>VXBC01010917.1:1654266-1777742 GCA_013399945.1 Ploceus nigricollis
TATACACTGAAGAGATTCCCAGAGCCATGCACCCAGGCACAGTGACAGAAACAGAGGTGGCAAACTACTAACTGATTCCAGAAGTTTTACAATTCTTAGGACTAGTGATGAGCTACTGAAGATGGATCCTGGCCACCTTTCAAGAATCTGCATTTGCCTCATAACTTTGAGACAGCAAGGACTGTATCAGGAACATTCCAAGGGCTATTTATTTTCCATGTTATCCCACTAAAGCTTGGCTAGCCTTTGAAGGCTGTGAAAATTCACTGCATCCCTGGGCACTTAAACAATAAACCAAATTAATAATCACTTCTCAAAAACAACAAGGTGCTGCTACTATAGAAACAGGTAGGGAGCAAAGGTTGTCAGCACTGCTCAGTGGGAGCCTACAGGGAACCAAACAACAGAGTTCTGTTTCCATAACGGGTACCAAACCAGAGAGAAAGAGAATTTAAAACAAAAAGAAAAATAAGAAAAAAAGAAGTCATAGCCCAGATAGAATCAAAGCCATGAAGAGTGCATGTGTAATGAAATGGGACTCAATACCAAAGTGGAAGAGCATCTACAAGTCAGAAAACCAAAAATCTCTTTACCATACACCTAATTTACATCGTGTATTAATCATCATATAAATCATAAGATCATATTAATAATCACACTTAAAACTTGAAAAAAATACACTGCAATCATACAAACATTTAGTCAGGACTTAAATATTTAACTGCAAAAGTCATACAGTCTCATGAAACAAAATGTTTCAAATTATATCTTATGGAGAAGTGAACAAAATTGGTAATTTCAATTATGAAAATGCTTTACTAAAAAGCAGGTGTTGGCTTGTTTCAAGACAAACCAAAAGCACATAACTGCCAGAAATCTTTTTTTTCCTGAAATATTAAAATAAAGCCAAAACATACTTAAGAGACAACTTTTCTCTGTCTGCAACCTAAGCTTTAAAAAAGTATCACTAATGAAAGTTGTTTATACTTCTCAGAAAGGACAGATTGATTTGTTCTCCCATTAAGACACTGATTTTCCACAGTCTTGATAAATTACTATTAACAAGGAAAGAATCCCATTAAAAAGAAGAAAACCTGTTTATTAACAAACAGGAAGATTATTAGAATGTAAAGGCTCAATCATGAAAATGATACTATTAGTTTTGTGGACCTTTTTGAGCACAATGTACAAGACTTTTTTTCAGCAACAAGAGAATTTATTAAAGTATAATCAGAAGATACAGTCTTTGTTGAGCTGATTTGTATTGAATAATTTATATAAAACTTTCACAAAGTCTGTTCTTTTACAGAAAGGAAACAGTAGGCGATGTTATCTGGAAATTTTCATCCATAACTTTTTGCAAAAAAGAAAGAAAAACTGACTGTATTTAAATGGAAAAGCAAGAAAGCAAAGGTATTTCAACTGATATCTCTATTGTCCTATCTACTAGACCATGTTTCCTCTCCAAAATATTAATTTCTGCCTAGAATGCAAAAAACCTGCTGTATAGCTATTTGTATCTATCTAGCTTATTCAAGGTATTATTACTATTTCCTAAGTCACTACATAAAACTCGCATTTTCAATACTATTTATTGTGTTTCATAAAAGTTCCATTAGAAACAAATTCAGAGCAAATAGAAGTTGGAGGCATAATTTCCATTTATTACTTTTCAGAATATCTTTTTCATTCAGACTTATCAACATAATCTAAGGAATTTCTGCTATTGTTCTCAAAGACAGATAAAGGACAAAAAATAATCACAGCATGCAATTGCTGTAATCTACCAAAAGCAATGGAATAAAGGCTATGTGATCCAATGTACAGCAATACTATGGATATTTACGATGATCCAATTGAAGAGTATTGTAAAAGATTATGATTTGTTTTCAGTTTGTGGGGGTTGTATTCCTTTTCAAAAACAGACACAGGAGGTCAGAATGATGTCTCCAGAGGAAAAGTGAGATCCCTTAGGAGCTTCCCTTCAGACGAATTGAAAATTCCAGGGATCACAGTGAACACCAGGTGAAAAATTACAGCAAAGAACACCAACCAGAGCCAGAAAGAGCGGTGAGAGGATCAGGTGGTAAACAGAGTTTGATAAAAAGAATCTTGTAGAGGCCTCTGAGGAGTTTTCTAGGATTCAGAAAGTAATTTCTGAATGGCAGAACTACTGTGGTTTGGTCTGGATTGCAAACATTCTTTTGAAACACATTCTCACATATAGCCATGGACTGAACCACGGCTAAGCCCAACCTAAGGTTTTATAGAGCATCCAGGGTCTTGTCAGAGCTAGTACATGCAGTTATGAACTATCCTCTTGCACACGAAAGTCTTCTTGCAAAGTTTTATTTATCTCCTATTCCTTCATTACTTAAAAGCATAACAGAAAAAAATAAGTCAGACTGGGAATTTCATGTAATGTTTTCCCATACACTCCCTCTCTGCAGGAAAAAACAATCAGACACAAACCATCTTAGTTTCAAAAACATTCAGCCAAACTAGACCACAGAAGAGCCTATGATTTTATCTCAGTCATCTGTTTCATTTATAAGCAAAGACTGTTCCACATACTGCAATAAATTCAAAGCCTTCAATCTGTCTCCTGTCATAAGAAAAATGAGAATGTTGCAGTGTGAAAGATGGGAAAAACTATGCATTTCCGTTAATACATGAAGTGGCCAAACACCTTTTGACTCCAGACTAAAGCAGAATATCAAATTTCCTGTATTCTGATATTCAAAAATAGAGAACTAATACAGCCACAACTCCAATTACCACTTAAAAATGAAGATTTCTCAGAACCTGGCAAACATTTATGACATAATTCTTAGTATTCTTAAATCAAATGGACAGCCCCATCTTCCCTCTAGGAAAGGAAAGCACAGCTAATTCAGAATTATTACCACATGCTCTCTTTCATTATTCAATCTCTTTAAGAAAGCACGGACATGCACAATTGCTAGTCCAACCTCCAGCAGTAATGGTATTCATCAGTAATCTTCTTGTGAGCCTTTACAATGGCTCTACTACTTGACTTCAATCAGCTGTAAAGCTCTTTTATTCTGTTATCACATCAGTGTGAGGGAATGAATGCCAAAGATTGAATATCCTCCTAAAGGAGCACAGTCATGCTGTTAGAATAGCAATGAGCTTCATCTGACACTGCTCAACACCTTCTTTCACAGTACCTCACTCTCACAGAGAAACACAGGCATGACAAAAATAAATGTCTGCTGAGTGGGAATGCTAAGAAACAAATCTACAGAGTAATATACTAAATAGAGCATATCACAGTTTAATAGAAAGAGTTGGAAGCTGATAAAAAGGATGCAATTAATAGACAACTGGCAGCAGTTGTGTTCCATTTGTCAGAGGAAAAGGATGAGTGGAATAATTATGCTGCTAGTGAGAAAGACTCAGAATTTCCTACACAGACTGTCTCATCTATTAATAATCAGTTCTTCTTAAGCATATTTTATTTTTGCTGATGTAAGGACCTAAGCACAAACTTGTTCTTAATCATCTTAATAAAGTGATGAAAACTAGAGGTCAGATCAAAAAATGTACTGTTGCTATTCTAAATAGAATCTTTTGGTAGCTCAGGCTGTCTCCTCCCTGCACTGTTTGGTGTTGTGTACATGGCTTTAGCCAAAAGAAGCAGGTAAGCCTGATATGAAATCTCTGCAAATATGCCCCCAGAATCTAGACTGCCATATTGACAAAGCTATCAGACAACTCAGGAAAGCAACTGAATAGCCATTTATAACTTAATATTGCTTTTTGGACAAAATCAGAGGTTTTTATTTTTATTTTTGTAATTTGAAATACATCATCAAAACTCCACCATGAAAGTAAGCTACGCTTTGTCAGGAAAAATAAAAAGTGCAGTAAAAATAAAAAGTGCATTTTTCTAGCTCACGTACATTAGTGATTCAGTAATAAATACATATTAAAGAGCTTTCCAAAAATTTATATCTCAATAGTTATGATAAATTCCACTCTCTGACCAGCAATAAAGCAGTGTCTTTCCTCAAGAAAGCTTATTTCTGCTAAATATTTTTAAAATATTTAAATCAAAACTTATTTTCACAACAATATGGGAAAATCTACACAGTCTTGTAGATAAGAGAATGGCTGAAAGGAGGAAAGACATCAGAAAGCTGGCAAAGAAAATGAATCAGCTAAGCTAAGAAAACTCAATTCTTCTTGTAGGACATTCTCTTTTAAATCAACACTAAGTTCCAAGTCCATTAATTCTCTAAAATTGACACTTCACAATCACAAACCCAATGGGTTTATGCTCCTACTTCCTGACAGTCATTAAGATATTCTGACTTCCTCCCTTCATTTAAAATGTTTATACCAAAAAGAAATAATCTCCCTTGCATGAGAGCTTATTTAAATTCCTGTGCTGCTCAATAAAGGATGAAGGATGGTGCTGTAGACTGTGAAATGCCTTTGTGTTTGACCACAAGCAGATTATTTCAATAGTGCACTACGCTCTACAGTCCATTTTAGAGTGAACAGGAACACAGTGAAATCTCTCTGCTGTGAAGCATGCCAGCATCAACTCCAGCTCGGAGAAACAGACAATGACTTTTGTGCCTCTTCTCAGGAATAAAGCATTGATGTGGCAAGTGTATGAGGCTTCTGAACACTGTTTTCAGAACACAAACTGACATCTCAGCACACCAGAGATGCAATAAAACTTAATGAGTGACTCAACTGATCACATTTTCTTGAGAAACTACACTGCTTCAGTGACACAAACACCAACTTTTCCAGTAGGAATGTGTTAAATAGTTTCCTGCACCTCTCAATCATGCTTGTAAAAAGATCAAAACTCAGGATGAGTCTACAAAACACCTTCCCCAGTGAAAGTATATAGCTAAAATTGTATCTGCAATGGTGCTAGACCTTAGTATATAGTATTTTGGTGACACCTTTTCCTAGTGATGTAAGGAAGAGAAGACATCAACAGAAATCAGTAAAGGATTTATATTTTTCTTTTTTTTTAGTGTAGGCGAGCAACAAAAATTTATCATAACATGGTCAGGCAGTTGGACTAGATGATCATTGTAGGTCCCTTTCAATTGAACTATTCTATTCAGTTGTACTAATTACATCATAACAAACAGTTATTAGCACATGCAGTCAGTAAAACTGACTCACATCTCATGTAGAAATGGGCCAGAAATGACTGCTTCTAACATGGTCAGCCAGCCATTCCCTGCCTCCTCTCACAAAAGCGTGATACAGAACTGCCCAGCTCTGCCATGTCCTAAACTTAGTTGTGTCTAATAAACAAGAAAGTTAAATTAGAAAAGGATTCTCCTCATAGCCATGGGCAGAAGGAAAGAACTTGATGGCAGCTGAGATAGCCCAAGTTCAACCCCCTCTCTGACAGGAGAACAAGGAAGCACTCACAACTCACACCAGTTTCAGTAAATAGCATTATTCAAAAGAACTAGGCTGCACCAAAGGTAGATTGCAGGCAGATACATGCTTGATGAGGTAAGGATGAATCTCAAGGTTGTTAACACACTGTTTTTACACTACATTAATGAACTCATGGGCATCAGTTTCAGGATTATGTGTGAGATTAAGCTTGTTTTAGCACAAGTATGCATAATTCTGTGTGTGCTCATCTTCACACTTCCAAGAACTCCTTCTAAATAAGAAGAGTTTTCTGATTTGGGATTTATTTGCACTTCTAAAAGCAATGAAGCGGAATAAGGACAAGAAGAAAATGAAACCAACTCTTTTGGTGAGTAAAAACATTTAATGAAGATTTAACTCTACAAAGTCTACTTTTCTACTGATACTAGCAGAATTTTTGGAAATGACACTAGGGAAAAATATTTATAGCAACAAGCTGATTAATCTGAATAAAAGCTAAGGGGATAAAATGCACAGAGTAACTTAAATCATAAATTCAAATGCACCTAAAAGGAAATAGATAGTCATTACATTTTAATTCCAAAATTAGTAATTGTTAAATTCCCCATTAAAAAGTACTTTACAAGACTTATTTACTACAATAAAAGTACCTGCAACATTACTCTGACTTTGCATAATTTTTTGTTAATTACTCAGACTTAGCAATATGATGAAAAACCTAATAATGTTTAGTACTTATATAAAGGGACAACCTGGAAGAAAACCAAACTCCAAATGGTTTTAAATTACCCAAAAGATGAAAGAAATTTTTATCTTCCCTTCATTTTCCAAGCACTTATTTGAGGGATCAAAGCATGTTAACACGACTGCTTTATTTAGAAATATTAAAAACAAGATGACTCATCTCTCCTACACTTTGTTCTCCCCACTTCATCCCTGCTCCCCTGCTGAAAGAATAACACTAGGTTTTGTTAATGCTGTTGAACAATATAAATGTCTTATCTATAGTGGAAAAATATCATTATTAAAATTAAAGAAATATTTATTTCCAAATATATGCACATCTGGCATTTAAACCCATATAAAATCAAAATGCTTCTGATATGAATAATGCGGAACTAAATAAGATATAAATTATTAAAAAGGGGATTACTGGAAACAGTGGAGGTCAAAATGGATGTTTGCTTGAGACCAGGAAAAGGAAACAGTAAAGACAGGACACAAACAAAAAGCAGGTCTTAATTCTATGAGCAATATTAACACCTAAAGGAAAACCACTTTGCAGTTTGAGTAAGTATATTAACACAAAAAAGGTTTACCTATCACAATCCCATTAAAAAAAAGAACTTTGATGAGTAATTATTTAAAGGTTTTCTTAATTAGAAGCAAAGATATAATTTTCCTATAATACAAATCATATTCTCTGTCAAATATTTGTGTCCATTTTTTTCTTGACACTTTCCTCTGCTTAGTTATTTTTCAGCAACCTGCTGACCTGGAGTGAATGAAGAAGCCAGCTCTCCTCACAGCTCCCTTCATATATTTGAAGACCAAACAAGGAAGTTAAATTTCCTACTGTGTTATATTGCCAAGTACTCAAATAAAATATACATGGAAGGAAGAGCAGAAAATATATTTGAAAAGTAAAAGAGGACACATTTAAGACTATTGCTTTTAAACAAAACAAATTTACATAGAAAACACAGTTTTCAATATCTCACAAAGTACAATGTTGCACTTTTCTATTTAAATTAGTAGAAAAATTCAATATCAATATTGCAAGCTAAAAAAATACCATGGACAAAGAAATGCTGCCAATTTTGCATGTCAACTTTGCATTCCTTAGACCCTAGAGATAACATAAAACATTCCAACCACGATGTGGCTACAAAAAAACACAGTGCCTTGTGGTAGAAGAAAGAGTCTTGAATCACATGGAGTTTGTAAAAAATTGCAAAAAAAAATAGCATCTTCTTCAACCTTTCTAACCTAAAGATCTTTTTCTATGTGGAATACATGCACAGAGTTTCATATATCAACAGAGTTTCAGAATATATCAACAGTTTCAGAGTCCAGTATGGCTACTCTAAAAGAATCTAGGTTGAGTATCTTGTCTTTGAGTAAGGGAAAATCCAAGTAAGTGCAAGCTTTAGGTAACTTCTTCCCATCCACCAGCATCATAGCACAGAGTTATCTTGACCCAGATATTGGAATCTGCTTCAATTCCTAATGATAGATTTTTCTCTCACAAGTTTGCTCAGTCCCTTTTTGAATCCACATAACATTCAGGACCCACAGAGTGTTGTGGTAAAGAGTTCAACAATTGAACTGCTGCGTAAAGAACTATCTTAGGCTTGGACCTGACACCAGTTTTTAAATGCGACTAAACTTTCTCCTATGTCACATGTACTTTGTACACCTACGCTACATTCTCCTCTCAACGATTTCCCCCCACCGCCCCCCACCCCCGGCTAAGGAATCTTGAAGGTGCAACTCTGACTTATTCTTGACTTCCTCCAACCTGTTCCATGGGAACACTGTAGATTTATATAATGGCAAAATTAGGGGCTCTTTCGTTCTTCGTTCTATCATTTTCATAAAAGTATTCTGACCTCCAGTTCCTGTTCCTAGGTGGCAACACACAGTTCATGGTTAAATATTATGTACCAGAATATAATTTCCTTTTTCAACCCAAATCTTTCCATGTCACTTTACATTTACATGAATGGGAATTTTAAGTGTCATTGTATTTTTGTCACTCTGTCTCAGACAGTCCTTTTGCTTTTCTTGGTTTGTAAGTTCAGTTCTATGCTAATTGTGAATGCAGGCTTCCCTATTCTGTTACTCACCTTTCTTTCCCAATCACTTGCCATGATATTGCATAACACATGTACAACTAGCCCACATAGGAAAAGTACAGACATCTGCAGTACTTTCTGTTCATCAACTTAAAAATATATTTTCATCTGAAAACTTTCAACTTGTTATGCTACCAGATACTACTCTTTTGTTCATATATGAAATAAAGGAATATCTGTTTGGTTTCAACTTCATCTACTGTGCATTTCAGAGTAATTGAATTTGAATTTTTTGAATTTCTAATCAACAAAGTAAGTTCCTTAACAGTGAATAAAGGAGATACAGTGATACACCAAAATATCTTTCCCTTAGTACTTCCCAGAGGCTCACCCTGTCTTCTCTAAATTGGTAACTACTCAGCAACTTTATTATGTCAAAACTGATAACAAGAAAAGGTTCACCAAAGCTACTTTAATTGCAAACTATCCTGAAATGTTTTTGGTGGGTTTTTTTAATCTGCTCCCCAACGGTAGTATTTCTGTGCACTTTTTCTCCAGTTTGACACTTTAATAATAAATCAACACAGCTATTAATATTTCCTCTGTGTTCAGTCTCTGACATAATGTGATACAACAGAAAGTAATAACAGAGTTAAAATAACTAAGTATATCTAAAGCATATTAGGTTAAAATGACATGTAGACATGTCTTTTTAGTCAGTAGGAAAAAAACATCACATCAAATTTAGAAATAAACCTCTTATAATGAATCTCTGTTTTAAAATATGACTCAAACTGCAGGTTGAAAGATTATCACACAGGAAGATAATGTGAGCTTTGTATGAATCACTACTAATCAGCTATCCTCAAAAAGGAAAGTATCTTTGATTGAAATGCTATATTAAAAAGTATAGAAAATATGTACCTTAGTTCTTTTTAAAGTATCAGCTACAAGTTTACAAACTATATTTTAATTACTGTTGATGAGCATGATATAGGTTTTCCTGTTCATTACTCACAGTTGCATACCAGCTTGACAGTTAAATCTTTGTTAGTATTCTCATTTCTAAATGCTTTGAGTGTGATCAGTGCTTACTTTCTGCTAGGAAAAAGGCATAAAACACAAGTTCAAATGTTCATTGGGTTTATGAAGAAGAATATTGTAGGAAGGATTGCTTTGAGAGTTTGATTAGATTAACACAATCCATCAGCTTGCACAACATACGTTGCTCTTCAAAATGCATTTAAATTGAAAAGCACTGGTATCACATCTTTCCAATGCAAATTTCCATGGAAAATAAATTGAAACACACTGAATGGCATCTGATAACAGCATTTATAAAACAGTCTTCTCACAAAAGAATAAGTTAAAAAGAAATGAACCACAAATACCTGTATGTTTTCTCATGAAGATGCAACTATATTTTAAAAATTTACATGGAATTTGTAACTATTTTACATATATGGAAAACTACATGATAATTCTGGAATTGTTGAGGTATACAGGTAAAAAAATACTACAAGAGAAATTGAAAAATTTGCAAGATAGTCAGCATGGGTTTATGAAAAGCAGGTCCTGCTTGACTAACCAGAGCTGTTTCTATGACAAGGTGACCGACCTGCTGTGCTAGGTTCTGATTTATGGCTGCAAAAATAAATTATGAATTTTATAATGTATTTTATCATGTAATCATGATACAGCAATGTCATCAAATCTAAATATATGTGAATTTTTGTTAACTAAGCACAAATAGTCTGAAATTACTATTGTAAAACGTACACAGCTTTTCCATTTTTTTCAGCAGATGTTGAAGATGCACTGAGTAACATTAGATACTGACTAAGAACCATTTAATAGACTGCACTGATTTCCACATAATAACAAAATGCACTACTGGCCTTGATAGAATGTCTAATTAACCCAGGATTTTGTAAAATGGATTGAATAGGGTTATCTGAAAGCTTATGTCAGCATTCACATTAACTGAAGGCAACAGGAGATGACAGGAAGATGAGAGCAGGCTGGGCTGAGGTTCGTACAGGATACTGCCTATAAACATCTACAAGTACAAACCTCATAATGAGCAGCATGGCTACTGGCACCACACTGTTCAAAAACCTAGAAGTTTTCATTTCCATGGCTGTAAAACATATATCTTTAAGACAACAACTTAGTGGTCCTAGAGAGAGAAAACAATTTTTATTTCAAAAAAACATGGAAAATACAAAAGCTGCAATTGAAGGACTTGGAAACAAAGATAGAAAGGTTGGTGAATTGTCAGTGCTGCTTAAAACAGCGGAGAAATAAAAGCTAGCCTGTGTGAAATTAAAGCATTGTGAACCCCTGCAAATTAAAGCATTGTGAACCACTGCAAATGGAATGAACAGAAATCACAGTAATCAACTAAATACAACTGTGCTTTATTATTCTGATAAAGTAGGCTGAAGTATCCTTAGTGTAATAATATTCAACATTTCAAAATAATAATACCTAAGTTCAGTATATAACCTACTATAAACAATAGAGAAAACGGTATTGTTCAATTTCACAAATTACCAGAGGCACTTAAAAAAAGAGTATCACTTTTTAAATTCATTTCATAAGTTACCTTCAAATGAAGTTTCCAAATCCATTTTTTTGCAACTTCTCTCAGCATATATGAATGAGAAACTTGTTGTATTTGCAACACACAATTCAACCTCTATGTGATTGCATGAAATCAGTATTTCTCAAACATCAGGGTCAATACAAACTGAGAAAGCCATATAAAGTACACTGTTCCTTCTTACAATTAACTTCTCTATTAAATAAAAATCGAGTCGATTTTTCCCTCCCTACTGTGGAAAAATACAGTTCCAGAATTTAACCCACATATCTCTAGCTTGAATCAAAACTTATCTTCCTTCAATCACCACCAGTCACAACTTTCAAAAACTACAACAGCAGATGTGGAGTCACCATCTCTGAAAGATGTTTCCTACAACAGCTATTTTCCCTTTGTAAACTCTTTCATTGTTTACAAAGTCATGACAATACTGTAACACAGCAATGATGCTCAAGTTGATTCAGATATTATTCTTGAGTGAGTATTGAAAGACATTGAATTTTAGCTTCATTGAAAGACATCATTACCCAATGGAACATTATTGAAGACAACTGAGTTACGTGAAATGAATCTTCCCCACCAACTCTCATGTACAAGTTTATTTATGGTTTATTGCACACACAGTGAAAATGGATTAGGGTGTAGCCAAACAGGTTGAACAGAGAAATGAATGTTCATTCACAGACATATGTTTTCAACAAGGTAAATAGACTAGGTAAAATTTAAAACAAAACAAAAGATGGAAGCATCAAATTAATTCACTAATTTAAAATATGCAGTAATTATTAATAATAACTGATTTGTACAGTTAATCAGAACAACCAGTATATTAACTACATATTTCACAGTATATACTCTGTTCAGAGATCTGAATAATCAGGACAACTTCATTTCTGAACTAGTGTCCAACTGAAGATTTCCATGCTGAAGTTTTTTTGTTGTGTAGAAATGTATCTTAACAGCTAAAGGTGGCAAAGATTTAGTGAAATAATGCTTACTAAAGACAGCCTAGAGGACTGCTGAAATTAGATTTAATTTGAAAACCATTGTCCACTTCTGTTGCCATGTTAGGCATCACTTTAGAACTTTGTCATATTCACCTACACACTGTAGCATTAGTAGCATTATTTCAGTTTCATACTACAGAAAAAAATTAATTCCAACTAAGGACAGAACAGCCAAAATTTATCAGACTTATACACACTTTGAAATAGTTGGAGTTTTTTGATCAGTAGTTTCTGACCTACTGCTGGGAGAATAGAAACTAAATTGGGATAACCATATGAATACTTACAGAGAAAAATGTCAAGAAAATGAATGAACTGAATGATGGAACATCTGAGTAATGACAGAAGAAGAAAATTACATATTCTATCTGATTTAAAGGTATTGGTATTATTTGTACTAGATGGAAATTGAAAAAAAAAGAATAGGAATTGGGCTTTTTGAAATTCTGTGAGGGGAAAGTACAGCACAGATTGTCTGGAAAATGCAAGAGAAAAATATGTTGAACAAAAAAAAATCCTATGCAGAATCTACTAGAAAAAGTTATGAAATAAGAGAAGCAAGAGCTCTATTAAGGAAAAGAGGAATTCTTGGTATCAGTAACTGTCGTCAGCTACCTCAGGAGAACTGTCATGCACACGTTCTGAAACGCGTATGTTAACTAAGGAAGACAGGTCAGGAAAAAAAAGCAAGATATGCAAATCATCAGCATAAGCTGACAGTGAAATTGTAAGAAAGCCTCAGATCACCCATGAGTAGGATGGAGGAGGAAGAGTGAAAAAGAACCAAGAGCCCCTGTGAGACTGGAAGAAAGGGCAGAACAGCTCTCAAAATAGACAGCCAAGGACAATGCAAGTGGCAGAGCAAAGCACAAGACTGTCACGTACCAGGAATACAAGAAAGGCCAGCATATTAAAGAAGTAGTGATCACTACTAGGAACTAAAGGACTGGAGAGACAAAAGAAGATAAGATTTTTATTATTTCATGTAGTTCTAATGAGGTTGTGCATTCCAGAAACAAACTAATTATACCAATTTCATAAGCCCTTCACAAGGATCTATGCTGCTATAAAGAAGCTATTTTTACTGAATTTTGCAGGATTTGTCAAATATTAGTTTGTCCTTTCTCCCCCGCCCCCCCAAAGTTATGTTTGAATTTAGGTATTATGTCTTACACAGTAGCAAAGAGTTAAAATTATCTTTAAGGTTTAATAGATTTGCTGTGCAGGCTGCATTAGCTATGGATGTCTTAATAAATTTGAAACAAGGAACCAGAGAACTGTACAACATGTTAGGACCTTTGAACATTTGTTCAGGTTTTAGCAACAACAAGACATCAGAACAAAAAGGGAAGAGTCAAATGGCAGTCATGGTTTACTTGTTAGTGCTCACTTCTACAAACAATAATAACTGACACAACTAACTGGAGTTTCAGAAAAGATAACTAAGTAGATTTAAAATACTAAATTAAACAGCTTGAAATTGTAGTGTAATCTTAAATGTAACGTAGTCTTAAAACACATCAGTGAAGCTCAGTGAGGAAGGGCTCTATGGGAGGAAGAAGCATAACATTAAAGAGCATATAGATGTAAGAAAGTAAATTTTCCTTTTTGTCTTCTTGTATAGCAACACAACTCTCTTCCAGACTTTGGTCCTTGAGAACAATATTAATTTTAATAAAGCCTTCTTCTAGAAACACTGGCTATTTCAAAGGAGCCAAGGAGCAAAACAAACTGTTTTCCAGACAGTATCTAACATTCTACAAGTATTCTATCCACATTCATCAAGATCCTGATCAATAAAGCACTTGAGAGCACATGCTTAAATAAAAAAATTCATGAGGTGTTCTGTTGAAGTCAATTGGATTATTCACATTCTTCAAGCTAAACTAAGCTAAGCATAAGAAAAAGTACTTTCTCTCTGCATTCACAGTCAACTATCATTTAGCCACAGAAAAAATTAACATCTATTTCAAAAGTACTGGAAGCTGCCTAAAGAACTTGAACTGAGAAAAACCTACAGGCTCCCCTATGCATATCACTGAGTTTTGATTTGCTGTTTTTTGCATGTCTAAACACCCTCCTCATAAAAAAGCATGGGTTCTCATCTTTCTCCTTCTTTTACTTTCCACACTCAATCTTCCCTGATGTCAATGAATGCCTCCAAAGAAAAATGGACAAAAATTAGCAATGCACAAACATACTTCCAATTCACACTTACTTACATTAAAACAGTTGATCTAGTGGTCAAGAATTTCATATCGTAAGTCCTTTTAAATATTATGAAAAGAATTTCAAGTCACTTTTTGCAAAAATGCAGAGAGCTTCCATTTTGAGATGAAGATTTTTAAATTTGAGTGCCTACCAGCATGCTGTGTACTCATGCTACAAAGTTAATGAAGATGGAGTCAATATGTTCAATGGAGCCTAAAAAGGCATTCAGCTGATGAGCCACTCCAAACCATACATCTCGTAAATCACTCCAAATCTCTCTCTAGGCTCCTGAATTTATTTACTGGGTGAAGCTTAGATACCCAACACAGCAATGAACACAAACTTCCAGAAAGACACCTATCTTCTTGCATTTATATCTCAAACTGAACCCCACCTCTGCTGCTCACAGCAAGCCCACTAGTAGGAACTGGCCCCCAGACCAGGAACTTTGGAGTTCTGGATCTGACAGACCTCTAAACACAGAAATTCTCATGTATTGGCAAGTAATAGGCAGACCCATTCAAAGGCATGCATTTATGCCAGTTAACAACTTCAGCTACCATGGGGAACCATACATAGAGACTGCCACTGTCAGTTTTCTATCTGCCAGTGCTAGTGAAACTGCAGATCACAGTTGGGAAGCTGAATGTGCACACTGCTCTGTGCTAGAATGTGGTCCAGCAGAAAATCACGACCCACTTACTCTGCTTTCACCGAGAATTTGGGAACCCTGTCTCTCCACAAGAAACCACAAAATAAATAGGAAAAACTAACAAACTAGACTTGGATGATCAACAAAAGATACATACGCACCATTATAATTCTACAAATACCATCTGGCTTTTTTCTATTATAGGAGAAAATCTGTGAGCTATATTCATATATAAAACTGTCATATATGAATGAGAGTATTCTAAATTCACACTGAAAAGCTGAATTATTGTTTAAGAAATTTGTTTCTTCTCCCCTGTGTACATAATCTTTAGGCATATTAAAGATTATACATAAAGTTGTACATATATATATGGTTAAAGCAGTGTGGTTCTTTTTTTAACTAACACTCTTACCTTCTTTTCTTTGAGTTTTCCATTATTTCACATTGCACTTAACACAAGACAAACAATAAGAGGTTAGTGACTTCAGTAGTGCTGTACCACTGAAATATAATTGCCTGCCACAATAAATTCCTAATGAGCACAACTCTTGCCAGTGGAAGGTTGCCGTGGCAACAAAGTTATTCCAGAAGGTAACTACCCATTTGGTAGAAGGCAATGACACCCAGCTGTCTGACAAAGATTTGAAAACTATAAAAACTTTTTAACTGCTCAAGTTCAACAAAAATTTGATGTACCAGGACTCTCTTGACACAAGAAAATACTGATTTGCTGAATACAAAGGGATTGAGAAACTTCCAAATGAATGCAGAGTCAAAAGAAGGACATTATGTTAAAACAGGTACATGTTTGGATTGCCAGTCTTGCAATAAAAAGTTCTTCTCTCACTTGTTCATGTCTTCCTATGGTTCCAAATAACTAAATATGATTTAAACCATACTTTTACGTTTACTTTTAAAGAGAACAATGTGAAAAGGTTTTGCTGAATTATAATGGAAGTTGGCAAGATCAAGGCTGGGCTCAGTAGACAGTAGGAATATTTAATCCACTACCCAGTTTCAAATTGACAAATGCCTAGAAATTTGAAAGACATGATCCTACCAACATGTTAGTAATTGGATATTAAATATTCATATGTCCAGACACTTCTTACAAAGTAATTAAGTCAGATTCTAAAATTAAGTTATTGTCAAATGAGAGAGAAAGTGTTCATAAATTAAAAGGACAAAAACAACAGAATAGAATCTGTGTTGTTCAATAAAATACTAAGGGGTCTTGAAAAATATTAGTTTGGTAGAGATGCAAAATTATTCTGAATAGCTTTTACTGGTAAAAAATAAAGTTGGCTTCAAAAAGTTTCAGAAAGCTGCTGTGCCACTGAATAATAAAATTACAAATGAAATGCAGTCTGGATATACACACAGAGGTAAAAACACTGCAAAGCATAAACATCTGATGTCATCCATGGCATGAACCACTAAGACAGTCAAGTTGGACTAACCATGAACAATTACCTGATGTACTCACCTTTGAGAGGAGAAATGGATTCTCAGCACTTCTGGAAAATTGTACCAATATTATTTCTTAAAACCTAACATTAGATGCCTACTTTTAAACAAAATCCCCTTCATCAAAACCTAGTAATGAGCTACATAAATGATACCAAGAAATAAATGGGAAACAAATATGTCTGTTACCATATTGGTCAATAAAGCATGAGGTCCATTAGGAGAGAGTGTTCATTTTTATTTTCATGTAAGTCAAAGAAATGAAAAATACACTTCAGCCTTCCTTGAAGAAGGGAGGATATAAATGGTGGTCAATATATTTACATTTTCCAGAAAAAAATAGTGTTTATTTTGGGCAAAGAAAGTATCAGTCCCCGCAATTAATAAAAAATACTAAATTTCAAGAAGGAAAAAAATGTATTTTTCTAGACCCATCTGCAGGATTTCAGGAAGAAAGATACAAGCCAGCAGGCTCCACCAGCAACAGGTGCTCCCTATTGAAGTTTGTCTAAGGAATGCAACCTGAGAAATGTACTGTCAACCAAGAAAGAAAATCTGCTTCAGAAAGGTGGCAAATAAGGACAAGCAATCATTCTGATCTAACACTAGGGCTGAAATCACAGCTCTTCTCTCTCATCCTCTCTCCCTTGCACCGGCTGTGGTACTCATCAGCCTCCTCACTTCCCTAATGTGAAGAAAACTAACAGATATTTCCAAGGAGCTGAGGGGAACTGAAACTGGAAGAAAAACCTATTTCAGCAGTGAGACAGTAAATCAACTCACCGGTACTGTCAAATTCTATCAGTGTTATTATTTGCCTTTTTCTGTGTCTTTTGTTAATCTTCGTAACTGTTTTGTATTTTACATGGTAGGATTTTATAAATTCTTTCATTTGTGCCTAATTTTACACAGTAAGTTTTAATTACCTTGGTAACAGTAAAGTTTTCCTCACACAAGTACAGGGCAATGCTGCAAAGTAGGACAGCAGGGTACTGTAAACAGTACCCACCCCACCTCCCTGGTTTTGTGTTTCCAATGAGCCTGAGTGCATTATTCATGTCAACTGCATCAGCTACTTACTGGTGAGCTGACAATACAGCAGTCAGCTAAATGGTATGAAACAAAAATACCTCCTGGCAAGTGAAAATATTAGGCTGTACACTTCAACTCTAAACATTTGCACAGCATATGACAGCACGTATTTAGAACTGAAAACTAACATACATAGCTGCTACTTTATTTTCCTTGTCCATTTTCTTTTTTTTTTGAGCAAGTTTTTAGCTACGCAACCTGTGTTGGTGTCTCTTCTGTGAATTATGTACTAATACTATGGTGAGTTACACAGAGACATCACTGCACAAAAGACAGCATAAAAAGGTAATTCATGTGAGAACATCAGATCAGAAGGTAAACACTTTAATGAAAAATACATCCACTCCAGTCTACATGAAAAATAAATAAAATTAAGTACTTTTATGTCTATGAAAATTCCTATCCTATTTAAAACACCAGTCAGTACAACACCTTGTTATCTTACATCCAGATAATTTGATGGTATTGTTAGAGACTTCCCTCCAGCTGCAAACTGCCTGCAAGTCAAATGCAGTTTTGAACTCCATATTTAAGCAGTTAAAAAATACTGATACTCAAAACTAAACACTGTTCTGCTCTGAGTATTGGTATACAAGCACTGACATTCAAGTCCTGTATTGCCATTTCTAGTCAAGGATGAAGAATTGGGAATGGCTGCCACCACTGAAATGACATTGCTTCCTATCCCCAACACAGGAGTACACAGCTACATAAACACAGCGTATCTTACAAGTGCCTGAAGGACAGCACACTTTTTAAGAATTTAAATAAATGAAAATAAAAACTTCAATGGAAACTGCCATCAAATGTCTTAGTCTGAAGAAAGAATACTTTCTGAGATTTGATGGTAAGCATATAAAATACTTATCTAGAGTAAGACAGCACAGATGCTGAGCACTGAGGCATCTCTACCTTTTCTAATACAGTATGTTAAATCTTGAGTTAAAGTTAGAAGCCCACAGAAGTGAGTTTCAAATAGCAAAGTAATCTTTAAAATAGTGTCAAAACATCCTTTTGCAAAAGGACCAAATATAAAACTAACTTGTATTTTGTAAGTCCATGGAAATATGTTAAACACTTACATACACTGAATAATTCAGCCATCGTGCCACTTTCTTTTACCAATCCTTTGTGCCAAAAAAGATGATAACACATAAGACAAAAAGACAAGATATAATAAAAGATAAAACTTACGTTACACTATTTTGGTTTGTGGACATGAAAATTCGTATTAATTAGTTTCAGTTCTATGGATTTAAATTTTAAATGTCTTGGGTATAACTTAACAAGCAATTCATATTTTGAAATAATTTACAAGGTATTTACTGCATTAAAAAAAAAAACAAAACCAACCACCCCAAGGCCTGAAATGAGTAAACAAGTGAAGAATTCACTCATCAAAATGCAATTCAGGTTAAAGACTAAATCAAACTAAATACTTACAGCTAAAGAGCTTTCTCAACATATCTTTTGTAAGCAAAATTCATAATGTCTCTGTCTCTGTCTACTCTACACAGTTCTTCAGAAGACAGTGATGTATTTTAGTGGATTTCATAGATACAGTTACAGAATAACAGAGCATTTACTGATGTGAGGATTTGGGAGCCTTTCCAAGTTTCTCTTCCCCTCAACTCTAACTAGCTCAAGTACAGGTATTTTGGATATGTTCAAAATTTACTCCACAGACCCTAACAACCGACTGATGAATCCTAAATTAAACTAGACAGAGAATATGACTCCAGCCAGAGTACTCTTACTACCATACGTTCCCCCACAGAGGTGGACATCATTAAAGTGTCCAATTCTATTCTCACAAAAGTCACTGGGAGAACAGTAACAAATACCAATAGACAGAATGCAGTTCCAACACCTCCAGCCAACAGCAGTTATCTCTCACACTAGGAAATACACAACAGCAGACGATTTAAGTGTGTTGTTATTCCCCTGAAAACCCTCTGTTGCATTTCATGAGAAACTGGGACCTGCTGTGAGAATCACCAATCTAGAATTTAAGATGGAAACAGCATAGTATTTATTTTTCCACTGAAACAGAGAAAAACAGGCAGCTTGGCGAAACAATGCATGGTTTCAGCTTTAATGGGGAGACAGGAAGACAAAAGAGAGAAAAATGTTATTTTCAGTGAAAACAGCAGCAGCAGCAGATCCTCTCTTTCAAGAGGTGCCACTGGTCTCTTCTCATTGGATTTCTGCAGAAAACAGAGTCAGAATGCATTCTGGGTGCAGACATGAAGGGATCTGACAGTTCCACCTGCCTTCCTATTCCTTCCACATGAAGGAATCTGACTGTCCCACCCCTCCTGAACTCTCATCTGACGCTGCTTCTTTGCCATTCCCACATCATGACACACATTGGGACTAGAGATGTCTGTAAACAGGGCCTTCAAAATGCCCCATCCCTTCCCAAGAGCCACAAGGTAGGTAGAGTCTGAGCAAAAGCCCGACATCAACAGTGTAGGGATGAATGCCTGTAGTCCCTGCTGACGTTATATAACAACAAGATTAGTTCACCTTTCTGAACTTAAAGTGCAGGTAAAGCTGATTCTGTTTACAGTAGTTCAAGATTATCAGGGGGTAAAAGTCAGTACAGGCATATCCTAAGTACAGACTGAAATAGCAGACAGTAGAACTGTGTAAATCTAAGCAGAACTCCCACGTGTCCTTAATTTACTACTTTAGGACACATGAGGTAGCAAAAGCAAGCCTAATAACAGGATCATCAGCCTTTGAGTACAGGGAGGAAAGTAGCTAAACATCTATTCAGCCCTTACAATTATTAGTAGGATTGTTCCTCCCATCTATATCTGTTATATTTCTTGCCTTTACTCATTTTACGTCTCTTTTTCAAATCCAACATCACAGGTCCATCCATAGCTAAACCCTCTGAAAAACATATTTAATAATATATCTCTAAATGAGGGATATATTTTGGCCTATAGCAGGCTTTACAGTTAAAAATATGAAACAGACGAGAAAACCAACTGAACAAATTCTGTCTCTGAAGTGTTTTCCATTCAGAAAGCAGCACTGCTAGTACAGCTGTAAACAATTAACTCAGAAATCGCAGGCAACAGAATGGCTTAATTGACAAGTTGGGTAAAAATCTGTAACATTATTGCTTAATGCTTTAGCAAAAACTGCATGAACTTTACTTGCTCTTGCAAGTCCACTGCATTTATTATCCATGGTATCAGGGTGAAAATATCCATATTATAGGTTGATAATCAGTGTAATACAAGCACAACTGAAATCTGATTAGCAACTTGAGGAATTGCTTGAAGTTGTTTCAGAAAAATGTGTCTTAGATATCCTTATTGGCTTTAAATACACTATTAGACAAGACATGCATACAGAGCAGTCTACTAAATAATGAAACCTAGAAAACAGCACAAATCTGCTGCACCTGCTGAGTCAAAACACAGAATTACTCCTTAAGCTTGTTTAATACACAAAAATAGTCCCCACTCTGCATATAAGAATTCCATTTAGGTATTTGGATAAAAATACCTCGAAGAAACCTTGATTTAAAAGATACCCTTGGAAATCTCATGCAAAGACTCAAGCATTAAGCTTTTAAATACTACTTTAAATATATCAGATTTTTTTTTTTAATTATAATTACAATCAGAAGCACTTATTATGGATAAAGATCCCACTGAAGTGCAACTTGAGAGTTGCCTATGGACTAGCAATGAAAAAGGGCTCCTTTCAGCATGGCAGTAGTTTGAGAAATAACCCCAGACTTCATTTTCAAAGGAAAATTCTCAACATTATCACAAAATCATAGCTCAGAGATGAACTCAAATTGAAATTCTGTCAAAAACATATATTTTTGGGGCACAGATCAGTAGTTAGCTGGATTAAAGAGGCTCTCTTATATTATTTTATCATATAAGTAAGGCTCTGCATCAGGTACCAAGAACAGTGCTAGAGGTAGCACGGTAAAAAACCTTCAGGAGCTAAAAATACTGCAGCAACAGCAACAAAAATTATTTAAAAGGAGATAAATTAGTTACAGTAAAACATTTAAATAGCTCAGTCTTTCAAATTATCAGAAAGGTCTTAAAAGAATAAATTTTTTTACACTGGAAAAAAACGCCAGGTAATAACAGATATCACAATGAGTAACAGATATTATAGTGAAACAAAGGAGGCAAAAGAACCTCAGATGAAAACAATAGCCATGTTCAATTCAGATAGTTGTTGAAGATAAACTCTACAAGGAAACTCTACAAGGATACCACCTCTTAGAACAGATTAACAGTAGAACTGATAGATTCCTCATTTCTTAACATGTTCTTATCAGATTTGGATACCATCAGACATCACTGAAACGACTTACTGGACTCATTAAATGAAGAGCAAGCAGTTCTTCACCCTCTGTTGCAGGTCTGGATTGATGATCTAAGTAGACATTCTGGCATTAAAGTGTATGAAACTAACGGAACACTTCTACATAATGAGTAGATATAAAGACGATATTTAAAGATACTACAGCTCTTTACAAGGGATAAATTATGAGTTAATCTCATATTTACTAACTAATACAATTGAAAATTCTTAAGGAATTTAAAATACTGTTATTTTTACCTCCCCCACTAACTTCAACAACAAAGTTAAGGATATATAGTTTAAACATATAGTCAAGAATTGCAACCAGAAGTTTCTGGAACATCAAGTAACAGAACTAAGAATACGTAAACCCCTGTTCTCAAACATCAATTCTTTCTCCTGACAAGAAGAAAAGAAATTATTGAGGAAAAATAATTACCACAACAAGAGGTCAGCAACATCGAGTTTTGTCTGAACAAACAGTAAGACAGAAGACATGACAAAGGACAAAGACAAAAGACAAAGGCTGAGAACTGAAGATTGAAAGCTAATATTGGATTGAGTAGTTAAGCAGATGGACAATAAGAAGACTGGAACTCAGAATCGATGGAGGGCATTGATTAGGCACAATTCAATGTTTCACTTCTCTGAAGAGACAGAAGGGAATATTGACATTAACTTTGAGTGAGTGTTCAATTTAGTACTATAAACTATCATGACATCAAGTACTTGGCTTTGAAGGGCAAGAAGACTGAAGACATTAAATATTTCTAAATACCGGTGATCATTAAATGTTTTTTCTCTTATTATGGGGATTCTCAGATGACACTAAAGCAAAAGGTTCCAGAAAAACCACTCACAAAGATACTGGCATGTCCAAAACACATTACCAGAGTTATGGAGGTTTAAAAAAGTACTTACTTGGTATGTGTCCCATAACCTGATGGTACACCGTAAAGGGACTTCTCTCATCAGCAAGTTATTCATCCAGCGGAATGCAAATTGCAAGTATTTCACCTCATGCTGGTCCAAGTGCCTATGAACTTGTTCTAAAGACAGAATAAACAGGTATTTTACTGCAGCTTTTCTGAAATCTTGAAGTATCAAGTGCACTGTCTAAAACAATAAAATACTCCTCCAAAATCAAGGAAATAACTTGTGGTGGTGCATGCAAATTCTCACAATCAAATGAGAACACTCAAAATATAAATTAAAGTCCAGTGTAATTAAACATTACACTGGACTGATTTTTCTGCCACTAGATGGATTAAACAACTGGTCTGAGTTGCACTATCTTAATAAAATATTAAGATCAGAGTTTTACAATATACCACAAAAATATACAAAGTTATAATGTGAAATCATTAGGGACATATATCCTCACTAATTTCTTAGGCTACAAATTTTTTGAGACAACACAACAAGAAACACAGTTTCCAAATAATATAATGGCCTCCAAAAATAAAATTTTGGCAATCAAAAAAGAAAATTACGAAATTAAGAAGGTAAAGAAATATAAGGAAAGGACATGTAAAGGTTGCATTCATTTGAGACAAGAAAAAGTGAGATTAATGTGTAGGAAATACAGTGAGAAAAATAATTTACAGCTTAAATAATTTCTTAGTATTACAAATAAATGCAAATAGAACCAATACAAATCAGTGGTTTCTAAACCAGTACTCTCACCCACTGTGTTTCTTGTAGAACACATACTATTTGAAAGCTGTGATAATCACTTGCATTGGTTATTGATAGAGCTAATAGAACTAATCTACTACACGGCGTGTGTATATTGAGAGAATTTTCTGCAAAAAGGATCACAGACATTCTGTTAACATGCTTTAGATAACAGGCTCAAATACGACATTAGCGTGGTGTAGATGACAAATACTGCAGAAATGCTAATGTCTTATTTTGGACAAATTTATGACAAGAAGTCTTTGTTAAAGCCTAAGCAAGACATTCCTACAGTCTTTCTGTATACAAATATATTCTTTGGAGATTTTTGCTGCCCAGATCATCCCTTCATCCAAATTCACAGAAGTGTATTACCAGCTAAAACAATGAGTAAATTATCATCTTCCAAACTTTACAAATCTAAGAAATACCTAAAAAGGCACTAAACCACTAAATTAATTAAAAGAATAATCCCAAGAGTATGGCAGCACTATTACAGGAAACATTAGCTAGAGATTAAAGTAACAGAAGTTAAGTGATACTAAATTATAATGAAGACTAAAGCTGTTCATTTTTTTTTCCCTCAGGATGTATTTTTTGGCTATATGAAAGCGTCAGCCAATACAAAATAGTTGTTTCAATGTGGAAGCTGGAAATACAAATCTTTTAGATTTTAAAAACAATCAAAAATGAGGGCTTTTAAAAAAAATAAGACATCACAACACATTACTCCAAAGGTCCACTTATGACATCTTGTCTCCAATGATAACTGAAAACAAGTATCAATGAAAATGTATTAAGCACTGGTATTTCTCCATAGCACTTGTCAGCCTCTATTTATCTGTGGCTAAAGCAGTCTTCAGCAGACTTGGTATTTATGTTCCTAAAGTCACACCCTTCCACAATATAAATATAAACAAATATAGACAAATTCTTAAATTGTGAGGCCCAGAACTGCACACTGTGCTCAAGGTGATGCTACACCAACACTGAACACAGTGGGATAATCAAGTCTTTTGACCAGCTGGCAATGCTGTGTTTGATGCACCCCAGGATGGGATTTGCCCTCCTGGCCAGGACAAACCAGATCCCTTTCTTCAGGGCTGTTCTTCAGCCCCTCCTCTCCCAATCTACACCTGTGCTCAGAATTACTTCATCAAGGGCGCAGATCTTGTGACTTGCTCTTGTTAAATTTTCAAATATTAAATAAATCATTGATGACTGCCCAATGCTCCAATCTAACAAGATCTCTCTCCAAGGCATCTTGTTCCTCAAGAGTCAACAGTGTCCCCCAGTACAGTATCATCTGCAGAGTTGGTAATGTTGCATTCAACTCCTGCATCCAGATCACTGATAAAAATATTGAATAGAGCTGGCCTTAGACTTGAACATTTAAGGACATCACTGGTGAATGCTCACCTGCCAAATGTAGCCTCAATCACTACAACCCTTTGAGCCCTGTCCTCTGCCAGCTCTCCACCCCCTGCACCATTACCAGATCACTTAGATTATTATAGTCACGTCAAATGCTGAATTACTATTCTGTGTCTGCCTTTGCTTTAGAAAAAATTAGCTGCAAGTTAAATATACTGAAGTGAGATACTGGGTTAAATTTATTATTTGAATGCCACATTTGGATACCTACATTACAGACTACCATGATTCAATAATCTAGTACATCAAGCAGGATGCAAAAAATGGCAGTTTTATTTCTAAGCAAAGTTACTAACTCACAAAATTTTTGTTCTTCACACAGCAGAAACAATTTTCATTTGGTTGTTTGTAGCCATTAAAAGTAAGTAATGAAGAACAATAAATTGTGCCAGTTGTGATATTTCAACTATGGTAGTTAATGGGCATAATGAATTTCTTGAAAGTTGCTTTCTAGTCTAAACAAGTTGAAAAATGGATTACTAAACTCTGTGCTTTATACCTAATTGATGCAAGACTGGAATAGAAGATGCATTGAGTAAAGAAGCTAATTCTTCCTACTTTGTAAGTAATTGTAAGCAGAAGCTAATTTGCTGATAAAGGTAATTTGGACTGGCATAATCTAAATCTAAATTTTCCATTTCAATGAAAATAAGTATGTATGCGCAATGAACAAGAAGTTATATAATTACTGTCAGCTTTAGGACGTGAAGTATTTTACAAAAACTATTTCTACTGCAGTTTCTGATAGCATAATTATTTTACAGTTTAAAAAAATAATTCTTTAATCAAAATTCAAAAGAAATAAAAATTACATTTAGTAAGTTTCCCAACACTTTTAAAAAATCTACACATAAGGTTTGGGTGAAGGAAGTCTTCTGATTAAAGACTAAAATACATTACAAAGATGCATTCCAAAGTAGCATACTGTTGAAAATAGGTAACCTGTAGACAAAAATCATTTATAACTATTCATATTTTTATTAAATACACTTATTGGTACCTTATTTTGAATGATCACATTTAGCCATCTTAAACAGATGCTTCTCATACCAGACGGGCCTATACACATAGAATATTTATTCTTCATGTTCAATGTCAGCATCTCATGCTGTTTCACTGAAGTCAAAATTAAAATCTGTATGATTACAGAATCATGAACTGAACAGTTAAGGACAGAAACAACCTGTCGAAACAACTCAACCTCTGTCCTGAGAGGAAGATGGTGTTAGAATGAGTCCCCAGGCAAACTTGCAAATAAGCAAAGAAAAACCACAAAATAATGTAAGATAATGTCTGAACTGCCAAATTACTGTGGCACAGCATGGTGTCACCACATCCATCTGTACAACTCAACATTTCAGAACATTAGCCTTTTGGCGCTCACCTTTACTCCAAGATTCCTATCAATCCTAGCAATAGTTTCTGATGTTTGACCTAGTTTTGAAATTTTGAATATTACTTAGTTTATTTTTCAGTCATATTTCATATCCTGAACACTTTGTTAACTCTATTTTGTCAATATTTTATATATATTCCATTGTAAATATAAAAAGCACTAAGTGTTAAAAATTATCTGAAATTCAGGTAAGCTAACCGTCTCTCATAAAGAGGCCTTTTAGTTCAACAAAAGGAAGAAAAGTGAGTGTTTCTCACGAAAACCCACACAATTTTTCTTAAAAAGTGCAAGAATAACTGCTCTGATACCAAAGCAAAAGGAAAGTAAAATAATGAGCCAGTCTTTGCCACAGGAGCTTATTGGCATTGCCCTTTGCATGCACAATGATTTTTTTGCATTGATCCTTAACGTACAAAAACATGCTATAGAAGCATATTAGCACTCCTGTCTTCCATGGAATCATATCATCATTTAGGCTGGAAAAGACCTGTAAGATCTTGATCCTAAACCATTAACCTAACACTGCAAAGCCCACCAATAAACCATGTTCCTAAGGGCCCCATCTACATGTCTTTTAAATACCTCCAGGGATGGTGACTCAAACACTTTCCTGGGAAACCTGTTCCAGTCCTTGATAATCCTTCTGGTGAAGAAATGTTTCCTGATATCCAATCTAAACCTCTCCTGCCACAACTTCCTCTTGTCATTTCCTCCTGTTCTGTCACTTGTTATTTGGGAGAACTGACCGACCCCCACCTGGCTACAGCCTCCTTTCAGGCAGTTGTAGATCACAATAAGGTCCCCCCTGACCCTCTTTTTCAGGCTGAACACCCCCAGCTCCCTCAGCTGCTCCTCATCAGATTTGTGCTCCAGAGCCTTCCCCAGCTCCACTGCCCTTCTCTGGACATGTTCAGCACCTCAATGTCCTTCTTTTTGAGAGGGGCCCAGAACCGAACACAGGATTTCAGGCGTGGCTTCACCAGGGTTGAGAATAGGGATAATCACTGTCCTGGTCCTGTTGGCCATGCTGTTTCTGATACGAGCCAGCAGTACATTGGACTTCTTGGCCACCTGGGCACACTCTAACTGATGTTCATCCAGCTGTTGACCAGCACCCCCAAGCCCTTTTCTGCAAGGCAGCTTTCCAGCCAATCTGCCCCAGCCTGTAGTGCTGCAGTGGGGTGTTGTGACCAAAGAGCAGGACGTGGCATTTGGCCTTGTTGAACGTCACACAACTGGCCTTAACCCATTGATCCAGCCTGTCCAGATCCCTCTCCAGAATCTTCCTACCCTCCAGCAGATCAACACTCCCACCTGACTTGGTGCAAACTGACTGAGGGTGCACTCCATCCCTATCTTACAGTTCCCACATACGGAACCTTGCAGTCCAAAAGAAAGGACCTTTGTCACCAATCAATGACTGCTTTCCTTTTTATTACTCTAAAGCTAATTGTGAATCTAAAGCTAATTTTGTTGAAAGCTAATTTTTAATCTAATTGTCTCTCCTGAATAATTTCTACATTGTTCAAAGCCAGGATATTTATGGGATACAAAGGTAAGAGTTTGGAGTAAAATCTCAACAACAGATGTTGCCAGATGCAAAGGCAGAAAAGGGCATACAACCCCCAATATGAAATTCTGAACAAAAGTAATTCTGTCAAGACCACAGCTTAGCAATGAGTTATTTGTAGTAATAGATATTAACTGCTATTAATATACATTAATTACAAAAGAAGTTCCTGATGACTGAAGAAGACACTCTAAAGATCATAAATGTGCACCTCAAGACAAGATCTCATCATGATATGTAGTTCTACTTCAAGTGATAGCAGAGATCCTAGTCAAACATTTACATGCTGATTTTATCTTGTTCCAGACTTAGTTTATTTTTTATAACTGGTTAAAATTGTCCACTGTAAAAAATTACAACAAAAGCATTAAAAAAATACATGGAAAAGTCCTAAAAATTAAAATATGACTGGCACAAACACAGAAGTATTGCCAATTACATTCTCCTCATGACCTACAATTTAAAGATAATCATCTATTTAAATTTAGCTCACTAAACATATCGCTCATAGCTAGGACTGAGAAGCACCTTCATCATAACAAAAGATATGGTCCATATGCTAATACTGAAAAGCCCATGACACTGATAAAAAACCAAAAGAAGAAAATACTAGAGGAGGGAAGGAGGGAAGGGAAAGCCTGGTTGCCTCATGGAATCAAATAAAAGTAACAATTCTGTGGTATTTAACACCAAATGGAGGAAAATATTAGGAAAAACATTTATTAGCAATCAAGAAAGATCTACCCTTCTAGGTAAAAGTTAAGAAAAACCCCATGTTTGCAGGTGGACCTCAATATTCTGAGTGCCACAAACAACAGGGAAAAACATGTGTTTGATGAGACACTTCTAGGTAGCATCACTGGACTTCTCTAGCCTGAACTGTGTGCATTCATAGAAGTGTTTATGCCTGACACTTTTTAGATTCCCCATCATATGAAACATCTTTTTTCTTCCCTTTTTTCTTTTTTTTTTTTTTAATTTGCCATGAAAATAGTAAGGTTTGGCAATTTAAAAGTTAAAGTGCTTACAAGCACTCAGGAATTTACAAATTGTTTTACAGTCAGTCTCAACTCTTGCTAAGGTCTCTGAACTCTGTAATAGCATACAAATATAATCTCCACAGTAAACCAGAAAAATATTATTTAAAATATATATCAATTAATTATAATGCCTAGTGAACAGCACTTACAAGTGGATTAAAGTATAATACAGTAATTACAACCATAAAATCAGATATAAAATAACTACTAGTGAGCTAAATAAAATAGCTTTATTAAAATGAGAAAGAACTTTGAAGTGCAAATTAATTAAAACAATTATGAAATGCTTACAAGATTTTCCATCACTTCAGCACCAAGCTGACATAGAAAGATGAACCAAGAAACAAGGTCCTTATTAATCACTCATTCTCAATAGCAGATGTAAGGTCTAAAAAATTCTATGTCCATTTCCAATTCAAGATGCCTTTCACATGGCTGAGAATACCAGTTTTGCAACTCTTTTGCAAAGGCAAGCAATTAGAGCTCTTTTTTCCAGCTACTTCAACACAATCCTAATTCAAAGTTATTGGTGCCTATAAAATGTTTTACAATATAATTAAACATGAACATAATTTTGCACATATAATTATGCATTCTTCAACCATCAACCAAAAAATCATTAGCATGATTGAATACGTAACAAAGATAGATCAAATGTCATCTATTACCACAGTTTCATTATCAGTTCATTGTATGAACACCCAAGATTCAAATTAAAAACCAAATTAATTAATCTATATCTATCACATATATTGAACAGATAACTTGTTCTGTGAGTTCTGATTAAACAACAGTAAATGGATTAATAAGAAAATTTATTAGTCTTGGTTGATAGTTTGTCTTTCTAAGAGTCAGATTTTCCTAAAGAAAAAAGCAAAACTATTTTCTCTGCAGTTTAAAAAGTTCAATCAGCAGAGAAACTGAATGTTCTTTAGAAACTGTGGAAGCATTAAAACTACTCATGAGGTATCTCTAAGTACTTTTTGGCTTAACTCATCATATTAAATTAAGTTCTGAGCAGAATTGTGAAATGTTTGTGTTTGGAGCATTGGACAGTTCTATGGGAATAGGCACCTTTATCTCCTGGGACAAGAACCTGCTGAATGCAAAACATCCACACAATACTCAAAGAAGAAACTGTAAGAATCCCAAGTGAAGTCTGGACATTTAAAACTTTGGCAGCCCATTAGAAACACACAGCTCTTAAATAAACTAAGACCTTAGAAAGGATAATCCTACAAGTACTAATCCTGTTCTAATGAAGGATGTTTTATAAACTTCTCCAATTATATAAGAAAACATATTATAAATAAATATTAAGAGCTTTATCAACCAACCTTTTAGACATTTCTACAGCAAATATTACAAAGCATGAGAAGTACACAGAATGGTACAATTAAATAAGCCTTTCCACTGTGGTTAAACAAAAATGCATATAAAATGAAAAAGTTTTAACTGTCTACATTTCATTAAGAACTTGATCTGCACATACTTACACATAACTATTTACAAGAGAGCTATATTTTAAAATTTTATGTGAATAGCAAAACTATGTAAAATATGAATTTAAGGCCACAACATGAAAGTATTTTATTACAAGTCCTTAGTTCTGGCATCATCTACAGAACTTCAGATAATGGGCCAACCAAGACATTTGTAATCCAAGAGAGAAATAAGTAAAGAAAGTATGATTAGTGGAGTCAAGATTAATTTGCTCAGAATATTAAGACAAGAGGCATTATCGAATTTATCTGTCATTTGGTGTGAATGAAAACACATATAAAACATGGCAGCAGTAAGAAAAATAGGACTTGTAAAATTTATGATAGAAGATGGTTTTAAAAGGTGAAATAGTAATTTGACTGCACTTAGGAATAACTAACAGTATTTCCTCAAATAATACTATTCAGTATTTATTAAAAGTCATTATTTTAAGTAATCCAAATATAACAACTTAAATTTCACACTAAAAACACCTCTTAAAATTTTTTAAAGTTTTTTTACAACAATAAAATGCAAATAAACTAGAAATTGCCCCGATGAAAAATCATATGTAGGAATAGCTGTGGTAACTCTCCAAAGCAGATGATCAGAAGATGCATTCACAGTGGAAACAGCAGAAATTCTGAAATTCTACTGCACCTTTGAAAAATGTAGCTGAATTCTAGAGAAATGGAATTCTTCCTTATGACAAAGTTAAAATGCAGCACTCTTTTTATGTTCCTAGGTATTTTTCCATTACTTCCATTTTCAAGAGAATGGGGAAAGTATATACAGCAACAGTAAAAGCTTTTTTAACTATTATTTTTAATAATTTTCTGCATTTTTCCATCTCTAGTTACTAAAATTCAAGGAAAAATTCTACAAAACAATTGGTGATTTTTGATGAAAGAATGTGAAACAGTAATAACAGAGAATTTCTTTATCTACCAAAAAAAAAAAAGATCTGTGCAGAACACAAATGCAAAACCTGGGTTGAGTTGTTGTAGAAAAGATGCAGAAAAAAATCTTTTCAAACTTATCCCCGCACAAGACACAGAATATTTATACTGAGTTGTCAATACTGGCTTTATCAATTTCTGTAATACTAAAAAGAAGCCAACATATATAAAAAAATACATTTAACATTATAATAGGCTACAGTTTTTTCCGGATAACTGCCTTATTGCTAATTTGGCGAGAATGCTACATGATTTTAACATCTTTTATCAATGTTTATGTAATCCACAGACTACTTTTATCTACAAATGCTCAGCCTTCTCCAAATGGCTACCTCAAACTCTCATGTAATTACCAGCTGTCTCACAGCAAATTGAAGAAGTTGAAACTCTTCCAAGCATGACACCAGCCAAGTGCTGTAAATTCTGGAAACACAAATCCTGAATCAATTTGGGCATTCCTATACCATGTCTCTTTGATTTCAACCCTAAATGAAGTAAAAGTGGAAGATAGTGTGCCACGTGAGTATGATGTTTTACAAACCATGAAAAATGGTTCATGATTTAGAGCAGAGAAGCTCTACTGGCATTACAGGAAACAGAAAAGATAATTAGTTGTAAGAGATTCCTTGTGTTATTGAGCTATCTATTGATCCTCCCTCTTAATTTTTTTGTATAATTCCGAGAAAAATCTGAATGATGATGACAAGTAGACTAATGAGATTGAATAATGTTTTATCTTCAAACTCCATCTCATCTATAACAACATTCCATTAACAGACCAAAAAATTCCATTAAACACAATTTATCAAAATTATTTTCTGGAGTTTAAGCAGAATGAGATTATGATTAAATTAAGAGAGTGTTTTGGCTGTTTGAAGTCTTCTGTAATATTCTGGAGTGTACACACAAGGACAGTTACTTTGAGGGGAGTTGTGATCCATAAGGCTGGGTTAATGAAGGTTGCTTGAATCACTGACACAAGGCATTAGCACACTCCAAAGCACAAGCATCACCTTTCCTACACTGGTAATCCATTACTATTAGCAAATAAGCAGTACAGGCTTCATCCACTCACACAGCTACTTACTACATCAAGATTTGCTTCACCGTGCAGTTTCCCAGCATCGAGAAATAATGTGACACAGTACCAACAGGAATATTATTTTCTTGCACAGTAACCTTAATGAGCACTTAGGGTAAGTACAGCAAATACAGATCATGAGGGGCTTTTTTAAAAAGCAAAATCACTGAATTTATATCAGCCATACATTTCCCTTTAACTGAAGTATAGCAAACCCAGAATAAAAAGACAAAAGCAAAAAGGAAATTAAGAGTAAACCACAATATTTAATTAAACTATGTCATGATTCCACCAAAAACCCAATAAATTCAGGATCCCTTAGCTGAGGCATCAAAAAGGTTATGACTGCAGTACACAACCACCATTGTCTAATTAACACCTAAAACTTTATTTTAATCTTAGACATACTTTGGTGTGCATTTCTTGCAAAAGAAAGTAACTGAGTGGACAGTGTTCTTGACAAAAAGAGACAGCCCAAAGAATAATGAAAAATGTGTATCTTTACTACACAAAACTTTTAACTGGACCCCTGTATTTTAAAGGTTGTGATCAGCAATACAAAGTCCAATTGACAACTAATTACTAGTGATATCCCTCCAGAGTCAGCACTGGGGCTAATACCTTTGTTAAAGACTAACGATAGCATAGAATAGACTCTGTGTTTGGAAATTATACCAGATTGGGAAGAGTGCTTGACACACTGAAAGTGAGGGCTACTATTTAAGGAACATTGGCAAGCTAAAGGAATGGTCAAGAGAAATCTCCTGTGGTTCAGGAGAGGCAAGTGTCCTCTGGGATGGAAAAGTCTCATTCAACAAGCACTGACTGGGCACAGCTTGATGGAAAGCAGCTCTGCCAAGAAGGACGCGGGGATCCTGGTGGACAACAGGCTGTACCTAAGTTAAGAATGTCCTTGCAGCAAGAAAGGCCAAACATTTGTTAGGCTTTCTAAGCAAGAAAGATGCCAACAGGTCAGGGGAAGAGATTCTTCCTCTGCATCCGCCACTTGGGAAAACATGTCTGCAGCATTACCTCCAATGCTGTGACACTGGCACACATGAGCAAGCCCAGTGTGGGGCAGAGGAAGCTGGAGCACTTCACACGTAAAAGGAGGCTGACAGAACTGGGTTTGCTCAGTCTTAAAAAGAAGTCTATGAATAGCTGCAACTACCTAATGGGAGCTTGTAGAGAACGTGAAGCCAAATTTTTCTCAGAGGTACAGTGAGATAAAATAAAAGGTGGTGGACATAAGCTCCATTTTAAAAAATAATTATTTATATAAAAAAATAAAATGACAATGGAAGTAGTCAAACTTCCCCAACAGTCCTACCCAAAGAAGCTGCAGAATCTCCATCCCTGGAATCACTCAAAACTCACAGGGCAAGACTCCACACAGCCTGCTCTAAATTGGCCCTGTCCCATTAGATAGAGTCATCGAGGCAAGGGCAAAGGCTTGGAACACTGGCTTCCAGAGGCCCCATATAACCTAAGCAGTTCTAAATGTCCATCTGTACTTACTAGCAAACACTCACAATGTCTACTGAAAAGTACAAAAAATTTATAAAGTCCTCACAGCTTTATTTAAAATTAGATAAAAAACAGGAACCCACAATTTACTTTCAGTTGCAAAGGATGATCAAAGAACAGTATAAGATGACACCACTATTTGTTACAACTGACTTATTTTTTCCAAGTGTGAAGCTTTAAAAATAATACTTCCTAAACCTAATAATTGAGAGAAATTATTTAACTATATCCCTAAAAGCACTGAAGGTACAAATAAGACTTCAGCATTTCTTTTTTCCTTAAACTAAACAATAATATATTGTATTATACTTAATATTTTTATTCAATCAAACAACAAAGTTGACTATCAGAATGCTATTTCTAATTTTAAAAACTTGGTTAAACAATATATTTATATAAATGTTCATTGACCAAGTTAAGGAAGACTACTTATAGGAATTTTAATTATACACCTCATTTAATATATAATCATTTGCTTCTGAAATGTAAACATCAATTGATGAAAGACTAAAATTGCATATTAAAAAATCACATTATGAGAAGTCAGATTATATTTTAAGTAACAAAATACACTGATTTAACTATATTTTTAATAAAATATTTAGCTACCCAATATACAGAAATATGCCCTTATATTTTTCATATTCACTGGCATTTTAAAAAAATGTATCTACAACAAAAATTATTACATACATTTAAGCTTATAGTGTAATTTTACACAAACATTTTTCTCCTGCCCTTGGTTTTTGATCCTTAAAAATACCTTAATATCCTAGAAAAGCACAAAGACCATTATCAAATATTAAAGATGTACATACAAGCAGGCAAAATCTCCTATGACAAGCATAGGCACAGAAAAAACTTCACAGTATATGTAACAAAACCAGAGAATTAATGTTTCCAAGAAGATTATCAAATATAAAGCTACACAAGAAATATTTTTTCTAAGTCATCACTGACATGCTAGTGTTGCAAATATATGCCCGGTTCTGCTTGGCAACATTTTGTTAATACTCTGTTCATTAATTTAACAAACTATCAAGAGATTATTTTTAGAATAGGCAAGCATTATCTCTTGCATTTCATTTAATTAAACTCTATTCTAGCTATATGACAGTCAGCATTTCATGAAAGGAATTACTTTAAGGATGAAGGTAAAATATTTCAAAGTACACTGCTTAAACATGAAAGAATAATCTAAAATTACCCCTGCACATACTGTAATTTATCTATAAAATTAAAGATGTTACTTCCAGAGTTCATAATTAATTGGATTCCACAGAGAAATTATGCAGGCATTCCAGATAGCAAAATGATGCACAAAGGCACAAAACACAGTGCCGAAGGACAGCCATAAACAACCACTGTGACTTGCCTGCATTAAAACAACCATTGAGGCTTAATGTGAAATGAATACTGGCTGCCTTTTGTATGTGGTCATTACTCTGCTGCAAAGAAATTGCCATTGAATTTTGATTATATTGCCTTAATAAAAAGTAATGAAAGAGGCTCATGCTCTAGTGGCTTTCTTTTAAATGATAGACGACAGTGATCCGCAAAGGCCAGTGTGCCACAAACCAATGATGACACCTCACCTGAGGAAGGCGACGTTACCGCACCACTGCAGGTGACTGCAGTGATGTTGGCTTTTCTTGCAAACATTTAAACTAAACACTTTCAGTGTAACATCAGTTAGAAATTAGTTTGCCTTTGAGACTTACCATCAATCCGACTAACAAGTTCTTCCAACATCTTCACTTTCTTCTGGATCCCTGGCTGTGCAAACGTGTAGTTATCCTAAAGAGGAGACCACATACAAGTATTAGTTGCAGAAAAGCAAAAAACGTTTCTTTTCTTTCAATTGCTTTTCTAAATCCATGTCTTTTTCTCTGTTTTCTTATGGTGTTTCTGTTTATGACTACATTTTCTAGATCTGCTTCTACAGTAAAATAGTAAACCATCACACCATACAGTCCTCTGAGTCCCCACCTCTAACAGTATATTCTGTATAGCTATTCCTGCATCAATGGCTCTCTACTTGCTAATCTAGTGAAGTTACTTTATTGCAGAAATCCAAGTAGCTTTAAAAGGCCCTCATCTTACATGCCAAAATGTGTCATGCTAGAGATTTTTAAGATAATTTTTTTTCTCAGAAATTTACAATTCTACAAATAATGTAGGAAATATGAAAATTTAGCCTATAATCAGAGGCAGGGAAAGAATTTGATCTTTTGAAGTGTAGAGTAATAACTTCAAGTAGCATAAGAAATCAAAAGTCTGTTTTAATGTACTCATAACTGTTCTGAACCCAAGATTCCAGTTAATATCATGAATCAAAATCTAACACACAAGCAATGTAGCTAAAAGGGCATTATATTTGCATATATTTCTTTGAATGAATTAACTCTAAATGGATTTTTAATTTGTGGATTGCAGTTCTATAATATAGATTTGAGTATGAAATAATGAGAGCAAGAAAGATATCTCCGCTTGAAACCCAAAGTCATCAATCTTTTTAAATAATGACATTATTTAAATATACAGGAATGTTTCTGAATATTTAATTTACAATCCCTCCATTCAGCTCATTTTGCTACAGTTGTCTTCCTGTGGTTCTTGAGAGATTCAAGAAAAGAAAATTATACATACATATTTTAAAAGGAAGTTGCTACGTAGAAGTTTTTTTTGTGTAACCATCACACACATAGAAGATCAGAGTAAAGGATTTTTTTTTTGCCTCAACTACTATTGTTTGAATAATTCCTTTATCAACTGGAGCTAAGTAATCCCAAAATATTAATTTTTCTTGACTTTATTTCAAATTTTAACTTGGTTTTAGAGTAAAAGAGATGATTATCAGTTCATTTTTATGCATCCTGATGTTTTTCTATTTAAAACCAAAAAAAGTCTTATTGACTCTCTTGACTTCATTTACATGGAGTTTTTTCATGTTTTATTTAACTTATGAAACTGAACTGCAATTTAATCTTCAAATTCTGTAAAACTGCTATAAAGTGTGAAGCCTAAAAGTTCACAAGGCAAAATAATATGCTAATAATTCTGTAAATTAAAGTACTTCAGCCAACAAACAATTTACAGTATCAAAAACTATCAAAATGTCTACTGAATGCTCTGATCACTTGTAACTGACCACAGCAGTAGCTATTTTAAAAATTATAGCAAAATTTTCTACTGGTTTAGAAGTAGTCCTTTCACAGTAATTAATATTAGAACTCAGTGTATAAACTAAAACAGTATGGATGAGGGAGCAAGAATAATTCCCCGAATTTTCTAATTTTCCACAATCACCAAGTAAAATAGGCAACAATTTCAGCTTGTTGACATTATTGCACAAACAGATCATAAGCATCCTTTTTAATGCAATAAAGCACCAAAACAGAAAGAATGGAAAGACTCACACAGAATTCAGGTCCATTATAATCTCATTTCAGGAAGAAAGAAACTATCCCATGCACTGGAACACTGCCTTTTACACAAGTCTGACACACACCTGCATTAGTCATGGATAATATCCAGGGCACAGCATCTTTAGGAAATCATAATCACTTTCTTTACAGAATGTACTCTAACAAAAAAAATTGTATGCACTTTTTCTTTGTCCCAAAATGTTTATATACTGTTCTATTTATTTATTTAAACAAAGTTAACTGGTGTTTCTAGAAGTAGTACTGCACTCAAAGTACAGCAACATGGTATGTAATTATTTCCTCTGTAACAGATCCTCTGTAAAAGAATGCTCCTGTATGTAATACTGAAAGTCAACACAGAGTTAAAACACTGGTACTTCGATCATTAGTCTCTCCCCAGGCAGTGCAGCTCTTGACTGTGATCTATGAATCTGAAACTACTTTCTTTCTCAAAGCCTAATTTACTCCATACAAACCTGGAAATGCAACCCAAAACTGCCATCTTGATTTGAAAACAGGTAAATTTGCTTTTCACTACATTTGATCTTTTTCCTATTTATTTTTCTGTTCATTATTTCAGCTGCAAATTAACACAGTTGGGGGTCATTCTTCTGCTTGTGCTGATTCACCCAAACTGGGAAGATCTTTATTGGATTCCCCAGTACTCTCTTCTAATTAAACTGTGTTGTATATATGCCCTCCTATGACACGTGTAGTTGACTTCCTGGAGTTTGTGAAACTGTGAGACAGACTTTGTAAATGTAAAAGGTATTCTGCTACCCACTATTCTTGCTCCTTTTGTGCTTATAGATGAAGGAAAAATGGTAAAACAGAAAAGAAAAAAACATGCCAAACTCACAAAATTCATGAATTATTGCTCAGGGCTGTTGAGCCAAGACAATTATTTTCTCAATTACTTACAACTATTTCAGAGATTGTCTTTTGCTCATTATTAATGGTCAAAGTTTCAAATGAGGAAATTTAAAAAACAATCAGGATGAAAACTAGGAGTTCACATAAAATATCTCTTATTTCCAAACACTGTTCTTGACAGTAAGCATTCACATATGACAAAGTATGTATGTACACCAGAACCCTTCATAAACATAAAAATTCATGCACTGGTGTGCAATGAATATCTAAATTCCTTGATGTTCTACTCAGATAGCTTCCAACACACTTTCAGTGAACTATGCTAACCTACTTCACAGCTGAATGGTCATAATATCAAGTTCAGACTGACACATAATTAGTTTCACCTTACAATACAGAAGGTTAGGACTTTATAATGTCACAAGAGATCAAAACTTGCATCAGCTTCAAATCTTTGTGTTAGTAGTCTCTACTTATTCTGTAGAAACTGGTATAACACCCTACTTCCCTGCAACTACAACTAGGTCTGGATTTCTCAAAACCTAGTTGTTATAATTTAAAATAAATACTAAAATTATAACTTCATGGAACATTTTAAAAACTATTATGCAATTTCTTACTTTTTTAAGGGTAGAGAAATTTTAAATGGAAGAAAATTGGAAAAATGCTCATAACAAATTTAACTGGGACTGTCCTCCAGAGAGGGCGAGGGAGGGAGAGAGGGAGGGAGAGAGAGAGAGAGAGAGAGACTTCATAGGCACTAGCTGAAGAAAATCCCCCATCTTTTTCTCTTAATATGTGATGATGGGATAATTTTAAAAGAAGAAGCGCAAGCTGAAGAGGAATGGAAAACAATCTTTAATGACATCATGAAAAAGAAACAGAGAAAGCCAAGCTAAAAGAAAAAAACACTGTCAGTAATTTGACATAATGACTGCAGCCAAGCAGAGGCATAGGCACAAGGCTTCTCATCTTTTCAGGTCATACATACTGTTCACCAACAGTGTACTGAAGAAAATATCAGAAACATTTCTAGAAGCAAATGGAAAGTTTTGACACAAAGTGTTCATGTGTTCTTTGCTCATGTTTTATCAATGAGATCAGAGCCTTTAAATATAGAGGATACACTAAGCAATCCATATAAATACATACAGACTTGGATGTCTATTTTCTCTACTGATGCATATTTAAGAATTGCTATGCATCAATTTAGTATGTTCAAGTATAGTATCACATGAACAAATGACAACTGAAATAAAAAGGTTTTCTCGTCCTCATTATGGCACAAAGAGATCTCCTGAATTCTTTTTTTTTTACTCATTTAAGTACTTCATTCACATATTTCTGAATACTCTAAGCAAACTCCTATTAAAAATCTTGGTTCACCTTGCTCAGAAAGTTATGTAAAAAGATAGGGGCAGGAGGGAGGGAAGCATGACACCAGATAATGATAGCCATGACGTTTATTAACGCTACCAGTGGAAGCACACTTCACCCAAAATGTTTCTTGAAGGTAGAGATTATAATGTAAATTCACTCCTGAATACAGCTCAGGATAGAGCGTGCATGCACAAGAACAATCACACAAGTGTGCTGAACTCTGCTGTTAGCACAGCCCATAGCATGTTCCATCACTACTCCAAGACACTTCCCTTAGAAGAAAAGGTCTGTCAACCATTACAACTCTTAAGCCTGAGTTTTCAAAATGCAAAATTTCCTAAGCAGTAAGAAAAATATTTATAAAGCATTGCAGCCCAAAATTTTTTACATGCAAAACAATATCTTACTTATTCCTACATAACAGGACAAAAAAACCAACAGTTTATTAAAATGTAGGTACTGATTCTCATGTTAGAGTAGCATCCATAGAGTCAGAAGCAAAGATCCAACCTTCAACTGGTCTGTGTAGTCAAACCTCAGTTTTACCTAAGTGGATGTATTATAAATTACAGAAACTGTTAAAGCAGCAATGACAGAAGTGCTCAGGGTATATTTGTGGATTACAGCATAGGCCAGGCAACAGTTCAAATCTGGATAAGAGCTAGAAATCATAAATATGAACGTGTACAATTCCAAAAGCTGATGCTGCAAATTTTAGGTAGAGGATAAAATATTTTTATGCTGAAGTATACTGATAGCACAGTATATTTCATCTACTGATTACTAATAGATTTGTTGTCTTCCTGAAAGTTTTACTCTCAGTGACAGGCTGGAAAACTGCATTATTATGCAGAAACTTGTGCAGGAGTTCAATGAAAAGGTACAAAGAAAGCTATATTTGACCTATTTTTCCTTTAAAATAAACCAGGAAGGTCCTGTGAAGAATTTTCAGAAGAGTTATTTCTGCACATTCTTCTCAACAATTGAAATGCATGTGCATGTTATTTATTGGATCTGGCTTTCCAAGCATTCCTTCCCTCCTTCCTTCCTTCCATCCATCCATCCATCCGTCCATCCATCCATCCATCATACAGGCATATGTAAGTAACAACTTTCCATAACCCAGGAGTGAGAAAGAACTCTGCAAGATTCCCTTTGAAGGCCATAAATCTTGCTATTTTATCAGACATAGAAATAGGTAATATGGACCTCAGCACACTCTAGTCCCTGGATATGAATTATCTCACTTTTGTTCTAAAAATTACCAGGCCCTGATAAATGATTATATTAATATTTTAGTGCTATTTTTAATACATCTGGTTAGATCATTATGCAATGCATATATTTCCCCTTTGGTTATTTTATTACCAGTATACTCGAACTTAAAATGAAAAGTTATACTCTATTTTATACATGAACATTACATTTGCAGGTGGCACAGATCAATGTGAACTTTTTACTTGAATGTTAATGAGACACTATTGAGGAAAGTGTTATAAAGGACAATTTAGTAATAAAAAAAAAGTTAATAATCTGGATATATGGGAATGTCTACTTAATTACATGGAAAAAATACTCATGGGATAATTCTAGTTTTCCCATATGAACAGCCACAGATGAAAATACAAAAACCCTCATGCATCATCTACAGTTTAGAAGTGTTATAAAGACAACCAGCTTTATCACACACATGGAAGACATATTTTGCATATGGCCACACACAGCCTCAGAACCAGGTTTTCATAAATCAGCGTAAATCAGCGCATCTTGCAAGAATACGGGCTGAAGACGGGTTCTGTGGCAAAGGACCTGAAATCTCAGCAGACAGAAACCTCAGACTGAGTCACTGGTGAGCCTTGGCAGCAAAGCCAGCCAGCAGACTCCTGGCCCATGAAGGGAAGTGATTGGCTGCCCAAAGCCAAATCACCTGGAGCAAGCTGCTCAAAGCCATGTGGACTCTGGGTTTGAACTTCCAGAATGAGGATTCTACAACCTCTCTGACCAAACAGTCCCAGAGTTCAGTCTTTACTGTGTAGATTTTCCTTCAAACGTTTAAAAATAATTTCTTGTATTTCAAGACCATATCTAAAATACCACATCCAGTTTTAAGGACCCTGATACAAGAAAAAGGTAATAAACTTCAGAATAAACTGAAGCAAGAGCAAAAGGTCACCAAGATGCTCAGAGATATGGAGCATATGCTCTTTGAGAGGCTGGGGAAACTGGGCTTGTTCAGCCTGAAGAAAAGACAGCTCCAGAAGCACCTAATCACAGCCTAATAAAACCAAGTTATCAAGATGACAAACCTCCATTTTCAATAGTGGTGCCTGGGGGGAAAATAAGAGATAAGCAGCATAAACAAAAAAATGTTCCATCTGCCTACTGGGAATCTTCAACATAAGGATGAGGAAGCACTGGAATAGGTTAACCCTCAGAGACTGTGAAGTCTCTGTCCTTGGAGGGTTCAAGACCCAACTGGGCAAAGCCTTGAGAAACTCAGTCTGACCTCAGAGCTGGCCCTACATTGCACAGAATTATCTTATTTCTTATGATTTCAGAAGATCTCATTTGTTCTCCTGAAATAAATAAGAAGCAATTGCAGTGAGGCATAGTTTTTCTGGGACAAAAACTAAAATAATTCAGAGCACAGACTCAGGAAGCACTGAAAAGGAAAACCATTACATACATCACCATCCAAAATTGGCAGCTACAGATTTCAAGATTAAATTATATTTTAGAGAAATAAATTTGTATTTAAAAACTCCTATTATTTGCTAGATCAATTTTTTAAATTTTAATCAAACTGTGATATGACACATGCGCAGTCACTTAGAAGCCTAAACTTAGAGACAACCAACAAGGAAGATGCAAAGTAATCTAAGAAAAAAAAATAGATTAAATAATCATGGAAGATTAAACATTAACTCCTGGAAACGTTCTGCAAACTCTCTAGCTGGAGCCAAAAACATACTTGCATAGGAACCTCCAGATGACAAAAAAACAGCACAGAGGAATCTACTAAAGTGACAATTGATTTGAACAAGTTTTTATTTCTTCTCTCAGCTGAGAACTGTATGCATGTCAGGAAGTAACTGCCCTGCTGCCCAATGCCACCTCCTGTTCTTTATTGCACAGGTCTCTGTGGTTCAAAGATACATTCTTATATTAAAAATGCAGAGTCACATTAGATACGTAAGGGAGGGAGGTAAGATGAGTGAGGAATGAAGAAATAATAGATACTATGTGTGGCAAAACTCCAGCAAGAAATGCATATGTCTTAATAACACCTTTGACAATTCTAGAATCTAGAAAATGAGAACATCTGGATGGATTGGAAAAATAAATGAGTTTTCTGTTAAGAATAATAAAGGGGTACAAATACAATCATACAATCATTCTTCCATTACACCCTTCTGCACTGAAAAGACAAAACACTCAAAAAAATGTATCTAGCTCATATTAGCCAAAAATTTCACAAGATGACCCTAATAGTTATCTAAGTGCACTCTTTAAACTTATCCAATACTGGTAGGGCAACATGAAATGGAAATTTATATTGACAAATAAATTAATGGAAACACTCTGCAGAGATTCTTTGATTGCAGTTATCACACGTCACATATCCCTGTACAGTTTATTCAGACGTCTCAGACAAAACCATCACATACATCACATAGGAGAATTCTATGCCATATTTTCAGAGAGAAATGATTGTGCATCCAGAATGCAAGTCAGCCAGAACTATAGTATCACACAATGAATCCACTGGGAATCTTAAAAGTTCATGTAGTCCAAACCTCCTGCTGTGGGCAGGGACAGCTTCAGCTCAATCAGGCTGTTTAAAGCCACATCAGTCCTGACCTTGAACACTTCCAGGAAGAGAACATCCACAACTTCTTTGGGCTCCCTCATTATAGAAAATGTACTCCTTATGCCCAATCTAAATCTACTCTGTTTGAAATGTTGCCCTTTGTCCTATCACTACAGGCCCTGGCAAAAAGTCTCTCTCCAGCTTTCTTAAAAGCCCCCTATAAGTATTGAAATTTTACACTAACATCTCCCCAGAGCCTTCTCTTCTCCAGGCTGAACAATCTCAATATTCTCAGCCTTTCCTCATGGGAGAGATGCTCCAGCCCTCTGATCACCTTTACAGCCCTCCTCTGGACCCACTCCAACAGGTCCATGTCTGTCCTGTGCTGGGGATCCCTGAAATGGCTGCAGCACTCCAGGTGGGGGTCTCACAAAAGCATGATAGAGGGGCAAAATCCTCTCCCTCACCTTGCTGCCCGCCTGCCTTGCATGCAGCCCAGGACACAGCTGGCTTTCTGGGCTGCAAGTGCACATTGCCAGACACATCCACCAGTATCCCAAGTCCTTCTTTACGGGGTTAGCTCCTCCAGCCAACTCAACCTGCAACTACATGACTGTTTTATCTGTTAAGTAAAGCGGTATCATCACAGGAAGAAAACAAAACAGAAGAATGGGAGAAGAAAAACAATAAACTCTTTTATTTCAGCAGCACTGCAGTTGCACTGAATTAACTGTAACATCATTAGTCACACCACTAGCATAATCTTTCAAGCCTTCTTTTGATGGATGAGTGCATCCTTGAATACATCCAACACTATTCCATTTATATAACAGCTTAAATTTTCATTGATGCAGTTTAATTCCATTGTAATTGGTTTCCATATTCTGCTTCTTAGTACCTGATAGTTTTGTATGAAAACAGAATTTTAAGGAGAAATTGCTTAATCTGTGAACTTCCTTTCCTAGAAAAAAATAAAGCAACAGGCTCATGACAATGATGTTCCAGAAGCAGGTAAAACAGTTGGAGGAGTTTGCATTTCTTTACCTGGCTTTCTTCCTTTCCAGTAGATTTCAAGCTCTCACTTTTTTTCTTTAAAACTTTTCACATATTTTTGCTATGTGGTCAAATGTTTTAAAATTTAGGAGGTCTGAGACATTGAAATAAGCAAACCAGCATTTGTTACAGGAACTGACGTGAGAAAACAACTGTGCATTTCAAAAATGCTACCCAAAACACTGAGCAATTTGACCTTTAACCAGGAGAAACACACTTAAAACGCCTTCAAAAAAGTTAAAGCCTTTGTCGCTGACTCAATCCTATAACCGTTTTGTCATAAATGAATTCCATTACAAGTTTCAATTCACAATGCACCTTAGCCAATGAAACATTGATATTAAAATATGTCATAGGAAAGAATGCTCTAGATACTTCTAATCTGCATAAACTTTTAAGCCCATGAACATTTGCACAAAAATCTACCATTATTAGACTCCAACTTGCTGCATGCAACAGAAAACTGTGCCTTCACTTACAGCTTTTCCACACAGAAAAAATTCAAACTCTCAGTGAAGTAGCATAAGTATCAAGTATTAAATGGGTATTTTAAAAATATGAAGATAATTTCAGGAACTATTAAGACAGCAATCACTTATAGGTTGCTATATTAACAACTCAAAAATTAATAAATAAGCCAGGTTTTTACCACCACAGTGAGATTCTGAGTAACTATTCTTTATGCTTGGTAACAGATTTGCAAAATATGCATCTAGAAGTGGAAGTTTCTGTTCTGCTCTAGAACATCACACACGATAAAACATGCAGACATTTTGATGAAGAGAAGTTGCACGGGATTTTTTTCCTTTTCCTTTCTTTCCTTTCCATGCCAAACTTGCAGTGGAGTTCTCCAATGGGAAAACCAACTTCTCCCCTGTTTTTCATAGATATACACTTTTTCAGCTTTAAAGTAGTTCAAAGCCATGACATTAATCAGTTAACTCCACTACTTACAGACAGGAAAAATCAATTTACCTGAATGCCATCAAGCAACTTGCTCATGCACCAGTAACTGTCAGCTTCTATGTTCTGCAGCACTTCTTCAGGCAGACTGGAAACATCAAAATTTTCCACTTCTTCTTCTTCTGTTTCAGGAAAAGAGAGAGAAAGACAAGTCAATGAAGTGCACAGAATAAATAAAGCAAGAATGAGGAAAATAATTGAAAACAAAGACAGCCACCACTTATCTTCTAGTTAGAAACCAATGCACATTTACTTTAACAGGGCCTAAATGAATCATTTATTGCTTAACTGTGTCATCTAATGGTTTTAAATGTTAATGAACACTTAATTTCTTGCAGACTCTGAAAATCTCAAATCATGCCTGGTTAACCAGAATTAATATATAATAAATCACTTTATTCTAAACATTTCACACCTGAAAGAGAAGCAGAAGCACTTTGAGCGCTCAAGATATAAATGAACAATCCCTGAAGAAGATGACTATCTTTGCACCATGCACAGAATGTGCAAATATGTTGCCAGTCTTCACAGAAAAAAAAGCCCTGAAAAATAATTCTCAGAAAATCACTGAACTTTATTTAGAAAAGCAGACTACAGCTTGAATTTAGAAAAGAAAAACCTTTCCAGATAGAAAAGAAAATTATGATGTATCCACTACAGCAGGAAACAAAACTTTGGTACATCTTACACATATTAATTCACAAAAAAGTCTTACAGTTATACAGTTTATTATATTTTCATAAACCAGTGCCCCAGTGGTAAAAAAAATCCTAGTGAATATTTTTAACTTTCATTTTAATATTTCAATTGGCAAAAAAAGAAGCAACCCATTCTCAATCTGCCTCACTATGTCTACAGAAAAAAAACAGTAAATGTACCAGAGTTTCTTGTATTTATTTATATAAAACACAAACATATACTGAAGTGTCTTCCCTTTGAATGAAGTCTTCAGGCCCTCCTCCACTAAACACTTGCTGGTAGAATGAGATTATAACTACTTTGACAATGTGCTCCTTTGCAAATTTTCTGCCTTGGAGCACCTTTTCTTTTCATGACACTGGTATCACATTTCTGAAAGAAAAGGTAGCTATAAAGTATAGCAAAACACATGGGTATGAAAAGAAAACAAATGAAAAAGAGTTTTTACGTTCTCTTTCTCATCTTTCATATCTTATCTCATTTTTGTCTCTCTTTCAAAATCTACCATTTCACACTATATTCTCACATCCGGTTTTAAACCAACAAAAAAGCTGAACATCCATATAAACATCAAAGATGAGCATCTTCACCTCTCTTCACAGCCAACAAAGAAGACCAAGAAGTGACAGAGTACTACCTGACTTGCTCTAAACTAGAAATATAAACTAGAAATAAGCTAGAAATATAAATATAATATAAAATCAGACAAATCATATTTTAAAACAATCTTGCTTCTCAGTATTACCTGTAATTTGCTCTTAAAAGGATTGCCTCAGAATGCAGACCTTTAAACTGTGGAAGTCTAAACTAAGCTGAAATAAAGCTTTAAACACTCACCAAACGATCTGCTTCCTGTGACTGAACTACCTGCAAGCTGTAAGAAAACCAGGGCAGTTTGTAGGTAGGCTAAATGATGCAACTTGGACAGCAACAACATTCCAGCATTAATATTTTGGAAAAAACAGATTCTGATTGTTCTAATAAAGATGGATTATCAAACTAGAATGACCAATTTTTACTGCCCCCAGAAAATACAATATAGCTTTTAAGAAATATCTTTCAATGGTCCAATTACTGTTCATCAGAAGTATGTTCCCCAAGCACAAAGAGGAAGTCAGGACAGGCCTTTCTGAAAAGAACACAGCTCTGACACAAATTTACTACTCTAAGTAAAATTTTCATTATTCCACAGGGAACAACAACAGATATAGATAGCTTTTAGGAATGTTTCTTCACTGAAAGAATCGGCAGTCCCCAATTATAATGTCACAGAACTACATGCTCAGACATTACAGACATAAAAATAGCAGTTTTATTAAGTACCTGTCCAGCTGTCTTGTTTTGTCTCCCCTCTGAAGATCTATCCAAGAACATTTTGCCTTTCTGTGGCTTAAAAAGACTGATCTTTAGCATTTCCATAAGCCTCTTAAACACAAAATAATTATTCAAGATCTTTTATATGGTCTTTAAATATATAAGCTACTTATAGACCAATTTTCAATCCCATTGTGTTTCCAACGTATCACACTAAGTCATCTCTTCTAAAGTCAGATAATAAAGTTTTAAAATTAAAAAATCTAATTAAGTGTTTCAAACAACTCAGTTGTATTTCTATTGTACCCTAGCAGTATTTCCCCTGTGTAAAGCAACTGTGTCAAACTTTGGCTTAAAATTCTGCAACCAAGTATTTCAACAAATAAATCTAATTACTTGGAGCTATAATACTATACAGTTTCATTAAATCAGCTAAGATGTATATTTTTGGATAGGTTAAGTTAACTGGTACTTTTTGATTCAAATGTGGTCTATGATGAACAAGGAGCACCACTGTGGAAGCACCCAAGAACTCTTCTAATAAAGATGGCACAGCATCACAAAAGCAATGGCTCAAACAAGCAAGTGCTCAGTGAAGTCAATGGTTTCTGCTCCACCAATCCACCTTACCTTGCTACACTTTACTGTGGAAGTTCAAAACTGACACTGAATATCCAAAGGATCCTTTTCCAAAGTACAAATGAACTTTAAAAATGCCATCCCTTTTGACAAGCTCCAGTTAAGGAACATTTGATTGGCAGAATGCTATGCAAAATAATAATCCACATATTTAGCATTTATTAATTTATGTGGGTACGCACATAGTGCAAAATGCTTTTTTTTCCCTGCAGTTTTAAGGGGAAAAGCAGTCAAGCTCCATGTTGTTCTCTCTCTCTTTTTCTTTTTTTTTTTTTTTCTTGTTTGGATGAAGAAATAAACACACTAGAAAAGTTTTGAAAGAAAGATCACAAGGGATTTCAGAAAAAACAGAAGCAAAAATAACAAAATAACCATCCCGAAAGTCCATAAGGTATTATTTGTGCTTGAGAACATAGTTGCAATTTCTGGTTTTAAATAACTTTAAAATTATTTTCAATGAGTGAAATCTGAATGAACAGTAACATAAAGACTGAATAAAAGAATGTGGACAGAAATAGCAGGCCATGTGTGCAATATCTGGGGGAGAAAAGATCACTGCCTAAAACTTCTCAATTATGAAGTCTTACAGAAATATTTCTCATCTTTTTCAGTTTCCTGTGGAGATCTTTATCATGTTATCTATACAACTGTAAAAGACAGAAAAATGGTTGCCTGGAGGAGAACTGTTGTAGCATGGAGTCTGTGACATGCTGATCTGAATATGTGCATTGCTGTAAGCATGGCATTAGCTCTTTACTCACTCCCAGGGTATGCTCCTAAAACTTCCCACCATGTAAAAAGACTAACTTTTTCTAAACAGCTCTAACTGGATCCACTCACAAAGGCAGAGACATAGGGATAAAATCAAAATTTTAAAAAATACTGCTTACAGCTACTTACAGATTTAGTTTCCCAATGACAGTGGAAAGTAAACATGGTTAACCGCTTGCCTCCATTAAAGTAGGTTTTAATTCAAGACTAAGCCTAACAGATGATTTTGATTGAAGTTGTTCAGAATGTTAAAATTAAGTTCACAACTGATCTTTGTCTTTTAGCTGTAATAGACTTCTTCTAAAGAGTGCTGGAATTTTACCTTTCCAGTACAGATCAGGGGTAAAAACACATGCAACCAACAAAAAGGTAGTCTGCACTCAGAACTTCTCTAAACCTGCTACCGACACCAAAACTCAGTCTTTATGAAGTGTGAAAAAAAATTAATGTGACTTGATAGTTTTCATACTTCATTATACCAAGCAAGTTCCTACAAAAGATATCTCCATTAAATAAAGCACACATTGTCTCAAAGAATTTTTTTTAATGAAACAAACATTTAATTGTGTTACTAATGTTTTAACTGTAGCTTTTTATCTTGAAATTGTTTCTCAACATTCAGAATCAGCAAAACTCAGATGAATCCATTGGAGTGCAAGGTAAGGGATGAAATGGATGGCAGGGTAAAAAAGACCTAGTGCTGAACCCCAAAACAGACTGCAATATCACCAATAAATTATGATTGCTCTTTACATACACACAATGTACAAAATAATACATAAAAACATTAGATCGGTTAATGAGCTGAACATTTTAAAATTGGAGATTTTTTTAGCACTGTTTTGTGTAAATGTAGAAAAAGCATTATCCTTTTTTTGGACCTGAAGTCCAAATCATGTACTTCTTGCAGCAGTGCAAGGAAACCATTCTGACCACAGATGCACAGGTGCTTTTCTGTATAAAGCTTACTGTGCTGCAATCTACTTCAGATGTTACATCTTCAGGCAGACCTAACACAAAGGTTACCACCCAAGTATGCAAAGTACAAAAAAAAAAAATCATACACACGATTGCACGCAGAGGTGCACAGCAATATTTCCACAGTTAGATCTTACATATTCCACTCCAAACTCAGTTTTCAAAAAGCCTTATGAAACACCTATTCAGTCACTGCTGCACTAAGGCAATGTTTTTCTAAGAAGATCAAGACATAATAGAGCATTTAAATGTAAATTCTTTCAGTAACAATTGCCTAATTAAATATGTATATTACCATATCAATACCTCCCATTGAAAAAGTCCTAGTTACATACTAATCTTGATAGAAATAGCTCTTGAGCTGTTAAGGATGAATCACCAAAGTAAAACCTTCCCTTTTCTTTGTGGTACTGCAGTCACAAAGGCAAAATTTTAAAAAACCTTAATCATCTCATCAGTCCAGGCTTAGGTAAACATGACCTTACTGCATTTCAAATATTCCCCTATAACCAGTCATGTTCTCACATACATGATATATTGACAACTTGTCTATTTTAACATTGCTAATCATCTCACATTTGTTTTCAACTGATGTTCCACAATATCTTTCAAATGCAATAGGAAGTAAGATAAATATCTTTATACATCCATGTAAGAATGGTGTTTCAAACATTAATCATTATATTTTATTAATATGAATTCTCTAAATAATTTTGCTGCACATGGCGACTGTTACAATCGTGTGTGACCTGGCGAGCAAGGTTAATCATCCTGCCCAAAAACACCGTAAACTTGATCACATGGACTGAACTTCTATGCTCATCAAAATTAATGCATGACCCTGCAAGTACTCTCAATTTGCTCTATCACAAAAGAGTAGATACTTTACAAACTTCTCCTTTAATTCCAGATTCTGTATGAAAGTAATCAGTAAAACATTCCGAGACCTCCTTTAGTGGCCCTACATTGCTTGCCAGTAAGACCTTTTCTACCCAGGCTTTTTCTTGGCTAGATTTTAATTATCTTTTTTCCCTCCACACTAAATAATCCAGAATTTGCCCTTATTTCATATTCATAACCCACTGCACATATATGCACAAAAACAGACCTGTTTTTAAGGATGGTAAATTTATTTGAAAAATGGAAACTTTCAGGTCACTTTGCAAATTAAACAAAAGACATCAGTTCCTCATAGGCAGCAGATTGAGATTACTGCTTCACGAGTCAGACAGGAGGAAGATTAAAAGCTCTGTGACCAAAACAGGATACAAAGGAGAATTAAGTAAAACTGGTGGTGCCAACATGTCTTTGACTCAAAGAACTTGCATAATGCCAAATACAGAACTGAGAACCTTTTCCACACAGGTGAGAAATCAGCCAGTAAATGCAGTTTGAAATCAGAAGAGTAGAAGCCACATCCTTGGGCATGACACTATTATGAAACAGAAGCCTTCAAAGCTTGTAAGATGGACAGCAACAATGAACACAATGATCAGAACAAATTCTTCTCATAGTATTCACTTCAATAGGTTTGCTACTGTCAATCAAAACAGCCTGCCAGGGAGAAGCTGTGCATGTGACACCAAATTAAGGGACTCCTAATTAGCAACCAGTATGCATGGTGAGCACAGGACGCTAATGAGTATTTTCTTAGAATGCCACATAAGGGAATTCCCTGAGAAACCCAAAAGGTACTTGGAGAATAGGAAATGAAAGATTAAAGGTTGGACATGTCTCCCACATTGCATTTTTAATGAACTAGTTTGTGCTTTATCATTTAATTTTTTAAAGCATCAACACACATATCCACAAACACACAGAGACAAAACACCAAGTGTGAGACAAGAGCAAACCGTAGTGTGGTCAAAAAAGTTTAAAGCAAACCTCAGGAACACAGGCCTTCCCTGTGTTCAGGTATGGGATTGATTAGAGAGCTATTTCAGAACTATCACCCTAGCACTGGAAAAGTCTTCAAAGAGAATCTATAAATTAATGTAGTTTTGAAAAAGAACTATTTATTTGAGATGGGAAAAAAATCAACTGCACTAAAAGCTACAATACATTTAAAAGATAAAGAAACCAGCATATGTATCTGCATATGCAGGGGTGAACTTTAAAAGTACTGAAAATTAATACTTCTTTACTGAAAATATATTAAAAAAAATAAAGTCAAAAAAAGAAATTGTCTTGCATGTAATTACTTAATAATAGAAGGCTGGCAAAGAGAACTCATTTGAACAATTTCATAAACAGCAAAATGTTTAATACATTTCCTGGATAACTTAAAAAGCTCAAAGGTTCAACTCTAACTTGGGTAAATATAAAAACAATACAAATTATCCATGAACTTGTACGTAAATATAAAAACTTCTAAACATTCAGAAATGTAATTTTTCCTGTGACTGAAAAATTTGCCACTGTCACATAAGCTCATCAATCATTTACGTGTGACCATAACTCCATGTAAGTATAACTTCGCTCACTCATGACGCTGTTTTTATTTTAACTCATTAACGTCATTTGAATGGCATAACAAAATAAGTTCTCAAAGAAAAATGGATGGCAGAGGAAACAACTGTCCCTCAGTGACAACATCCCCACATGTCTATGACAGTGGCAGTTTCCTGCAACCCACACTGTGCAATATCCAATTTTCAATTGGATATATATTAATTTCCTTAACTAAAATTACATGCTTCCACGTTTTGTAATCTCCCACAACCTTCACAGCTAATAAGAAATCCACCTAACAGATTTCTTGCCTTATTTGCAACAGAAATTAAGTAACATCCTTTATTTCTGCTTTTTAGCACAAACTGCAAATACTGAATTTGAAGAAGCAGACTTGAGGAGAATGCACTCCGCAGGTAAAACTACTTCTTCCATTGCTTTAATTGTTGAATGCATTCCTTAACTACCTTAATCGGCTGTGATTTACACTTTCCTAATGAAACTGCTATGTATGCTTCTGAGGCAAAAAAGCCACAAGGCTTGCTCTTTTCATAAAATTCAAACATATTTTTACACATTGTATAGGTATTTATTGTCAAGATAAAGAAATAATCAAACCTCCAGGAAAAAAGAAGCCCACTCTATCTGTTAAAAAATAATAGTATGATCTCTAATTTTCTTCAACAATGTTACTGTAAGAAAGGTAGTTGTCCCTAAATTTCAGTCATACCGCAGTAAATTTTTATGTCATAATTAACTAAAGATGGAACACATAAATCAGTTCACAAATGTTTTTGATGAGAACACAATTGATACGCCATTTTTTTTAAAGTACTGGGGTTTGTCAAAATGAATGTCCTATAAAAGCATAAAGTACTTTCTGCTTCTATGAAACAATACAATGAAAGCCTAGAGAAGAAAAACTGTTTTGCAAGAAAACTGTTTTCCCTTCTTTTTATTATTGTGCTCAAGTACATAATTCTTCACTTCTGCTTTAAAATTTTTTTCCACAGCTTAAAGTAAAAATTTAAAATATCGTATTTCTCAAATAAGAAACCAGTAAAATATACCCATGCTAATGAAAAAGCCAGTGAATTCATTACTATGATTAAAAAAGGTTTGCATTTAAATTACAAGCAAAGCCAATTCAAACTGAAGTTTCAGCACACAAACTTCTGACAAATTTATCTGTATTGGTTTGACATCTATAAATTATTTACTAACCATGTATCTCATTGAAAATAAGACAAATTTTTTTCCTTACAATTCTTTTTAGAGCACTGATCCACCGAATTTGAAAATCTTTTCTTAGATCTTCAGCTACTACTGATCTATGCAAGAGGATTGGAATGTCACACTTCTGGCATTTGTAAAGCATGTTGTCATTGCTTAAGCATTGCTCTTTCTCTTTTAGCTTTTCTTCCCACAAGTTACTTCATAACAAACACAGAAAGCTGTGATATTTGGATGTCAAAAGCCACTTTTAATGGCATAAAAGCCATTAAAGTAATTTCCCAGTCTGTTGGAAAGCATTCTTGAGAAGACTTAGATCTGGAAGTATAAGCACTTCTGTGCCGCTCACTAAAGAGAGATGATCACTAATTATACCTATACGGGGACCATGGGGAGAGGAGAAATAAGAATGCAGAAGCCAAAACTAAAATATGCTGCTCCCTTTGGAATACATGTCTCTCCCATAGCTATATTTATTGCAATTAACTTCCTTCTTCACAATTCTTCCATTTTTATACCTGAAGAAATTTTTTGGTTTCTGTTAAATTTTAGTTTACTGCTTCTACCACTATTCAAGATATTTTTTTTCCATTTATTCCCATGACCCAACATTTCCAGTCTGTAGTTTCAAACACAATACCCTTCACTAATGTCTCATTACTCCTTAGAGTATGAGTCTATTAGTTTCTTAATTGCCTTCAAAATTGAGACAATATAAACCACAAAATTTATTTCAAACTTGAAAAATGCACTGTTTTTTACATTAGCATTCATATTATAAAATTAATTTCATTTTTAAAATACCGGGAGTGTGCACTAAGCATCATGAAATAGCACATCTTCTTTAGACAGATACATTTGAAAATTTAGAAACACACATATAGATGCAAACCAAACTTTAAAAGCAGATCATTTAAATCCACATCATCCTATACAGTAAAAGAGGACTTTCATTGACAGATTTGTTTTAATATATACATGGGGAACAAAAATTCTTTTTTCTCAAGTTCTTTTTAGTATACATCAGAGAAGGGAAAAAAAACCATACTTGAATGATACAAAAAAAGTGATATAAAAGATAAATCTGAGTTAGCTGAAAACATCAAACACTTCAAATCAATAGAAAGTCTAGACCTTACTTATTTATTCTGATTACTTACAACAGAAGTTTGAGTAGACCCATTTGACCTAAGAATTTTTTTTATTAATTCAGAGATTTTTTCTGTACATCTCTTATAGCAAAAATTGACATGAATGCCTCTTATTTTGACCATAAGACAGGGTTTGGAAAGTTTCCTCATAAGAAATATCTAAGCAAAAAATCCACAAGCTCCTCCTATGAGGTGGTATTTTATAGGTTCCATCAGATCTCCTTCAGGCTTTTTGCCTCTTTGATAGACTTCCTGGCACTGATATGATTGAAGAAATTTTTATTAGTAACTTTCAAGTTCCTACTTGGCTTTTCCTCTAAAGTGTAAAAAAGTGACAGTCATCTAGAAGATGGGCTTTACACGGGCTTGAACTCTCCATTTGCTTTTCAAAAAAGTATTCACTTTAGATCACAGCTTTACCACAAAAAATAAATGGAGGGTGGGCCATACACCACAGTATGCTGATCAGTATTCTCAAGACACACTTTTTTGGTATGTCATGGAAGCATGCAATGAATATTTAAAACAAACCAACAAATTAAAATAAAGGCTAACTCAAAACACTGAATTCCACCTACAGATGCCTCCATTCACAAGAATGGAGAGAGCAGTACAAAAAATAACAAGAAGTTGTAAGTTTAAGGAAATATAATCCAATTATTTTTGCTCTAACATTAATAAGAAAACATTGCAATGTTAGAAAGAGTAGGAAGATGATTGTAATCTCACACCTACAGATGTAGTCAAAAACATTTTTATGAAATGGCAATTGCCAATTTTTCTGTTCCTATATTATGCCACCAAAGATTTAAAATTTTCATTTAATTCCCTACTTCACAGGACAGCCAGTCTTATACATCTTTAAAAAAAACCATTTAATTTAAACACTGGTACACTGAAGCTATTACTTATTACCAGCCATCAAAAATCACTAGGTCTGAAAAATCCTCTGTCCAACACTGATTGTAATCTTGGAGAAAGTGTTTGCTTCTTCAGAGCTGCTCTTTAAGCTTTTCTCTACAACCAACCTTTCTTAATCATACATTTTTTTAAAGCTTGTAAGTCAAACATAGATCAAAAAATGCAACAACTATTGCTACACTCTCAATGAAAATATGAAAATTAGGTATGAGTCTGTTTTGAAACATTTATTTATGTAGGGTAAAGTGACAGGTTTCAGACTCAGAGCACGGCAACTTCGTATGTAGATACTATTCTGAAAAAAAGGTATATAGATTCTCCTTTCTTTGAAAATCACTTAAAAATTTAAAAAATTTTTAACACTAATAGACCTTAAAATTTCAGGTGTTAAGGGAGGTTGGGGTGTTTTTTTGTCTTGTTTTAAACAGACACTCATAAGAGACTATGAGCAATTAATACCATTACTCAAAATACTGATTTTCTCTCACTTACAAAGCTAAAAATAACAGGCAATTAAGCAGTTGGATATACTTAAGATAATATTAATGTCTTTTTTTCACTTCTGACAGCTATTATTAACAACAGCCAGAGAATTCTAACTTTAATTAGGCTTACTCCACTGCAAATTGATAGAAGCCTTTTTTAAAATTATCCACAAAAACAGTTTGAGTTGAATTACAATAATTTTTTTCCTGAAAGATAGTGAAGCTGAGGTACATCCTACTTTGTCAACTAATACAACCTTACGATTTAAGCATCCAGGACTATTAGTACTCTATATCCGTAATCAAACTGAAGAAGGTATCACAACTCACACTTTATTCAAGCTATGATATGTGCCAGTTTGTAAAAACAAGAATTTTCATTTCACATTTTGTGTGGTTAACTGAACAGATTTTCAAGAAATTAATTTTGTTTCAGTGGAGGTCATGAAGATTTACTTCAATGGAGTTACTTTCTCCATTGCATCAATATGATATGACTTTAAACACTTTGATTACTAAGAACTACAAATGTACTCGAAAAAAAAAAAGAAAGATTATAGAAAACGTGACAAAAAGTCTACATATGAAAAGCAAAGGAAGGGGGCAAAGCCCAAGTCTACTGGATGCAACAATGCATCTAACATTTCAGATGAACTATTCTAATTAGCTCAGAAATCTAACAGTATATTAGAGAGTGAAATAAAAATTGAAACAGAGAGAAAAACTGATTTTGTAAAACTGCACTGTCTATAGTAAATCAAGGTCATTCAAGACAGTACTAGGAAGCAAAATAATAGAATAGCATGTTGCCATATCCCGTATCTGTCTATGTTCCCTAACTTGCTAAGCAAAAAGTGAGTGTAATTCACAAATCCTTATCATGAGCACGTGTTCATTACACAGCTAAAGCAGTCTCAGTGCTACCTTGCACTAAACAGACCTTCACTTCTCCCTTCTTCCCTGACCTGCTCTTATCCCCACATCAGCACTCATATTCTTCTCTAATTCTCAAGATGAGTGCAGAAAGTTAAATAATTCAGTTTATTATGGGTCCAGTTTCCAGCCAGTTTAACTGTGCCCAAGGAAAGCCAATGCAGACCAAAAAGAGAAGACAGGAATGCATATTTTGGGCTGAAAAAAAAAAAGCAAAGCCACCTGTTTTGACAGCAGAAAGCCCTGCTTCAGCTGCGTCACCTAAGTACACAGCAAGCAAACCTTTTTCTGACCAACTAAACCTAATCTGGAAATATTCAAATATGTGACTCCAGTGTGAAGTTTAAGGAATAGAGGAATGAAGCCAGAACAGGCAGGGTACATGGACCTCTTGAAAGAACAAAAGGGATCTGGAAAATTCTACAGCACATAAGAATCCAGTTCACACTGTCCCAAACCCTCACAGGGAATCAAATACATTAATGAGTAAAACACATGCAGCAATATACTACTACCCAACTACACTATACATTGCTTGTAGATACATGCTCAGCTGCTCCTTATTGACACCTTCTCTCAATGTTACTATGTTCTAAAATATGCCAAAATCAGGTTGGTGCAATTAGCTAAAATTACACTAACTAAAGAAGTAAATCACCTCATTTTATCAAAGCCTATAGAGAGCACTTATGCCAACAGATTCATTCATACAGTTGATACTAAATGCCACCACAAACTTCCAATAGGTTAAGCAACTAGGGAAAAACAGAAGGGAATAAATTCTACGACTTGCAAGTCACACACAGACTGCATATCTGAGTAAAGCTTAACTACATTCATTAGGACTTGTATACTATTGTAACTATATTGAAAAATATTCCTTAAATTTAATAGTTTTATAACTCTGAGCCAGAACAAAATGCCCACTATAGAGTAAGTCCACTGCAACGAAAAAAGTAATATTCCAACAAGTCATGCTAAATGATAAAGATTAATTTGTCCAGGTAAATAACTAAAATAAAGATTCAAACACAAAATAAAAGGATCAAAAGATAAATAGGAATTTATAGTTCACTGATTCCTATCAATCCTTTCCACTATACAAATTCTGTCAACATATTTGCCCTTCTTCATGCTCCGTTATTCCCTAAACTAAGTATGAGATATCTTCTTAACATCCTGCCCTGTTTTCCTTAGATCTGTTTGGAATGCCTCCAAATATCTCGCTTTATGAACCAATCCTAGACAGAACAATGTATCATGGCAAGCACTGCTAGCAGACAAACAATTCCACAAATTCAGTACTAGTTATTTTCACATGGATTCTCCTACTTGCTTAAAGTGAATAAAAGGATGTAAAATAGTAAGGTTTCTTCATCCAATTAGGCCTGAAAAACAACATTATATATTAATAAAGACAATTGCTCAGAGATTGTGAATAATTCATTTGTTCTTAAGTGAGACATACATAAAAACAAATTAACAATTTAAAAGTATAATCTGTCCAAGTGATTCAAAAGCGTGCTTTTTAAAGCACTAAAATTCAGGTCTATATTTTTATTGTCTTTGTTTCCAGGTAATTCACCTGAAGGAACTTTGGATTTTTTTCAAAAACTACAAATCAAAAATATTTAAATTAATGGAAAAAATTTCTAACTGCTCTCCCACTGCAGTCAAAATCAGTCCTGCTCCACAGCACAGAAGTAACCAAGTCCTCTGCATGTGGGCTCAACAAAGATTTCTGCTTACTTCTGGACCTTTTCCATGGTGCAAAGCAGGGGTCATCAATTTGTAAAACCAAACTCAAATACTGTCTATCTTATTCATTACAGTTCTCCCTCTCTTCAGCTACCCTGCCGCAAGTACAAAATACTTTCACTGACAACAGATTGGCCCAGCAATAGGGGGAGAGCGGGGCAACATATTCCCAGAAATTGAAAAGGTGAACAGTGGATATCTCAAAGCAAGCTAAGATAATGCTGAACAACTTCTATGCCATGCTGTAGTTATAAATATATATGTACACATATATATGTATATCCAGGTGTACATATACTAAGTGTTCAATAATACATGAAAGCAAAGAGTGCATTAAGAAAACTGATGGGCAAGTAAAAAGACTCAGGTCACCGAGTGGCTCGTGCACATTGCAGCTTTTTCAGACGAATGCTTCTGACGCTTTCTGGACTTACGTAGAAGATGTAATTGACTTATCAGTACTTTCAAGTCTTGAATTCAACAGTTTTGTGTAAGATTTCTTCATTCTTTGCTCACCAAAATCACACAGATAACAATACTCCATTTAATTATCAAAGAATATTTCATGGAATATTGCTCATGTTTATGATAACTTGAGTCAACTTCCCTGATGTCATTAGTATTACTATAAAATTATGGAAATATTAAGAAACAGCACTGAAATATACCTTTGTATATGGAAACTATATTACTAGCAATTTGCATTAAGGAGAAAAAAAAAATCAATGTAATTAAATGGAACTTGTACTACAGAATTTATGTTTGACAGAAAAAAGATTTAAATTGTTTTGAATAGTTTTTCATAAAATTTTACAAGGGTTTTAAAAAAACACTTATTTTCTTAATACTTTTACAACTTGACGGAAAACACTAAAATATCAATTATGCTTCATGTCCCTGCTTTTATGCAAATTCAGTTTGTGTTTCGTAAAACATTTCAAAAAAATGTGTAAATAAAAACATTTTAACACAATATTGGGCAAAACCTTTTATTTATTTAAACAAAGAAAAGCATGAAAACAGTAGAAGTTTATCACAAACTTTAATGCCAAAATTAAAAGAAAAGTTGAAGAGCATACTACAATTGCAAATAAAATCTTTGCATTGCAACTCTCTCAAACTGAAGAAACCTGAACCTCAGTCCTGGGAAGTCTTCCAGAACTTCTCTCCTGGTAAATCAGAAGATGGAGAAACTTGAAGGCCCTGGGAGAAGGAGAAGCATCCAGTTATAACTCTTTGTTCTAGTTTATAAAAACAATTTGTTATCCTTCAGTTTCAGTCAATCTCTTCTAAATAACTACAAACACACACCTTTTCTACTTTCTCTCCTCAAAACCTCAGTGTACAAGTCCTATTCATAATTCTGCAAGGACTAGTGAATTGGTGGAACTGAATAATAATGGTCTAAATATTTAGACAGCAGGATAAATTATCTCATTTATATACTGTAGCAATCAAGGCTTCAGCTTGGCCTTGTACAGGAAATAATGCATGCTGAACAAAATTTTACCTTATAACCCTGTAAGTATGAAGAAAGGCAGCTCCCTAAAGTCAGTGGGTTAATACTCTTTGCTCTCTGGCTTGCTTTCTCATCATTCAGAAGTTCAGTTTTATGTACATTCCAAACAGATCTATTTATCCTGCAAAAATTACAACTCTCCTGAAAAAAAAAAAATCTCCGCTTAACTAACAAATTTTCATATTCTATAAACAAACACTGAGGAATTACCTCAGATACATCCATGATAAAATGCTCCAAAACTTTACTCCAATTATACAATGAAAAGAACCATTTTTGATACAGTATTAAAACTGTGGGGGAAAAAAAACCCAAAATTAATATTTAAAAGGGTGAAAGGAAATCAAAAATGAGACTGCATACCACTTATAAGAGCAGGAAGACTTCTTGTAACATATGAGAGGGAATGGAAAAAGCAGTAAACAAGGGAGTTATAGACAGATGAAGGTGTTTTCAGAACCAAAGAACATTTCCTTATTCACAGTAAAAATAGTCTCGGAATAAATCCTATCCCATTTCCACTAGGATTTGGGCCTAGATTAATTATCCCATAAAGACATAGCAGTATCAATTCAAAAAACACTAGGTAACAGAAGTTTCATTTAATGCCATCTACAAAAGGATTTAAGATGACAAGAAAAAACACTTACAAGGGTAAGATCTCTCTTCTTGAAGTTCTCAGTTCATGAGTTCTTGTAAGCATCATCAACTTGTCTCAGGCTTCTCTATTTCAAGAAGATTGCAGACGATATCTCAATCGCCATTCCAGTCTTCAGCAGCCTCATTTTTCTTGTCATTCTTTATCCAACATAAAATGACCAAGTGCTACAACAGTGTTCATTTTCTGCCCTTGACTTCCTACTAACTGCTGATTTTCCCTTGAGCCAATACTCCTAGGCATCTTAAAATTATTTCATACAGCTATTCCACTTAGCAACAATCTGACATGCATCCTTATCATGGTGGTACTTCTCTGAAACTTTCATCTCTCTGGATGGTGAATAAATCCAGGTCCTCTTTGGGGTTTTAGATACACACACAAGCCCAGTGAACGATGATGTACTGGAATGTCAGATAAAGTGAAGTGTAGGTGAGTGAGAGACCACAAGTAACTGTACAGCACAACTTAACACAAGGAAACAGTGTAGCTCTAGAGGAACTCAGGGCAAGAGGAAGGTGTACAAAGAGCACATCTGTGGCAACTTGGAATAAATATGACTTGCAATCCAGCGCAAAATTCCCTTGTCCACATTAAGTCTACAAATAGTGAGCAGTCACATGGTGTATCTCATCTCATTAACAAAAAGCCCTCTGGTGCATCCGCAGGGATGAGATTCATTTTGACACAAACTAATATGCTACAAACACAGAGGGCTTTCAGGAAAACTGCCTTGACAGTAATTAGCATTTGTTCTGACAGCACATGTTACAACACTACTATGTCATGCAGGAGGTTAGAAGTAAGTCCAGAATAGTTTTCCCACACCTCCAGTGTCTGGATTTCTAAAGAGGCTGTTATAGTATGACAAAATAAGATTAAATACCTCCAGAATTTTTCATGAGGAGGAAAAATTTTTTTAAAAAATGTTGAGAATAACACACTTCTTATATCTGGTATAAGAAACCTAAGGTTTCTTATCATCCTCCTCCTAATTTAGACCTGAAAATTGAAACTGAAACTGAATGAGAAGTAAATTAGCATTTTCATCCCTGCCATTTTTATCTTCAGAAGTTCTTTAACAACACTTTTCCAAACAGTTTGCTGATGTCTTTAGCAGAGCAAAAAGACTCCCATCACTAGAATAACTATGTAACACACTTGTTATGCAAGATTAAGGATTAAGGGCTCTCTCAGTTGTCATAAAGCTAAAATAAACATGGCTTTCCTCCCACCAAAATATTTGTCAAAAACTGCAAATGTTTTGTCAATTACCAGGATGTACCACCAGATGACCTAGTCAGCACAGATTTATTATTAATGGCATTGTCAATTATAAGAATTTATTATTAATATTCAATAATTCTTCAGGACTTTTTTAACTAGAGAAAGAACTTAAAATAAAAGCATTATTATTTTTAACTGTATAAATTAGGATCGAAGTGACTTAGATCTGCAGTAAAAAAGGTTTCAATTAAATTAAGAAAAATAGAAAAATCAATAGTGAAAAGATTGCAATAAATAAAGCTGTTTAATGTACAAACCAATATTCATGTAAAACCAAGAAATGAGATCTAGAGTAAAAGTCTGAAGGAAATACAGAATGTTACTGAAGTAAATATAAATACACTAACGGTGTAAGCATTTTTGATAGGAAAATTCTGCAATTCTGTGTTTATTTCTATATAAATTACTAAAGCTCAATTCACAGTGTTAGTTTTGAATCCTGTAATTTTATTACAGGATTTTTGATGTATTTCATAAATGCAATGTCCCCATTTCATTCATTCATTCTAACTTGAGTGCATCACTCAGTTCAACTTGAACATATTAGAAAGATTCAACTCAAAAAGCTATTTCAAGAAAAATCTTTGAAAGTTTTTGTATGTCTCTGGGGAAAATAACTGCTGTTAGCACTTAGCCATGACCAACACTACAGTGAAAGAAAAACAAACCTTCATTCTGCTGTTTTTCTTATGATATAGATACTAGTTTTTAAATGAGCTTTCAGAATACAGTTTTCTGAGCTTCATACATTTCCCCCAACTATATTCTAAGGTTGAAAGTTTTCACGTTTTGTCTTTTTTCACCAAACACTCACAGGAACAGCTATGATCTCCAATATGACAATCCTGACAAAGTGGCAAATACATTAACAATCATCAGTCTCCAAATATAAGTTGGTGATAAAGACAAACTTATTTACCATATTAATTAAATGGCCTATTTAACATGGAATATCAATTCTCTAATTATATCTCATTTGAACTTCTTATTTCAATTAGCAACCCTAAAGTCTACTAAAGACCCTACTGTTCTAGGATCATTAAGAACATTTGCATGATCTGTCAAATGAGGGAGTAAAAGGCAGAAACTGCAAATACTCTCAGGAGCAGGCCTCTACCCTACTTAGGAGATGATTAGGGAGAAAGCAGCAGTAGTTCTCATTAGTTGCTTAGCAATGAAACGTCCCCCTATGAAACAAGAAATGAGCAAAGCAACAGAGGTGTTGCCATGCAAATGAGTAAATGGGTAGTCTATCATCCAGAAGGATAATCTGTCCTTCATTAAAACTAATCAATCTGGATTAATACACCTATGGATATCTTGCACAGACAAGGTAGGAAGAATCCACCGTAGGTAGCCCCACTGAAGTACCCAGACAATACAGTGCTCAAGTCTACATAGACAACACTTAAAGTTTCACTGTATGTGTGTACGATAAACACAAGTACAAGAAAAACAATTTTAATGAAAACCAGATTAACATTTCATTTTTACTGTTAAACCTTACCTTTTATATCCCTAGCTATACCCAAATTATTAATGACTTATTGTTAACAGTCATTCTCTTAATGCTTACAATTTAAATACAAATCTGTAAATTTAAGTTTTAACCCACATCTAAGTTGTTTATCTTTTCAAAACTATATTCACACATAAAGCCACAAACTGAACACAAACGGAGTTGTTGACACTACCGTTGTTACCAATGTTGTAAGTCTCAGAAGAGCAGAGCTCTTAACCTTAAAAATTTGATTACTGTTGTCTTAATTTTCAGACCCTAATTACAGGATGTCATTATTTCAGCCACAGATGCAGTTTAATAGGTTCCCTTTATTTCAATTTCCCCACAACTGATTTAAAAATATCCATGTTTCGTGGGTTACTTTTTTTGTTTCGGTGGGTTTTTTCCTGCGGGGCAGGCATTTTTTGTTTTGATGCTGTTGCCCAGTTCATATGTACAATATAAAGTTTTCAAAAAAAAACATTAATTAGAAGAGAAAGGGAAAATAAAACAGCTTCTTAAGCAGAAATCAAGATGATTCCTGAACTTCACTGACTACCCAAAATCTGGTTGCTTCTCAGTACATATTTAAAGCAATACAGATTTATAATTACAAACATATATGATAAAATTAATGTATCAAATTATGCTTTGATTAGCTCATCCAAATTGTTACATTAAAATGAAAATGATGTTTCAAAACCAATACTAATTCATAATTCAGTATTAAGACAAATCTTACCTATGTATTCACAAACGAAGACTACAAAAAAAGGAGTAACAAGATCATTTATGCCCTGGACATATCCACTGGCTGGATGACGTATTGCCCAGATAAACAAAATTCTTTCAAAGATCTGAAAAAGAGTTAAAGAAACCATCAATTTAATTTAACAAGTGATTAGCACATTTTAAACAACACACTTGTAAATTATCATAACATCACAGAATTACAGAATATTCTTGAGTTGAAAGGGACCCATCAGGACCACTGAGTCCAACTCCTGGCCCTGTACAGGACACCCCAGGAATCACTCCATGTGCCTGAGAGTGTTGTCCAAACACTTTTTGAACTCTGTCAGGGTGGTCTTGTGACCATTTTCCTGGGGAGCCTGTTCCAGTGTTCAACTACTCTTGGAGTGAAAAACCTGTTCCTGATATCCAACCTAAACCTCCCCCAGCTCAGCTTTGCGCCATTTCTTTGAGTCTTGTCCCTGGTCATGAGAGTGAAGAGATCAGTACCTGCCCATCTGCTTCCCCTCATAAGGATGTTGAAAACATCCGTGCAGATAAACCTAATATCATGGAGTTAAGTAGTATAAAAACCATGCATACAAAAGCATAAATGAACACTGGTATTCATAACCAACTCCCAATGCTATGTAAGCTTCTCAGTTCTTCAAAAGGAAGCATTTTCTGGGTATTAGCACATGTTAAAACCAGCCCACTATATAATTCAGTTACAGTAGTTAATACAAAGTAGCTCTTATTCACTGGAGCTTTTCCAGTAATATAAAAGGCCTCTTTTCTCAAGGGAAAGAAATATAAAATTATCTTCCCATAATTTTTCATCTCTTTGAAAGAAGTATTCTACTAAATATTCTATTTATCCCTAAGTAAAAGAAAGAAGGACTTGATATAGTTTAGATTTTTTAATAACATGCCCATAAAAAGAGATTCCACGAAAGTTAAGCTTGCCTAATACTCCAGTGTAGAGTTTTACACTCCAGGCATCTGCATACTATTTAATGAAAAACCTGAAACAATCAGGAAATGTAGAAATAAGGCAACTGCCTGCCATATCACAGAACTTCACCCTCTCAACTCTGTAAACTGAAGCTTATCTGTCTGTAACTGAAGTTTAGGATCTGCAAAAGCTCATGAGGCCAAACATGAGAAGAGAAGAGAGCACGGAAATCAGAGAACTTTCTTCTGACTCCATTTGGGTCTGTGAGAGGCTGTATCTTGTCTCAATGATTTGCTTCTGAAGATATTACATGCCTTTGAAAGACTGCAAGTAAGCAGCAGAGTGAAAGCGGCTACATGCTTTGTCCTAACTACAGGCACGTAATCAGGAATATATAATCTTCTAAAACAAAAGAATGTTTGCTCATTCATGAGAGCACAAACTATATTGCTCTTCAGATCTGGCCTCAATACTAAAAGGAGAAGACATTTTGGAAGGACCTAAAGGATTCTGTGGTTTGCTGCAACTCCAGAAGTCAACGAATGCTCAGGCTTCAAGAAAGCTGGTGAAAGACCTGCCCTGAAAGGATGTAATAGGTGTTTATTTGTGAAGTCAGGATTATTTATACTCAATCTCACTTTAAGTTTTTGTTAGATTAATAAGTTGACTGTTTCAGTTGAATTTTGAATAAAGACTTATGATTGAGTTTAGAAGTCCTCTTGCAGTCATTTTTAAGTAAGGAAAGGTCTCGGCATAAAGGACTCACATCCTGGCGCTTGAAATTCCCATCACCGGCTTCCACATAAATTATCTGAAGCTGAAATATATTTGCACCTTCTGCTTTGAAAACAAGTCTCAAATATCAACATCTATCCTTCTCCTACAGGCTTTCTTTTGAGAGTCAACTGTCCTCCAGGTTTTATGTTTCCCTGGCTGAAAATTGACAGAACAGGGGAGACAGTCAACAGTAAGTACAAAAAGTTTTGGTGGGCACTGAAAAACAAACCTAAGACAGCTCACGTCTGATCCATTACAACCCCAACTGAGATTCAGGTTTTGTGCAGTGTGAGATTAGGCAAGAAAATTCATTAGCAAATCCTCCATAGAAGCCTCTTCAGCCAAGATGTTTATTCCTACAGATACAAATTCTTGGTACTAGTTCTGTCACCTCATGCATTTTAACAAGAACTGCATATTAAACCAAAAAAAACCCCAACATCTGCCCTTTAAGCAATAGCCAGTGGTGTTTCACTGTCTATCAATAACTGTATAAAGATTTTACACTCAGCCATTTACAACATGCTTTTACATTTTACGTAATCATACCCTGATGAAATTACAGTTATTTATGTAATATTTTTAGTACTACTGGAAAACTGCCAATCTAGCAAGGTTAGTTAGCTCACAGCCATTCTGCCTGCCTCTGTCCACTGCCACTTCTACTTTCAGTAACTACGGTAACTACTACTTTCAGTAATTTCTCACTATTATCAGTTTTTGTTCTGTGTTTCGCTTCTGAAAAAGGACACGTTTAACATACTGCAAATACAAACAACTTTCTCAAAAAACAAATATCAGAATGAGCTGACTAGAGAAACCTATTAAAGTAGCAATTGCAGAACGTAGAATAGGGTTATGCACTAGGCTAAATAAAAAACTCATGGTGTGATGGGGCTACAAAATATGCACAGTCAACAACCAACCAAATTCAATAAGAACAATCAATCAAAATACCCACTGCAGAAACTATAAAGAGAGCGTTTCTTTAGATTTTTTAATAACATGCCCATAAAAAGAGATTCCACGAAAGTTAAGCTTGAAAAAGGCAGACATGCCTTTTTCATGAAGGCATGTCTGAAGTCAAATAATTCACAAATTTGTACCACCAGTCTTTCATTTCCTCAGAACCTCATAAGATACAATTTGCACTGCAAATTGAGAATCCTATGGATTTTAAAATGTTTTTAAAATCCAGGTATAAGGTGAGTGGTGTTTGGATTTGTTGGGGAGGGTGTTATATTTTTCAGCAGGAAGCACCACTTAGTGATGGCACATCAGCTTTAATATCCCCAAATGCTTCCAATCAGAAATTCTAAAATACACACTGAAATAGCATTTTCAATTTCCTACCCATTTTCATAAAGTTTCATTTACTGTTCTGAATCAATAAAAATGAGCACTGAAAACCTGAACAGCAGGCTGATTTAAGTTTCTATACAACACTCATGACTGTATTCAAATAGGACTCATTAAAAAGGTCACTTTCCCAAAAGGATCCCTTCTTCATTTCCAAACCAGCAACAAAAACTGGAATTATTTTTCGACTGTGAACCACTACATCTCATGAGATGTCATTACCAATCTATTATTCTCTTTTGAATTTGACTCTCATTCATAATTACAGCAAGAATTACATTCATATACGTAAAGAAAAGAATCCATCAGCTTAAATGAAGGTTTGAATTACTTGTGGGTTTTCCCACCTCAGAGGAACTTCAAAACCTCCAAAGCCTTAATTCAAAAGCTTTTGAAAATTTGCTTATTGTTTTCTAAGTAGAGGAGGGAAAGGAAAAAAAAAAGAGAAGTAGGACAAAATTTAAACTATTTTAAATTGTGCAGTTTTCTTGAAATTATTATGTATAATATGCAAGCACAGATGGGAAGTACACAGCCATGTGCTTTCCATTTCAACAAAATACAGTTAAAGCTAAAGCAAGAAAAGATAATAAATTAGACCAGTCCCTGTTGGCTAATCAAATTTATTACAACTAAATAATAAGTAGTCTTTAAAATAACTTGACTGCACTATATGGAAGACCACCTCCCACTCTTCCGTTCTCCTTTTTCAGGGACACTATTAAGTCATTTTTCGTCCTTTAAATCCTTGCTCCAACATTACCTTCCCCTCACTCAGGATCCATATAACTCCCATAAAAAAATAAACACTATAAACTGATTTTAAAAGAAACACATAATAACGAGTTATTTCCACACATCATATTCAAAACACCTTTTTGTAAATGGCAACATTTTATTACAGAAACCAAACTCTGAGATCAGACAAGAAATTAAAACAGCCTTATTAACTCTAATTAAAAGTTCTTCAGCAACAGAGACTGATACCACCAAGAAAAGTAAAATCTAGGAATAGCAGCATTTGAAAATTTAAGTCAGGAGACTGTGAGGTTTATACACACGCTGTCTTTCTGGAGCTTTAACCAGTGCTTTTGTCCAGTTCATCAACGTCATCTTATTCTATGGGAGATTCTTCCCAGTAGTGGTATCATTACTCTAAATCTTTGCAGCATCAGAAGTACGTATAAAACTCACCATAATATCCACAACAACAGTTTTGCACATAGTGTCATCCTTTAAACCTGTCTTTGACCCTTACTCTGATTCCCTTCTCCTCTTTATAGCCCTTGCAATCTCACCTTAAAAAGGGGGGAGTGACTTGCTCACCAGAGACCAGCACCACCTTCTCTCTCCCTAGAAGAGTCAGCTCTGGGAACAACACACCCTATCTGCAATAGCCCTTGAGATTAGGGAAGGATCGTTGTGGGGCTGAGGGATTCGGTGGTGCTATGGTAGGTCTCCAGAAACTCAGAAAGCAAGAGAAAGCAACATTGGAGAACTTGGGTGGTATGACTCTTTCAGCATGTTTTTTACAATAGCATTAAGCAAGTAAAGTTTGGTTAAGATCATAGAAAGAGTAAAAGACAGATGCAAGCCCATTCTCCCAGTAGCCCACTGATCTAATTAATTTCTTTAATAGTTTATTTCTTACCGGTATTGCTTCATTCTTGTCCCTTGACTGTACTTTTACTACTCCTTGATTCACCCCTAGAACAGCCCAGGTAAAACACCACTGTTCAGAAAGCAGGTGGAAAGCCCTATATTTACAGGTTTTTCTTTTGAAACACTGTACTAGGCTACTTCTTCAAAGCAATTCTCCAACATGTGGAAGAGCACTGCCATTAAACAAATAATTGGAACAACAAAAAACCAAATGAAAGCTAGTTCTGCATTTAAGTTCTCATAATGAACCAGATTATGTTCTATTTGGATCTGTAATTGTATGAACAGAAGTTACATGGCAATACATTTGAAGGTCTAACTAGAACCATTAGAAAGGAGAGTAAGTTGAAGAATTAAACCAAATAATGGAAAGAGATTGTCTGCTCAGAACTGAAGCCCTATGCCAAGTCGCCGTGCTAGCTTTTAGAACCAAGTCGCCTGCCTTCCCATCAGAAAGCAACAGAGATTCACACCATTTATGCTATGTATGACCTCTATACTTCAAAATGAAAAGTCCCAATGAGATTCAATTTCCCAACAACACAGGCCAATTTAACTAATATATTTACCATCAATCACATTATTATATGTTTACATTAATTATATAGTTACAACAGTAGTAAAACAATTTAAATAGTGTACTCAACATACAAAACTTACAAGGATGCAAAATCAGATAAGGCATTCAAACCAGTTGTGCTACAAATTCAAAGACAAGAATCTCCCAAGTGGAACACTCTAAGAATTTCCAGACCTTAAATGCTTTTGACAAATACACGGAACCACAGGACTATGCTCTGGATTACTTAAGAAACACAGTATTAACAGAATATATAAAAAGGAAAAAAAGGGGAAAAAAGTCCTCAAGGGCACAAGACCACAATAAAAACTGACAGATTCAATACAGGAAATTAATGAGGTGCCTTTGCTTTTATTACTCATACTTACACTGCTATTCTTAGCCTCTACTTATATATCTTCATTTTTTTTACTTCTTTAAGCTTGTTCTGAAGTCAAAATAGCAAGTGTAATCAAATTAATTATTAATCAAACTGTGATATCAGATTCATTAATAAAATGTTTTCTCTAACAAAAAGAAAATATATCATTCTTACCTCTGTTACTTTGGGCTGAAGTCTTAAAACTTCAGGACTCATGCGTGGTATATCTATGTGGATCTAATTAGACAAAGAAGAATACTGTAAAAGGAACCAACAGCACATTTTCTAAGCAACTTAATACTTAAAATAATTCTATTGGTTTACACTATTAGTTGTAATCCCATTGTATCGTTACTTTTGGGATAACATGGATTTTTACTGTATTTCAAAACATACAGCCAAATCTTTAAGTAAATCTTTCAATGAAGCAAAACTTAAAAACACACATATTTGTATTCACATTCTAGGATCTTTACATCACATTTTAATCATTTGCAAATTACAATCATACTGGCAATACTCATTACTTCGGGGTAATTATGAGTAAATACATACTACTACTTCTGTAAAGTCATATTCAATTGCCACTATCATAGAATCATTTAGGTTGAAAAAGACCTGTAAGATCATCAAGTCCAAATGTGCAAAGGTAAAAGAAGATTTTAGCAGTTATTTTAATGCATTTGACAACCAAGAAGAGAGCACAAAAACACCAGTATTACTAAAATTTTTATTCCAAACTTCACAAAGGAGTTTTATGCAACAGAGTGCTTAAGCGATGATTTTGGGTTATAGTCACAAGCCTTATGTTATTAATGCTATATACTTCTTGCTACTAAAGATCAGTCTTGAAGCTGAAAGGAAGATCTTAGTTTCTTCTGTCCCAAGGAAGGCTAAAGTATCATTGCTTAGTGTCACAAACTACTATTTTCAATACAAAACTTTAAAGAAAAGTTGCTGCTTATCTGGGTGATCGTTAAAGTTTGACACCCCTCTGTTTATTGCACATCATATACAGTTTCAACTTCTTATGCAGAAGTTTGGAGCCAGTAACAGCCACTATTGTACTTTCCCTGTCCATCTTCACTTATTTGAAAGCGGGTTTGAGCAGGAGATGAAAGATTTGAAAATGCAACTATTTTTAAACAGAAAACCATGGCAACACTAATGCTAACATTAAAAGTAATCCACTGTTTTGAACTTCAGATCAAAACTACTTCATATTTTTGCTTCTAAAATTTAGGAAAATTATTAGAGGGTTGTCTATCTGATAAGATTAAAGACACAGAAAAAAACAGCAGCAAAGTTCAAAAATAATCTTTAAATCCTTTCGCAAGTATTCTGTAGATAAAAGTCAATTCAATCAGGTGTTCTACCTGTCTGTAGGTATCTTGGTGGTTTTCATCATTTCTGGAATCATAGTATTGTTCAACAAATGCAAAATACTCTTTGCGTTTTCTTTGTAAAGTGCTTTCTCTTCGGTCCACGTTTGCAGGAAGATAGCCCTGAAAAAACAGTGAAATGATAAAGATATTACTCTTTGCCTTACAAAAAGCACTGCTGGCATTTGATTACATGTGACAGGAGATGTAACAAACTGATGCAGTGCCATGTACTCCCACACAAATCTAAATAATCCTTTACTAAACTATTTTCTCTAATCCTTCCAACTCGTATAAAAGTTCAGATACAAACACCTTATAAAAACAGCTGCTTTTTTTTTTTTCTTTTCTTTTTATTTTCTACAAAATGCAATTTCTCATCAAAAATACTAAGATGATGTTGATTTTTGAGAAAAAAAGCTTAAATAAGTAAGTTCAGGTAAATGTAATAACATGTAAGTTCCTTAATTTCTATGTGGCCAGTATTGGAGCAATTTTATTAAATTTTTAAACACTGTGTATTAACTCAATTGCCTTTAAGTAGGAATTATATACATTAGCAAGGGAGGCTTAGATTCAATATTAGGAAAAACTTCTTCATGGAAATGATTATCAAGCATTGGAACAGGCTGCCCGAGGAAGTGGCTGAGTCACCATCCCCGAGGCAGTTAAAAGATGCGGCTCTTAGGGACATGGTTTAATGGTGGACTTGGCAGTGCTGAGTTTATGGTTGGACTACACAACCTTAAAGGTCCTTTCCAACCTATACAATTCTATGATTCTATATTAAAATCATTCAAAATGTTACTCCTGTACACTTTAATTACTTAGTTCATAATGACAACAGAATAAGTACAAGCCGTATTACATTCCAGATACCTTAAGAGGTAAAATGAATTCCTTTAAGATATACAGACTTCTGTTTGATTCCAAGTACCTTAAATCCCACCAGCTTCACTTTTGCCTAAAGACTCTGTCTGACATTTAATATCTTGTCCCAGTGTTTTGTGTTAAATATTGAATTTATTCAATAAATTTATTGAATAAAATTCATTTATTCTCAACAGTAGTGTTCCCATTTATTCTCAACAGTAGTGGTTTCTTCCCTGTAGGATATCTTAGTTGGTTGCTTTAGAAAATAATTCATTTTTTAAATCAAATGTGATTGTTTGAAGCACACCGATACTTTCTCAGCAAGTCTTTTTGCCATTATTCAGTTTCAAAGACTGAACTAATCTTTCAATTCGACATGTCGTGTTTGCTGTTCACTTTACAAATTAGGTTTTATTTTTAAAAGTTGGGAAGGCTTGCAACATATCAGCAATGAATAAATTGGTGGAGAGTTTAATCCACTTATTCATTAATGTCCTCCAAAGGCTTTTGCAAACATATCTTTAGTTTTGTTATTCAAAAGAGAAGAGAGCCTGTATAGTTCTTCTTGCTGTTTAGGTACAGTGTACTTAACATTTTTGCTATATTTTAAAAATAAATCATGTCTTTTTTTCATATATATTGTTACCAGTAAACATGCATAACATCAACAGAGTATGATATTGAAAAATTGTCTTCATCAAACACTTGCTAACATTAACAGGCTGACTATGTAACAAATATCTCAATTGATCAATTTCTTAAATCAGATTTTTAGAATTCCAATTTCTATGGTGGTTTTACAAACAAGACAATCATCATCTGCCTCAGATACCACCAAGTATACTCCGTTCCCTGAAAAAAATTAAGTTTGGGATTTTTAAATAAGACTTCTGAATAATTTTGAAACAAACATATACTAAATCCATGACTATACTTTGGTTTCTTCAGTTTTCTGTTTGTTTTTTTAGTATTGCAATGCATCTTTAATCAAAACATCACTTGATTTTTAGGAACACTTATTTCCCCAAGAGCTCCTGGTGACTGTATAGAATCATAAAATGGTTTGTGTTGGAAAGGACCTTAAAGATCATCTAGTTCCAACCCCCCTTCCACTAGGCTAGGTTGCTCAGAGCTCCATCCAACCTGGCTTTAAACGCTCCCAGGGATTACCATTATTACTCCCCTTTACCTGGGACATTAATAGGAGGTCACTGTTAGGTTACCACCAGAAAAAAGCATGGTGGAGCTTATGACCACAAAAACTGAAAGCACTTTTCTTTCCCACTTGGGAAAGAAGATGAAAGAAAATGCTGCCTTACAGTATAGAAAAGCAATGATTACTAAAAGACTCATCCTTGGGTTTCCAAAACATACTAAATGAGGACCACATAATAGATAAGAAATCACAGAAGAACTTACTTAAGAAAAGCTAAGAATTTTCAAAATATTGCCATTTGGAGGTAGAAAAAACCAACCAAATAAAAAAAGCCAGAGTTTCATATATCTCTTACTCAAAAAAAATCCACTTAATTGCTAAAGTACAAAAAACTTAATTTGAAAGCAGGTTTTTGCAGAGGTATGGCAAGATGAAATTGCAAATTGAACTGAAATAGATCCTGGAGTTGTTAAAACAACAGAACAAGAGAACTCTACACTTAGGCATTTTGCTAGACCAGGAATACTAAATCAAAATCAACTTCTGGATTTAAGTTAAAGCTCCTGGAAAGCCTATGCTCTTACAAGAAAGCAAGAGGAGTCAGCTCATTTTATATTTTTATAATTTGCATAATTCCAACTCTCTAAACCCCTGTGTCAGTCTTCTGATTCAGAATTTAAAAATGCTTATGCTTTAGTTTATTATGTTTCAAAGTCAACTTTGAGTTAGCCATAATTTTTCTTACTTTTAGTATTTTAAAACAGACATCCTAAACTTCAAGAGAAAAAAATGCCTTTTTTACAACCAAAATCACATATAACTTTGAAAACAGAACTAAAATAAATTGTAAGCTCCATGTTTAATTTCAATTACAGCAGGATATTTGAATATCCACCATTAAACTGCATCTGCATTTAGCATTAGAAGGAACTAAGCTGCAAATTTAGTAGAACTCATCAACAAGAAAGACTCTTTCAGTCACTGGAAATCAGTGTCAATCTGAAGTAAATACTTTGCATTCCCTACAGAATTATTCTATAAAAAGCAAAGCTATTTAAGCCTACTCTCTGAAAAATTCGATAGCGCTAAATTGGTGTGTGTATATAATTCAGAATTTTAAACAGTTCTTAAATGCACACAGATTTGCTGAGAAAGTGTCTTTCACAGCCTCTGGAGAGTAGACATCACAAGAGTTCTGCTTCTTTTTAATACAAACATCCGCATAAACTTTCTCCCAACCACAGGCAGACAAACAACAGCTAAAATGCTTAAGTAGTTGTCATCACAAGCATTATAGCTCAAAAGATAGACATGAAAAATACCTCTATGAAGAATAAACTGTATTTTTGCAGAAGAACCTTTTTAAACAAACACCAAGATGAAAAAAATCCTGTTCTGTAACACCAAACCCACTGAATCACGTATTTCCACAAGTTTCGCCCACATGCCCAACTGAAAGATCTCCATGGTACTTCAGCCAACCTATTCCCAAGCTACAGCCATTGCAAAATCCTCTGGCCATAGGGAAAAGATCAGAGTGCTCAGCCAGCCAAAAACTTGCACTACAAAAAAGTGATTCGCTTTTTAATGAGGTTGTCTCTGAACTGCCTCACAGGTCTGACATCAGGAGAGCCCATGCCACAACTCAGTTGACACAGGGGTTCAGAGTTGTTCATCTTAAAGCACTATGGAAGAATCAGCCAAAAAACCTATAGATCCTATCACTTCTTTTCCTCACTACAGTGTTAATCCTTTCTTGGAGTTACTTTAATGTGAAGTCAGAATGAATACTTTCGTAGGACGCTGATAGTCTTTGCTTCCCCTACTGTGTGTCTGTTTTCAAGAAAACTGTTAAGAATGTACTTGTCTTTGAACTCTCCACCATTCCATCAAAACTGGCTGAAAGAAGCCACTGTTATCACAAGCCCCTCTTTCATAGAAAGCCAGGCTGAAAAATAAAGATACACAGCTGGCATGATTTACTACTAATTCTCATCCCTCTCCTTTCAATTTGATAGATTAATCTTGAAATTGAGTAAAAGAACATAACTTCCATTACAATTCAGCACAAGATATGTTTCCAACCATCACTGATGGATTACAATTCACGCAAAATAATTTGCAATGCTTGAGAAAGCTATTAATACTAAATGCAGAGGAAGAATAAAAAAAAAATACAACTTACTGAAAGAAGCTTCCATGCAATTGGACGAACCCGTTTGGGAATGCCAGACCAACTCAATTTTCGCAATTCATCTATTAAAACACAATGGTTTCATGAGAAGCAAGGAAATTACTACCAATTTACATACACAGATACATTCAAATTAGCACAAAGGCATTCACAACAATGGTCTTAGAAAATCTAGTGAATACAGAAATATAGGGCAATCCTAATGAATCAATAAAATACTGGATAATTGCTATCCATAGGGACACCTATGGTAATAGGCACTGAGTATGATAAGGTAACTCTCTGGAGTATTTGTCAGTATTACTTTTTGGTATACATGCCTTATATTGTCACAGTTGACAACTTACTACATAAATATATTATTCTTCCAAGTATTTTGAGATACATATGAAAGGAATACAGTGTATCAAAGCAGGTAAAGCAGTTGTAATATTATTAAAGTCTACACAAAATAAGGAGCAGCATATGCTTTCAAAAAACATTAAGAAGTTCACAGCACGCTAAATATGCATGGATAGAGAAAGCATGAAAGCATGCTTATACAAATAACCCCAAGAAATTTCAAAGTTCACAATAAATTTCCCCCTTATCCTTCATCTCAAGGAGTTGAAAGGCATTGGAAGAATAAAAAAATGACCAAAGAATCAGTAACATTAGAAAAATATGACAATACTAGAGTTCAGTGTGAACCAAAGTCTCAAAGAAACAATGAAAGCAGAACTTGTACAGACTATAAACACAGATTAAGAGATAAACTCAAAAGTCACAGGCTGGCACAACAAATAGACTTTATTATGAGTATGCTGTCACTGCAAACACAAGAATTCAATGAGGAAAAGATGCAATAAGCACCTGAAACAAGCTTAATTTATTGTCATATTCCAGCTGTGATCATCACACACAAGCTACCCAACAAGAACCCCAGGCAGCAGCTGATCACATCCCTTAACCCTGTTTCCCATTTTTTTATCTTCTTTTTCCAGCATGCTTCTACTTCTTTTTCTCTGCCCCATTTAACAAACCACTCCAATTATTTCTTCCCTTCATGGTCCCAGTTTTGCTACTGCTATACCCAAATATGGCATTTCTGAAATGATTATCAGGCACCGTTGGTCTTGTAACACTGCACTACCCTAAGTGATCTCCCAGTGCTTCTCTCCATACAATGGCACTGATAGGGCACCTCTCACACAATTCCCCCTTGACTACTTGTGAAATCCAGGCATACCATAGGGTGCTATCGACAGCTTGTGTCAGCTTCTCACACTGCAGTTTGCTACATACAGCAATTTCTCACATCACCTACAGTAGTTCTCCACACCCCAGAGAGTTTGCTCAGCCTCCAAGCAGCTTTAGTATTGGCTTGCAGCCCCTACCACTTCTGCAATTCCACCCATGATCTGATTCCAAGTAAATCCCCATGATACCAAGCACAAGTAACAGTATCACTGGTTATACTCTTCTAAAAGCCAGAAAGGCAGGAACTGGTCAGAAAACGTAAAGGCAAAGTAAACATATAATATGAACAAGAGTAGAAAAACAGTATTTTGTATAGTTTATGAACAAAATAAAATAAAATAAAATAATAATAAAATAAATAAATAAAATAAATAAAATAATAAAAAATATATAATATCTGCCTTAACTAAACAATCTACAAATTATATACGTATTTCCCTTCCACCCCAAAGCAAAACAGTTAATTCCAATTGTTTCAATACCAATGAAAGCCCCAGGTCTCCAATAGCAAAATCTCCAACTGTGCATCTTCCTGCTCTACTCCTCCTTGTGCAGTATATTATGAACAAATATGCTTTACTGGGTCTAATTTTTTGTGTCCAGGCTGAACAGAAACCAATCTTGTGCATTAGTTTATTACTTCCTTACACAATCATTTTGTTCAAGTTTCAAGTTTTGGCTACCTTTATGCACAGCCATAGCATTTACAAACTATGTAATTAGTATATGAGGAAAATAGAAAATAAATTGTAACTCAGCAACTACTTTTATTGTTTTCTAGTAACATAATTGTCCATTCTCAACTCCATACCCACTGAACCCACCCTAATCTTTCGTTTCCATATTTTTGTTTCACCCTTAACTCGACTCAATAGGAATCCATGCCCAAACATGGGTACCAGCCTCTGAAAACAGCACATGTAAAGTAAGAAAAAGTATAAAAAAGGAAAATATGCAGATCTACTGTCACAATCAGAAATGTGAAGCATATGATTAATTGAGTGACGGATCATCCCAAACCACCCAGTATAAAAATTCCACTTACTTTTAAGTAACTCGTTTAAGGCCAAAGATAGGAAATACACAAGCAAATGGAACACAGCTTATTTTCCCTCCCTCTCCTCCTGAGGCTATTCTGCAATGAACATACATTTCCTTTAATTCGGGATAGCCTGGGCTATCACGTAATTCCAAACAGTAACACACACTATGGGAGTGGGTTCAAAAGGACTGCTCTTTCTGAAAGGAAATCTCAGCACTGGACATGGAAGTGAAAACCAGGGACAAATTATGGGTTTTTTTACAATATAACACTTACTTGAAACAGATTTTCTATTTATCCATCATGTAGGATTTGGGAGTGAATACATCCCTACATTCTTCCATGCTGAACACAAGTAATTATTTATGTTGCTTTGCCACTGCCTTATCCTCTCTGGGAGCTGGAAGGCGATGTGCCTTCTCTGAATATATCTGAGAAAAACTATTTGAAGCTAGTTTTTATATGTTTCTAAGTTGTTTCCCAAACTCTCTTTTAAAAATGCTTCCATTCATTTGGCCTGACAGAATTCATATTCTGCTCTGCTCTCCTTATTTGACACAGAACTTTACCTTTTGGATTGTATTTAACAACCTTCTACTGTATTTAATAACCCCGTCTGCTCCATTGTCATGCCATCCTTCTGAACTTTCTCAAGGCTTTTGTTTCTGGTTTTGCTTTCATAAGTGGTACAGTAATTGCTTTCAGGACAGAGGACTGTTAGACAGATGATTGCACAACAGAGAGTTAAGTCAATTCCATCACAAACCATTAGCCCTGGGTATGTGATAGTTCATTTCTTCACACTGGCTGCTGTCCTATATCATAGTCTTCCGAAATTCCAGGATCTCAGACTAATCCGAAAAAACATACAGAATTCTGGCCCTAACTGTTCACTACAGTGAGTTCAACTACTATTCTGCCACTGACAAAGAGCACACAGTAAAACTCAAAGGGGCTATGCAAGAATTCTTATCAGGTGTAGTAGCAAACCCCAAAAGCACACAGTCTGACCCTTGCGTGACACTATTGCTAACGTATCAATTCACATTATGCTTTCCTCTGATGCTTCATCACCAAAACAAGAGGAAAGAAAACAAAGGACCCTGCCTTTTCCAACAGCAATTACAACAGCAGGACCAAAGTTGCTCCTGGAAGACTTAGTCTAACCCTACTATAACATAAAATAAAAATGCTTCTGGTGATGAGAAAAAAAATAAATTGAAGCATATACACAACAGTACCATTTTAGACACATATAAAAGACTGTCAGTGAAGCTAAATTCTAATGCTGCTGTTAAAATACATTAACTACATGTGCGTTTTATTAGACATACATAACTAAATTTTACAACAAATGTCTCTATTACAGTCTTTAAGATGGGCTTTATTCTTACAAATGACTCAACAGGTGAGTTCCTAAAAATCAAATAACAACATGTAATTGAAATACTCACATTCCAGTTCTCAGGTTACCATGAGACACTAGAGACTTAAATTTTTTAAAAAAAGAGGACCCTGGAGACTACTGACTGGTCAGCCTCACTTTTTGCCTGGGAATATCATGGAACAGAAGACCTTCCTAGAAGCTCTGTGAAGGCACATGCAGGACAGTGACATGATTTGAGACAGCCAGCATAACTGACCAGAACAAGTCCTGCCTGAACAACATTTTGGCCTTCTACAATGGAGTGACTAATCAGAGGACAAGGAAAGGCTTTACAAGTGTCATCTATTTAGACTTCTGTAAAGCCTTTGACATGGTCCCCCACAAAACCCTTCTCTATATTGGAGACAGAAGTGGGTAGACTCTTTGGTGAATGAGGAATTGCTTGAATGATCACATCCAGGGAGTAACAGTCAGTGGCTCCAAGTCGAGATGGAGATCAGTGATGAGCAGTATCCCTCAGGAGTTCATACTGAGCCCAGTCTTATTCCGTGTTGGTGACAGATACTGTGGGATCAAGTGTACCCTCAGCAAATTTGCAGATGACACTGAACTGAGTGGTGTGGCTGGCACACCTGAGAGCTGGGATGCCATTCAGAGGGACTTGGACAAGTTGCAGAAGTAGGATCATGGGAATGTCATCAGGTTTAACAAGAACAAGTGAAAGGTCCTGCACCTGGATTGGGGCAACCAACCAGTATCAATACAGGCCAGGGGATGGAGGGATTAGGGCAATAAACACGGAAGAAGGACTGGCAGGTACTAGTGGATGAGAGGCTGGACAGGTGAAAAAGCCAAACGTGTCCTGGGCTGAACCTGTTCCCTCTAATCAGCCCCTTCTACACTGTTACGCTAGCCCAGCCTAGGGGATTCTGAACAGGAAAGAAGTTCCAGGAAACCAGACGAGATGGCAGAGGCTCTGTTCCAGATGTTTATTCTCCAGGAAGGAGGAGGGAAAGAGGAATAGCAAATGGCGGTGTGGGGTTTTATCTGTGTTCTAGGGGGTGGGAGTTCTCTGGCCCCAAGCCAATCACCCACTGACAGGTATAGGGTTCGATCTAACAGTCACAGCTGTAGGGGGTCACAGAGGTTTTCAGGATGGGTCAAACCTTTCTCAAGGGAAACACAGCACTGGGCTACATCAAAAGCAGCATGGCCAGCAGGTCAAGGGAGGTAATTCTCCCCCCTCTACTACACTTTGGTGAGATCTCCAGGTGGGCATGGAGTACTGCATCCACCTCTAGAGTCCTCAGTAAGAGAAAGACATGGACCTTTCGGAGTGAGTCCGGAGGGCCATGAAGATGATCAGGGGGCTGTAATGCCAAACAGGTTTTTGGGTTTTATACATTTTCCATACATTTGTAGACTACTATTATATAGTTATATAGCTCCTTAACTAAACTATAGTACTTTTCCTACCCCATTACCTAAATTTTAGAACAATAAGCTAACCTTCCCAGAATCTTATTTAGTCTTGCCTCTATAGTGAACCACTATTTTTTCACTATGTATTGTAGACATAATAAATGTGGGGTTAGAAGCTAGGGGCAGCTTCAGTGGGGGGAAGAACCAAAAGGGGGGATTACTTAATTAACTGTTCCTTTAATTGGATGATTTCTGTTAAGTATGCTAATTTGTTAAACTAAAAAAATTGTCACACTGTATTATGTGTGCATCTTGCCGTATTTGCACCATGAAGAACTTTCATTAAAGGAAACCACTTTTTATCATCTTAATATTGTTTNATTTAGTCTTGCCTCTATAGTGAACCACTATTTTTTCACTATGTATTGTAGACATAATAAATGTGGGGTTAGAAGCTAGGGGCAGCTTCAGTGGGGGGAAGAACCAAAAGGGGGGATTACTTAATTAACTGTTCCTTTAATTGGATGATTTCTGTTAAGTATGCTAATTTGTTAAACTAAAAAAATTGTCACACTGTATTATGTGTGCATCTTGCCGTATTTGCACCATGAAGAACTTTCATTAAAGGAAACCACTTTTTATCATCTTAATATTGTTTGGCTTGTGACATCAGGCATCAGCTGGACCACCTCTCCTAAAAAGACAGGCTGAAAGAGTTGGAATTGTTCAGCCTGGAAAAGAGAAGGCTCTGGGCAGACATTGCTGTGGCCTTTCAATACTTAAAGGAAGCTTATAAGGAAAATGGGGACAGATTTTTTGTCAGAGTCTGTTTTGATATGACAAGGGGTAGTGGTTTTAACCCGAAAGACAGTGGCTTCAGACTAGATATAAGTAAGAAATTTTTTACAGTGAAGATGGTGAAACACTGGATGGAACAGGTTGCCCAGAGAAGTTGTGAATGTTCCATCTCTGGGTGAGGGTCTCGGACAAACCTGATCTAGTTGCATATGCCCCTGCTAATGGCAGGGTGTTGAACTAGATGGCTTAAAGTCCCTTCCAACCCAAACTATTTTATGAACTTAATATTTTAATTAATTATTAAACTATTTGTCATTGGCTGAAACATTACATTCTCCCTAGTCAAATTATAACTTCAATGAATTGTCATTAGAGCAACTCCTTCCCCTTGTAGATTTCCCAAGGAATTAGACATCCTAGTTTTGAATCACCTAGCATGTTCCCAAGCACAGACTTTATACAAGTGAGTTTTAATAGCACCTACAAATCAGACACACATTCAATCAAGACAGTACTGCAAAAATATTCTTGCTTCAATACAATTAATATTTTCCTAAACTTCCAGAACAATTATTTTGAAAACAAGCGCTTGTAAACATTCTAATTTCAGACACAATCACTTCTTACAAGTGTGAGCAAAGAATCAGCTGAAATTAGGCAGATCCAAAAACAGTATCTGTAAAACCCTGTCTGTGAACTCTGTCCCAAACTAAAAGAATACTTTCTGAAGAAACAGTTTAAATCCTAGTTATTACTCTGTTTTTTAGCTGCCTCATTATTTGACATAATTCTGTGACCAACGGGTATGAAGGAATTTATAAATCCCCACAGATTTTAGATGAAAAGTATCTCAATTTGCTCGCACTAGCCAACTATCACTTCTGCTTAGGAGACAGCAGCTACTTTTCACAGAAACATTGCTTTAGGATATCTTATTATGAAGGTATAATGTGGTATGAAAATGCTTCAAATTAATATGATTAATTTAATTTTGGAAAAAGTTTGTTTTATCTGGCTCACTACAATGCATTTACAGATACATTTCCTCTCTTAGAGGAAGAAAAAGTTTAAAGCAATTGTTTTAACAGAAATCTTAGGACTATCCTTTTACTGCATTTAGATTTAAAGACTTCTCATATTCCATAAATATTTCATGAGGCATTTTACAAAGAAAACATGCCATTAGTTTGCCAGCTTTCAACTGTACAAGCAATTACTGGAGTTATTACCCTAAAACACCTAAAATACATGAGGGCAAACAACCAAGTCTACAAGTATTTTTCTTGGAACTATAAGGTAATCATTCTACCTATTACAAATATATAAAAAATAAGAAATATTAAAGGAGTTCAAAATTTCCCTGTATGTATTATTCATTTTGATATAGCTGTTACTTCATTGAGATTACTATAAATGGCTATGTGAAGTGATGGTCTGCATGAGCAACTCCATGATAGATATGATAAACTAGATTTACATGTTTTATGTTCCTACAACATAAATTCCTTGGATATTTTCACTATACAAAGCTGGAAAATTCTTTCAAAAGCATAGATGCACAGAACTGCAGCTCCCCCAACAGCACGTTATAATACAGGCAGTACATATAGAAAATAACTTTAATACAAGGCTTGTTATTACTATGGCAACCACAGCAACTGGTTTTCAAAATGAATAATAGCTCTGTTAGGCACTTCATTAATTTTTTTTTTTTTAATCAAACATTGCCCTTAATCTTCTCGATGGAACAAAGAGTTATTCTGAATGCTGCAGAAACAGGAAATAAAGTCCAATCCACCTTTGTAAATACAGGGTAAGATCCTTTTCAGAGTCTTTGCTAGAAAAGAGTAGGAAAGTACATCTTGTCTGCTACTTCACATAAAAAGTCAGAAGCAGATGAGGTTGGTGTTACAAGGTACAAGAAAGCAAGTGATTAGGAGAACTAAGGCAAAAAGATTATTGAAATTGCTAAAACCTGCAACACATGAAGCCTGTGATGGAAATGATGATAAGTAATGGAGAACAACTGTGCCAGCAACAGATTATGTTTTTCATAGTTCTCCCAAAACATGCAATTTCTGTGCATCATCAACTGTTTTTATTTTTACATTAATGCCATTGAAACAATTTCTAACTTTTCATGTACAACTAAGGGAAAACCTTTCGAACCTTATTCTGCATGTTTTTTTTTAAAAAAAGCAGCTCTTACTGATTTAATTATGAGTCTTTACTTCGGTGGTTGCACTAGAATTATTATTCTAGTTTAGCTTTACTTTAGGTTCTATTATATCAGATTCCTGTCTAAGGCTAGCCCTTAACCTCTAATCCATGTAAGTTTTTCTCAGTTAACTGCAAACATATAATACATGCAGAGCAGGTGTCCATTGTGGCTAAAACACAAGTGAGAGGACACCTAACCAATAATCTGCAACAAGGAGGCAGCATAGCACAGATATACACAGTGAAACTCGCTCCACTGTGTTTACCTTCCCAGACAAGTTTTATGTACTTCTTCCAGTTCTGGGCATGCTGCTAATGAAGTAACAATGACTTATGTTCCAACTTTATTAATAGTGAAAGAGATGCTGGCAAGAAAACCTAAAGGATTAATTATACTTTGAGCCTTCATAAACTGATTTACAAGCTGTATGTGCCACTCATTAAAACATGTACATTGCTAATCTTGATGTTCAAAAGCTTCAGGACACAGAGCATGTTCAGAGTTCTCAGTAGTCTTGTTGGTGACATTCCTGGTAAGTCCCTCCCATGCCACAAAGTCTACAAGACGTCATGGGAAGAGGCAAAGCTGCTCCCTCAGTCTATGACTTCAAGAGGGAACATTGAACCTCTCACCCATCTATTTTACTGGATAATACAGATTTCACAAAGTGTAAATTCAGCTTTCATGATGCTCTCAGGTAAGGAAGGGAGACGGCACACCAAAAACAAACAAACAGCCATTCAAACACAAAAACTACGAGAACACTTCATCATGTAGTACTTCTCTTTCTCCCAGTTCATCCAGACTTCACTGTGTTGTTCACCACATGGTTAAGACTCACTGACTGTTTTTGTCTGTTTTTGAACACCTGATCAAAAATCAGTACAATGATCTCCTAAAAATTCTGCTAAAACTTTAACAGACACAAAAAAAACCCCTTTTAATTAATCAATCTTGCAATCTGGAGTAGAATGCTAACTCTTTTCTTTTTTGATTATCAGTTAGTTCTAACTACCAAGGCCATTTTGTGTGTACACAGAAATTTGAATGATAATTTAGTGATTTTTTTTTTAACAGTAACCCCTTCACATCAGCTGAACTTCAGGGTCCCACTGTAATGCTCTACATCCAAATCCACTTGGAAAAAGACATAGTACAGAACTCCACTCTTCATTTATGGAGCCATGAGCATAACATGGGAGTTTTAAGGACTGTCTTAAGAGCACACTTCTTTTTGAGCACATCAATGGTTTTAACCTGAAATGTTCTCTGTGGACAACCACACAAAAAGAAACAGCTTAGTCTCTAAGCTAGTCTGATACTAACAAAAATCACATAGATCTTCTATATATAGGCAGGAAGTCCAGAACCACAGAACTAGGCTCATCTGTGTAGTTCACAATGCCTCTTACCCATTTATTAATTTGAGTCATACTTGAATACCAAAACTCTTGACCAAAACAAAAAAAGGGGAAAACTTAGGTTACAGGCTCCTTTTCCAGAACAGAGAAAAGGGAAAGATTATATTGTTTGTTACTAGGATCTGCAGCTGTTCAGTCTTACCCTTTTTTTCCCCTCAATAAAAACTTAATTCAATGATAGGTGGCATTTGGAACACATAAGAGTAAGGAGTCTTCACTCAAGTCAAAATTGACAAATGCTTGTTAAAAGATAATACTAACCTACAACTAAACTACAGTTCTTCTGTAAACCTTTTGAAACCATCCCCCACAACATCCTTGCCACTAAAACTGGAGAGATGTGTTTGAGGGATAGGCTGTTAGATACAGACATTCAGTCAGTTCCTTTTCTAAAGAGCTACAGTCAATAGCTCAGCTCCAAGTGGAAGCCAGTAACGAGCGGTGTCCCACAAAGGTCCGCACTGGGGCCAATACCATTTAGTATCTTCCTCGATGACACTGACAGAGGGACCGAGTGCACACTCAGTAAGCTGGCAGATGACACCAAGCTGTGACATAGTGGATTTGCTGGAAGGAGCGCATCCCATCCAGGGAGACTTGGACAGGCTTAAGAGGTGGGCTGAGGCAAACCCCATGAAGTTCCACAAGGGCAAGTGTAAGGTCCTGCACCCAACTGGAGCAATCACTAGTATCACCACAGGTCTCAAAGTACTATATCAATCTAGCATCTTAAAGGAAGAGAAATGCATCCTGAAGAAACAAACTATGCAAAATCTTCTCAAAATTGTTTCAAGAATCTATTATCATCTAGTTACAATGAAAAATCATAAAATAATACCTTTACATTGAAATATTCCACTAGAGCAGTAATCAGAATAAATCCTTACTATTAAATGAAAATACAAGTTATGAGACCAATCCACAGAAAACAGGAAGAAAAAATACTAATCCTGCAACAAGTAACTAAAAAAGGAATAAATAATGAATATTTAGCATTTATTTCTTTCAGAAGACTCTGAATTAATGAAAAAGATGTAACAAAGTCTATTGGTACAATACCGCCTGGTTAATAATCTTTTTTATTAGCTAAATAGGAAAGCATGTTTTATAGGTAAAGAGCTAACTAGAACAGAACAAGAATCAGAGAGGACACCTTTTGGTGATAATTTGAAAAGACAGATATGACTAATGGCATATCACACAAAGCAGCAATAGGACACATGTTAACTTTATATTATATATCAACAAACTGAAAAAAGAATAGGCACTCACATGATCAACTACAAGTAATTCACAGCTGCAGGGGGCATTAAAATTCTAAATGACATGGATGTACTAGGAGCACAGAGATAAATCACTGTGTAGCTTAGTACAGATAAATTAATGAAGCTGGGAAAAAAATTAATCAAGTTCATTTCAATTAATGCATTTGTAAAGTTATTGAGACTTTTCAATAGCACCAGTTTGGCAAGCAATTTTATAGGACATAACAGACTGCTGTTACAGAATACTACATTTATGAGCCATAAGTGAAAGAAAAGGTAATTACTGTGTTAGATCAGGTTTAATATAAATCTACAATGGATGTGACCATGAATAGGAAAATCCTATTTCAAGTTGCTTCAACAATATAGAAGACCACTGTGACGGCAAAAAGAGACATCTAACATGTCTAACGTGTTTTCTTTCAGAATTTAATCTCTAGAGAACCACTCTTGAATTCTTTTATTATAGCACACAGAGACAACCAGCTATTGTTATGAAATAATATGAGATTACAGCATTTTAACTCCTGTAAAATTATGTAATTAGTTTTTGCCACCATCAGATAAATCAATCAAAATTTCAGCTAGTCTTAACAAGTTCTGTCAGACTTCACAACATTATCCGCTACCTCCATAGCAAAAAACTAGCTAAGAGACAGCACCCAACTCAGCAGCTTGTAGTACTCTCTGAAAAGGTTTCTTTTTTGAGATTTGGTCAGGAGGAAGAAAAATAGATGAGTTTTTTTAAAAGTACAATGGAAAGTGTCCTTGAATGTGTACAGCAGCTGGAGTAAATTTAAGATGGGAATCCTTCACAATTTTCATGGGTGCTTTTACAGGACGTTCTATTATTTTTATCAAGGTAGTATGCTAAAACTTCAACATATTTTATTCAGCTTGGTATTTGTCATGACTAAGTAGGAAAAAAAGTGACCCTAACAGCAAAACAGTTTTATAACTTAAGAAATTAGTTGGTTTGACTCTGAAATAATACTTGTGTTATGTTGCGTAACAGTAGCACTACAATGTTTTGAAGCTTTCTTAAATCAAAAGAATACAGCACATCAAGTTTACCATTGGTTGTTATTTTAGTTAAACAAACACGTTTCTCACATCCAATTACGTACTCATTAGCCATATATGTGTAAAAAACCAGAAAAATAGTTGAAGAAAAAGGAGTTATGGAAGTGCTTTAATCAGCTAATTTTTAAATTTATATTAGTAACCCATCATACATCTGCTGTGCAGAAGTTGCAAGTATGCAATAACTTGTTTGTTGCTTTGTCAGATTTTATCAACATTGCTTACATTGTATTTGCACAGTAAACAGCTCCCTAAAACATTTTACAAGATTACTAAAAAACACAAGTTTAATAAAAAGAATTAAACTTTAATTGGAAATCTGATAGACATAGCAGTACTGTTCCTCTAATATGTACGAAGTGGTCTGTGAAGGAAAGAAAAATTTCTTCTCAGAAATACTCCCCCCACACTGCTTTGTTAAAATTCTGTTCCCTCCTATTAAAGGAAGCAACTGTTTGCAAAAATTCTGCAAGCCCATCTTCACTTAGTAATGCAAGGTCCATTACAAGGAAAGACAAGACCTGAAATTCAGTAAGTCTACAGCAAACTGACTGCAAGTCAAGCATAAACACAGGTTGATTGCACAAAACTACTGTGAATTATTCCTGCTGAATAACCTGGCATGCACTAACAGGAGTGGGAAGCTATGCAGTCAAATAGACCCTACAGTCTACTCCTCAGCTGTATTCTGAACTCAGCTATCCTACCAACAGTCCCACTCTGCTTCCTGAACCTGCACCCACACACCTCACTACAATCTAATTAACAGGGATCAGTCCTCAAGTCCCCGTCCAACCAAACTGCTTCTTACAATAGGCTCCTTCTACCAGCCCACATTTCTTGCAGTTACAACTGTTTCCACAAGTTCAAAGTAGCCAGCCTGTGGACCAAACCCAACTCCAAAATCTGTTAGTGGTTTCCAATGACTAAAGTAATCTTCACTTCCAAATTTATACACATAATTCATCTTTTTGAGATTTTTCTTGTGAAAGAACACACTCTTTCACACCACTAGTTGGCATACACGACTAAAATTGCATTTTACACTATCTTTATAGGATAATGATTATTCAAGTGTGACTCAAAGGATTTCAAGGTCATTTGTGTTACTTTATATTCATAGTCAACGTTGATTTCTCTCATTATGATAAGAGAAGATGTGCGTGACATGGCTACAGTTCCACAAATTAACTTACTTTTATTTTGCTTTGAAAGGACTTGTTACATAATCTATTTCAACAATATGCAAAACTATACAAAGAAAACAAACACAATAGAAATACTTTACTTCTGTACTTCTACTTCCAAGCAAAACCAAGCCTAATACTTTCAGAAATGAAGAAAAATATTTACAAAAATGTCTCCATGTCTTACTAATTTAATTCATTGTGACAAACAAAGCCCAACTATTTGTGGCTCTAACACAAAACAGACTCACACACACCACATCACCCCACATACATACAGACAGAATAAGCCATCTGCAACAGAACCGCCACCTATCCCTATATTACTCACCACAAATTTTAGCTTGGAGCCTATTGCCTAGTTTCTACCTTAGTACATTTCCAGTATTGTCCTGAAGAAAAACATGGGGGGAAAAAAAACCCATGAAAACCACCCCAACAACAAATTAATCCACCACAAACAACCTGTAACACTTTCCCAGTCTACTGCTGTCATTATAAATCAAGACTACTCTTTAAACATAATCTTCACTGTAGCTCAGAGTCAAATATCAAATATCTTGCAAAAATGCATACACTAAAAATGCATATAGACATGCACACACCAGATTCTGATGAATTGTGCATACAGCAATAAGCATATACATGCTTGCATATGTATATATGTGTACACACACTTTCCCCAACAGATACCGAGAATGCAGACCAAGCACTACTATCATATATGATCTACTCCTAAAAGCTTCATGATCATCAAGAGCTTGCATGTCATGAATAACAAGTTTATTTCTTTCACTAAAAATATCTTGCATTACCTGTAGATAGATAGATATAGATACATGCACTATTAGATACAAAAATCAAAATATTTGCATCAAAAAATCAAAACTGGGTATAAAATTCTATTCACACAACCTCAAAGTGTACTTATCAGTTTGCACAGCAAGAGAAAGAACAGGCTTCCTATAAACAGATGCAGAAAAGGTATTATTTAGTGGTTTGTACAAGAAATAATATTGAGAGCTTACTAGATATTTTTCACACTTTAATATCAAGGAAGCATATTCATATCTCATTTTCCTACATATATTTCAGTGTGAGATTCATAAAGTTCAACAGTAAAAAATATATATATAGTTTGTTGAAATAGCATTGACTAAGTTCACCACAGACAGGGTGACTGCACTCCTAATAAGAGTGGAAATTTTCTTCCAAAATTATTTTACTTGAATCCATAAATCTGATTTACTGGTAAAGTATTCTAAACTAGTTAGACAGCAAAAGTGAAATGGATAGGTTTAAACTGAATTCTGTCTTTCCTCTGATCTTGCAACGTTATGTAACAAAGATTTCTACTATCACAACATTCTTAAGCTATGAGTTTTCATGTCAGTCACAATCACAAAGGTCATAACATCTGTTAGATCAAAGGGCTAAAAAGCAATATTTGATTACCATTTTCAAGTGTATGTAATGTCTTATAACTCATTGAATGCTCACTCTCATGCAGTTATTATAGTTTCCATAATTGTACTTTCCCAGCATCAATCTGACAATAAGACACAGCATGGAAAAAAAAAAAATAAAAGCTACAACTTGGACTGTATTATACTGAAGAAGCCTCATGACAATGACCAGGCAGGAGAGCATCAATTCAAGAACTGCAAACATGCAATTTCTATTTCTTTCTGTAAGTTTCCTGGAGATATCTTCCAGAATAGTCTACCTCAAAGACATTTTCTTTATTCATTATTTTACCCTCAACTCCTAATCACCAAGTTCTCCAAATGGAGTGTACTAATCCTGCTTCAGATTTTCACTTGGGATACAAAGCCATTTGATTCTGTGATACCCTCTTGGCACTTGTATTGACTATTCAGCAGCTAAAATCCAGTAAACAAAGGGAACAGTCAAGTTATCTGACAATACATTTGTTTTCCCATTGACTTGTTGTCAGCATTCACAGATGAGACAGAGAACTACTGTATCAGCCTGTGAACATGAAGAAGGCTCACAGAGCAGACAAGCAGTAACACTTACACGCCTCATCGTTTTTCACTCCTATTTATTTCCAAGCATGAAAATCACACTTATATACCAAGCTGTTCCATCATCAGGCATTAACAATAAACACAGCTAATTATACTTTGGGTTTTTTTCTACAGAGATTAGTCTGATTGGAAGAAATAATGTGAGAAAGAACAAGAACCCATCAAACACCCTACATATATTAAGAGGATGTATGCAAATCACTTACTAAAAGCAGGAGTACTACAAACTTTCGATTTTATTCTTTTGTAAGATCAATTTTCAATGTTGAAAGGATTAGATCCTAACCAGACCACATGGCAGGACAGTACATCAAATGGGAAAATTCTATAGTTTTAAGAATAATTTAGATGCAATTCATAGGTCCTATGAGAAACTCACCAAGATCTGTATTTGGGCCAGCAAGCAGCTGCTTAAATTTGTCTAGTCGAGACGCTTCCCTCTCAGTTAATGCAGGAGTAACTGAGGTGCTGTAGTCTGCCATTCCACTTGTCAAGGGAGGTATGGAAGTTTGTGGAAGTGACTGTGATCTCTGCATAGAAGAATTTTCACTAGTATTATCTGAAGGGAAAAAGAAGTATAGCAGTTAGCCTCGGCTAGTGAGAAGGCTACTAATCAGCTGAATTTAATTTGTAAATTTAAAACAGAATTCTGTTTTTGGAAAATGCAAACTGAGTACATATAAACTGAAGTATAGCAGAAGTTTGAACTTCAAATTACTTGGATTTAGCAGAAGGAGCATTTCTCTTTGAAGCAGTATTCCACAATTAAAATACATCAATTAGAGATCATATTAATGGCAAGGCTCATGGATTTCTAAAATTTGTGTTACTAAAAGCTGTTTTCATTCTCCCTTACATTCTAAAAAAAAAAAAAAAGAAAACAAATTAAAAAAACAACCACTGAGAAATTTTTAAATTATTGCAATTGAAAGCTTATATAAAACCATGGAAAAGATGATATGAGGGTGAATCTCCCAGTCCAGCTGCATGATTTTCTCCAGCTTTTCAATATATTTTAATTATATTTATATTTTAATTACAATTTATTCATCATTTTTTACAATAGTGAAAAACAAATAACAAAAACAAATAGTGAAAACAAAAAAAGTTTAGTTATTCTTCCTTCACACACATGCATTACAATTTCGTAAGGCATGCAGTCTTCCTCTCAAATCACCAGTGATGAACAGTATTTTCCTGCAATATTAATAAAGGGTTGGGAAGGGTTTACTGTCTTACAGGGGCAAATATGGTAGCTCTCATCCTTTAACTTCCAACATCTTTTTCACTTTTCAACATACCTAATGAACTCGATGTATGACCTTCACTGACTGATTTAACAAGCCTATTATCACCACATGCAACAGAAGTCAGCTGTGCAAATTCCTCTTGTTTTTCTTCCTGTAGATGTTCTTCCTGAAATTTATGCTGTTCTTGTAGCTTGCTGTGATTCTGAATTACTTTGTGAGCTGTTTCCATGACCACTTCTGTATTTAAGTTTTCAGCAGCTATTGCTAAGAGTTCATCATCATCATCTCCAAGATCCCAAGCATCACTTGTGTTACTTTCAAATTCTTGGAAGGTGCTGACTTTCTTCAATTTCACTGGAGTTGTAGGTGGCTTTGAACCTGGTTTTATCAAGCTGTTCAAAAACAAATAAACACTACTTAGAAAACTAGTAAAGAAGCAAAACACCCTGGGTAGGACCAAACCCCAAAAGTTCATAGCTGACACTACATAGGTAGAAAATATTTATCTCTCTTCACTCATGTTGCCACTACATCCACCCATGGTAACATAGAGCTAAAGAAATCTGAGAACAAAGGCTGTAAAAACTGACACTTGGTTGCTTTGAATAGAAGCTAAACAAATCTTTCCTTCCCTTTTCTTAAGAAAACAAAACCCAAAATCACATGAAAGGATTGCTACTAGAATAGCTTATAAAATAGGGCACAGTGCACTGCTCTTGCTTCAGCCATTTCTGTAGATTTCAGCCCTTTCAATGCAATTGCTGCATAACAGCACAGAAGCTGCAATCAAGCCATGGTCTACTCCTAAGTCATCATAAGCAACCATGCAATACAATCACTGTCATAAACCAACCAAATCTCACCTTAAAACTCATTAAATCTATCATTCCTCCCCATCCAGGCATGCCAGCATGGATTTCCTTCAGAACTTTGCTCTTCTCAGAGGAAAGATATTTCTTCTAATTACTAGTCTAAGTGGACCCTGATCAGCTCCCAACCTTTTGCCCCTCTGTCAATAAGCAGTATGAGATATGAACCAAGTATCCGTCCCTAGCCTGGAACTTGTTCTCACTTACAGCAATGCAGAGCAATCACATCTCCCATCAGAAGTGAGCTGAATAAGGCATAAAGTTGAGAGGGTTTCTTAGTCTGTTCCCAAAAAATAAAGAAGTTACTGCCATAATTTAATTGTGCTTTCACAGAATGGGTAAGATGGGAAGGGATCATCGAGGGTCATCTGGCCCAAACTCCCTGCTCAGGCAGGGTCATCTTGCACAGAATTGCATCAAGATGGTTCTTGAGCTCGTTTCTGACCTCCCTGTCTCTCCACCTGGGCTAGTTTTTTTCTGTTAAAACAAGGCAGGCAGAACTGCAAATCAGAGGAAGCTCTTACTCAGTTTTCATATAGTATCAGTTATAATGCTTCTGTTATGTCTTACAGGGATTATCTTCCCTAACAGGTGCTACAACACTTACACTTTCACCTGACTTGTCATCATGGTCTAAAACAGCCAGGTCTTTCTCTAGTTCTGTCACTTCAAGCAATAAACTTCCAGTTTTTGGTACTGGGTCTCTATACCTCCATACTTTGAGCCAATTAATCTCATTTATTTTATTTCCACCCTTAGGATGACACATTTCAATTGCCTCCAACTCTGTATCATCTGAAAATTAACTAGAATGTTTACTTCTTGTACTATCTGAAACCAGCCCTTGAAAAAATTTAGCAGAAGCACAACATCCTTCCAACCAAACACTTGTCTTTGTAACACTATTTTTTTACTTTACTACAATTTCCCATGTGTAAGGCATTAAAAATAAACAATAACAGTTGGCAATCTATGTTAGTTAAGATCTGAAAGAGCTGATTTGTTCCTGCAAACATGGTAACCATCAGGAAGTCACAAAGGAGAAGTCAAAACAGAGAAGTCAAGATTATGACAAAAATTGAAAAACGAAGATTAACAATAAACTTTATAGCCAACAGGGAAAAAAAAGAGAAGACAGAGGAGACACAAAATACTTGGAATATTTAAATATTAAGTTAACTCACGTTCCATGCAATAATGGGTCAAAAGGTGGATGCTGAGCTCCGTACACATGTTGAATACTAAAGGAAAACAAAGAGAGTTATCACAAAAATAATAAATATTTGGAGAGCTTCTGCATATTAAATAGTCAATAATAAACAGAACTGAAATGTTCCAACAGTTGTCTGTTTCAAAAACTAAAAATAATGAAGCTGCAATTGATGTACATACTAAGAAGTAATTTAATAAAAATCATAGATTTGCTAAACAGGAACTCTGTGAGACCTAAGCTAAGGCTACTTTAGGCTGTTTTATTTTTCTAACCAGGAATTAAAATAAGAAATAAGTTAGACTCTGCAGTAAAAATCTACAAAAATTCTCTTCTTAGATTTATCATTTCTTCATCTCTTGCAAAAAATTAAAAATTCTCAAAGAAATGTCTATAGAGGTTTAATCTTCTACATACCCTTTTCACCCAAAATCCAACCAGACAGTTCTTAACCATTACTAAAGTACAAGGATGACAAAGCTACAGAAAAATGCAGAAGGTGACAGGTTAGAGAATAAAAGCCATAGGAGTACGAAAATAATGCTTTGAAACAAGCTTCCAAAAACAGACTTATCCACTAGCCCCTAATGTTACAAAATAGCCTGTTATTGTGTGAAAATCAAAAATCTCTACAAACTAAAAGTTCATTATCTCCCAGTTATTGGGTATAAAATTATTTTGTAAGTAAAAAAATGCCACAGAACATACATCAAGACTTACATGTGGCTTCATATTAGAAATTATTACAACAGAATTCTCTAATTGTAAGAGAAATAAGTCATATGCAAGATTAACAACTAGCCAAACCTGTAATAAAAATCACATAGAACAAACATGCCCTCCTGACATACCAAAAACAATCTCCAGACCATAAGGATAAGTAAGTCCAACCTTAGTAAACCTGAGATAGAACCAAGCCAAAAAGACTGCAGTCAAAACAGATTATAAGAGAGGCTCAGACTTTCACAACAGCTGCAGCATTAACACCAGTGAAATTAGCCCTAGTGGTGACTGAAAATGGTTTATCAAAACTCTTAATGATTTTTATGTGATTCCATGGAAATCAATTCCCCACCAGCCCTTCCACAGAACCACATGCCATCCTCTCCACAGGCACGTGCCCTGCTCTACGCTCACATGAGGCTCAGGTGTCACTGTCCATTTCCACACACACAGAAGGTGCCTTTTCCTTACACCACTCTGTGAATAACTGCAATGCAAATCCACTCAAAGAGAAAGCAGCAACAGTCCTCTCCATGCCATGAAAAAAATAAATAAAAATCAAAAGCACATTCTCCACAGCCCCCGTTTTTCCACAAGCCTGCAGTTGCCTGCAAACTAACTGCAACTGTTTATAGATCCTGTGCAAGGGAGGAAGGCCAGAAGCGTTTCACCCTCAAGAGACTCAGCAAAGTTACAAAGAAAACATATTAGAAGGACAACAGTTGGACTGAAAAAGTTAGCTTGTAACTAAAGAAACAAAACCACTCCCAGTTAGTGCTTATGGGTAACTGAAAATGTAAGAAGGTAAATGATGAGCAGGACTAAGTCGCTGAATTCACGTAAAGAGTATAAAATACAAAGTTACTGTTCTCTGAGAGCCACAAGTACACATCATCCTTTACAAAAATAATATAGAAAACTGTACTGTGAGAACAATTTAAGGATAAAACCAGAGAATTGTTAAATAATAATCTGAACATGTATTTCCACCCTGATGTAACAGTCAAGAGTTAACGTGACTGTGGGGATCTATTCCCTGGAAAATCTTGAATGGGAGAATGTGCCTGTAGCTCTTTGCACTAATGCAACGACTGCTCTGCTGTTCACACTTCAGAATAAAGTTGAAGAATTGACAGTGTTTTGAAATACGTAGCAGAAACTAAAACATGTCTCTATGCCTAGAAAATACAGTTTCATACAAAGTATTTCAAAAATATCATAACTTGTATCAAGTTTCAAAACATCCTAACTCGGCCCTGCTGAGAGCTACAAACACATTCTCACACTCACAATTTCCCGGCGAACACATTCCCCACATCACGTTAACTCCTTTAACCGCGATGTCAGGCTAGGAACGCGCATTCAGATAATTATTTAACAACCCTTCTGACACAAGTTATAGCCAGCTTTAACTGACCACCAGCCATCTCCGCTAGACAACCGGAGGCGCCCAGCGCTGGAGGGCTCCGAGCACTGAGCTAACAAGGGACCCGCGTCCCAGCAGTGACCGCCCGGGCACGGTCCCTGCGGCGGAGACTCAAAGACCGCGAGGTCCCGCTGGGCTATGCCCGGAGGGGGCAGGAACGCGCTCTTGGGGTCACAGCGAAGCCGGACGAGCACAGACGCCCCCCGGCCCGGCACCGTCCAGGGGCCGGCGACACCGACCTTCCGCGGCTCCTCTCACCTGCCCGGCACCTTGGCGCCGCTCCGCTTCCAGAACTGCTTCCTGCCCCCGTCGCTCGCCATAGCGGCGTCACCTCATCCCCCTCCGCGCTCGCGGCCCCGGCCCGCTCCTTCAGGCTTCACTCCCCGCCATTCCCTTCCACAGAAGCACCACTGAACGCCGCCATCTTGGGACGGGAAAACAACCCCGCGCCTTATTGGCCCCCCGAAGCGGCCCGGAAGTTTGAGCCAACCAGAAGTGAGATTGCTGCCGGCTGCGCCCGGTCGGGCCAATCGCAGCGAGGGGATGCTGGGGGCGGGCGGGGGCGGTGGCCCCGGCCGGGCTGTTCCGGGGGTGTTCCCGGCCAAAGCGTTCCTGTAACTCTGGAATTGCTTCGCGGCTCTCCGAGTGTGACGTTTTTAGGCTTTAGTCCTTTCTGATTGAACCGTACAGAGGAATTCCTCAGAGTACTCCTTAGAAGTGCAAAACTTGCCTTGTAAAGGGATGGAGACATAATTGAAGATTGGCGGGCAGCGATTTATAACAAAATCCGTCACATTTTTTCTACTTTTATCTTTTTACATTTATTTCCAATTATTAACCCAGTTAGTGGGGACGAGGGTGGGGGGGGAGCGGGGGGACTTTAAGCTTTCTCTGTTTGAAAGTTCTCCAATCATTGTACCCACTTCATTTATGGCTTTTAGATGGTACAAGACTGAGGGGGTTTATTTGTATCTGTAGATTTCCCAGCAATACATCGTTTCACAAGGATACATCACTTCTGCCAAGAAAATAAGTACGGTTTTATGTTATTCTTTCAAGTATGGCTCCTGAGAAAACAGTGCTGAGTTACAGGATTTTTTGCTGCATCTCAATGCAATTTAGCATATAATTTTACATGTCAACAATTGTTCAGGGAACATTCTGCCACAATTAAGCCAAAAAACTGGCATTTTGTACAAGACCTGAACTGCAGTGCAATGTTTGTTCTTTAGTATGTATTTCATGTGTAAGTTATTTCTTAAGAATTGGAAAAAAAAATTTTCTTTCTGCTTTGGAATTTACTTTAGCAGTTGCCTTCTAAAAACTGACAAAAATGAAATGTTTCACAGATCTTGCTAGATCACCATCCACAGGTTAAAGGTGTAATTTCAATGCCTTTTATAGATATGTATGTATGCTGTAGGAAGTATCACCTTCTCCATTTTTGTCCTTTGAGTAGGATTCGTCTTACAGATTCTAGTCCTTGAGTATCATCAGCATTACTGGAATACACAACAAAAATAATATGGAATACACAACAAAACAAATATAATAACAGATCTATGTCTGTTAGCTAAAGAGAAATAAACCCTGCAAAGTCATGACTGGAACTTTGTTTGGTCATAGCTAGATAAGTTTAAATTGTACTTATTGCTGCTAGCATACAAAAATTAGGTGTTTCTCTTGTGACAGTCAAAAAAGTGATAAATCCATAAAACATACATTCCATCATTAGCATTAAGATGGATGTTAAAAATGTGTTTCAGTTATTTTTATTTGTTCATTGTTGATATTTATCAAAGAGAAACATAGATTCAGCCTAGATAGCCCAAGCCATCTGTGATCCTTATGACAGTTGACCTGAATCCTGAAGTGACACCATTTAATTTTTGTGTCAGTCTGGCACAGCCATGTGGAACTTCTGGTTCATTTTAGCAGTGGAGGTTTTGCTGAGTTACATAATCAAGTCAGTACAAGGTATTATTAATATTTCATTATATTAAGTATATGTTACCTTGTGCCTAAGTTTTTAATGTGGTTCAGAATTCTGTGCTGGAAACAATTGGCTGTTGCATGGATTGTTCCATGAATAAATCTGACTTGCAATGAAGCTACATTAGTATCAAGAGCTGCAAGTGCCCTCTGCTACTGTGAAGTTTTAGACCTGTGGACTGAAGTCCTACAGAGCTGGCTGCTGTTGACTTTCAAGAAGGCAAGGATACTGTTTTTATTCCCTTTCCATTAATTTTTATATTTTCTCCTTATCCTGAGTTTTGTTTTATCCCTGACACAAACCTGTGTTGCCAAGGTTCTGGAGATGCAAGGGATCTGGAAGGAAGAACCTTTCAAGACCTCATCAGGTAAGTTAGGTGCAATTCTTCATGCCCACCACTCAAGCTGATCTGGCCACAAAGAATGTGTCATTAAAGAGAATTTATCAAATGGTACTAATTGAGTATCACAATAAAGTAAGTTCACAGCTATGGAAAGACAATTTGGTCTGAGTATGTATTTTAGCAGTGTTACAGCTTAACTTTACAGAAGTGTAACATGGACAGCTGAGGGTGTGCACGGGTTCCACTGCCAGTCTCTATGTTTGAGGAGACCTGCCATTGTCCAGGTGCTGACATTCAAGGCGTGCAACAACACTGCAGTCACTGCTGGGACTCACCTGCTGCAGCTGGTGAGCACAGTCCTCAAGAGCATCCAAACATCCAAACCAGCTATTTCCAATCTGCACAGGTATATTAACTAGTCTGCCTCATGGGGACTGCAGTAGTATTTCAGGTACAATTTCTATAGGAATTTCTGTTATTTCAGAATAATAAAAAATATTAAAATATCTACTGTAGTATTTGTTTTGTTTCATGAAAAGTTGTATGCAAGAATTTATAGTTAAGAAGTGGTCTGTTGTCAGTATGGTCAAATACTGTATTGAGCTACAGGGTGTTTTGTAGACTTCTTTCTTTTTCCTTTTCTCCCTTTTTTTTTTTTCCTTTTGAAATTTTCTTTCCTTTTTTTTTTTTTCCCACTTTGTGTCCTTTTAACTTGAGCATTTTTCAGAATCAGGTAACTGCATACAGTTGGTGACTGTTACTGAGGGTGCTGAGATCTGTATTTAGTGTGATGGCTGGTGAGCTGTGCATCCAGGTGGACATTCAGTTTGGGTTTTAGCTCATGTGTTCTGGAAAGCTTCTGCTGTGCTGGTGTGGTTACACAGGTAGGCTTCTCTGTGGAGGGGCAGTGTTGTCTTGGGAAAACAAGTTTTTCTGACAAGAGATGTGAGAGTATAGATTGGTGCTAAACATAGTTAGCTAAGCTGACAACAGCACTCCTCTGGTAACGTAGCTGCCCTCAGACCAGGAGGATTTGCAGATAAAGTTGCATAAGCTGGGAAGTGCTTTTTCATGCTGATCCTTACACTGCTGTGTCAGCAACATGCTGCAACTGCGAGGTGTGGCTTAAACTCACTCTACAAGCTGACGAGGCCATGTGTCTCTACATGCATTTTTTTCTGTTTGCTTTGGTCAATAAGGAACAAAAATTAAAGTGAATTCAAATGAGACACTTCCATGCTGAAGCATTATTTTATGCACTTTTTTACTCCTCCTACAAACTAGTGGCAGTTCTTCTGAAGCACACATGGCTTTTTATGGTTGCTGATTGCTCCTTATTCCATGGGCATGCCTTTCTACCAAGCCATTGTCTCCATGTACTTTATTGTGAATATCATGGAAGAACCAGTTCTTGAAAGTATAATTGAGCAAATGGAGTGAAGTTACCAAGCAAAATCAGAATTCAGGTAGAATCAGAGAGAGGAAGACAACAGTTATTCTTGGATAGAAAATAATCCCAGAGAGTACAGTACTTGGTACTTGGTACGAAAAGATATGAGGCAAGGTGAGATAAAAGGAACAAGCAATCATGTAGAACCAAGGAAGGAAGAAAACAGGGATGTTAAAGAAGAGGGATTAGGAATAGCTACATTCAAAGAGGTTGGACATGGTCCAGCAAATCACATAGTCACAAGACCTCTGTCAGGGCAGTGCAATTTTTCTCCAGAAAATTGAAGAGGAAAAGAGAAGGAGTCAACATGAGAGAGTAATGGCCAGGAGGAGTCATCATTGAAGAGAAGCCATCACTGTAGTATTTTGTAACTTTTGCTCTGCAAGTGCCTTTCTTATTACACATGAATTGAAAAAGATTTTGAAAATAATAGCAAATTTGCAAAAATACATTTACATTGGTAATGCACATGTATGGAATCATGCACACTCACACTCTATTCAATATCAGTGAAAGAAGGCTGTGAGAAGGAAAAATAAATAAATAAGTAAGTATGTGCTGGTTTGGGGTAAATGTCTTTGTCTTGTTTCTCCATCTAGAAGAGTGATTGATGTGGGTAGTTTTCAAAAGTTGTCATTCACTAAAATGTTAGGGGCAATGCTCATGTTGACATTTCATGCATTTTAGGTGAAGGTTTTTTGCTTTATTTTTATTTGTGTCCACACATCAACTGACACAACTGGGTGTAGCCTGGCGCTGTACTCTGTGTCCAAGGACTGCTACTCACCAGCAGCCCAGTGGATGGAAATGCTCCTTCCTGAAGTCTCACACAATATGCAGTTAAGGCTTAAATGACTCAGAGAAAGAAGAACACTTTGTAAGTGGATGTACTGGGTAGAAGACAGAGAAGTTTGCAAAAACAACTGGTCCTCTTTCAAATGTATTTCTAGTTCCTTGAAATTCCACCTAATTGTGCCTCCTCTACATACAGCGAGTGTTTATACATAGCATTACAGCATGACAGAACTTCAAGACCAGAGTAATAATCAATGTATATTTGTCTCTGAGCCACGATAATTGTCTTACATTCATTTTTGAGAGAAACTTATTTTCTTTAAAGTATTTGGTTCATATCAGTTTCTGAATTTCATGTTCAACTTACTGTCAGAACAAGGTGAGAAGCAAAATCATTGGAGCATTAGTTTATGTTTCTTGAAGGTCTCGAGATACTGGGAGAGCTTTAGAGATGCCAGGAGACCTGCTTAGTACTGTGATTTGATGAGGAGATAGTCAATACCATTTCTCTAAGATCAGTAGCAGAAGGCAGCTTCTTGGAACAGACACAGAACCTCTTTTTTTTTTTATTTTTTAATGCCAAATCATAACATATAGCAAAACTATTGCTTTAGGCTAAAAACTGGGCATGTACGAGAACAGAGTAAAAGATGTGTGTCTGGAGCTTTTCTGAATCTACAAATTGGTTTGGTTTTTTTCCTTAGGAATCATCTGTAATGTGCAAAACTAGATTAGGGCACGTAATATGAGAGTGAGCAGGGCTCTCGGATCCCTTAGGTTTCTGTTTTAAACAGCCATACTCATCTTACTATGTGCTTCACTTTTTTTCTTCTTTTCACAGTTTGTATTACAGAAAAGTTTTTGAGAAAATACCTGAAACAAAGTGTCTTGTAACTTTAAGAAGGAAGTCAACAGCAAGCTTAGGTGCTTTGGTTCAACTGCCCTGATTTGGTCATTTTTCTTCTAATGGACAACTTAGTCTCAAATTTCAGGCAGAACACCAGACACAGACAGAAGTATTTATCAGCATTATTTACTTTTTCATTATTTTAGTTCCTTGTCTGGACAGTCTGTCTTTCTTTTTGTATTTGGTTCCCAGATGTGTTCAGCATGGAGGCATTGCATTTGGCATGCCAGTTGCATCAGTCATGTCCTTGGTCCCTTCCTTGTTTTGGTCAAAAAAAAGCTCTTTAAAAGTAAATCTTTAACTCCTCACATGTATCTAAGAAGAGAGGAGACAGAGACATGATGATACACAGAAATTTCAATGGATTATCTTCAGCAGATATTTTCAGGTGTTAGAATGCATTAAGCTGTATGTTAATTGACATCTACCATTTCTATTGAGAGCACACATTTGTTATCTCACAATATTTATGACTGACAGCTGCAGGATTTGGGGTTTGGGGCTTGGGGATTTTTTTTTTCTCTTGTCTTGTCTTTGATTATCCAGCTTCATCACCAGTGCTTTTATGGTTTTTTCTTGGACCTTTGTATCTAATTCTACCACTGACATCTCTTTTCATGTCTCAAAGCCCCTGTTAGTGTTGGTGTTTCTTGAAGATAGCAAAGCCTTTACCATGCTATTTGACCCTATTTATCTCTCAATTAATTTCTCTTTGATCCAAATGTGTATTAGAAGGTAATTAAGTTTCACTGTTTGCTTTTTAATTCCATTTCAGGGTTTCTCTGCATAGCACTTGAAATGTACACTTGAACTGAAAAGAGTCTTATTCCCTTCTATCTTAGTGTTCCACATATTTTCAGCATTAAAATCCTATTAATGCAATTTCTGTAAAAAAGGATTAGTGGTAGAGTAAGTTCAGGTAGTGTAAGGTGAATGAAAAATACCAGATAAAAAAAAAAATCACAGCTGGCCTTACAGTGTATTGCATAGATATCATTCCCAGAAGTGTCTTCAGTGTAATACATTATAGTTGTTATTCAATTCAATTGAGTTGTATCAAAGCCGTGTTTTTTTCTTCTGAAAGAGGAATGGACTTTGCTACTTAAGAGGTAAGTCTGTATCAGACCTCATGAACTGACTGTTATTGAATCTTTATTGCTGGTTTTGTGGTTTGTGTATGCTTTTGTTGGAGAGCAAATATAAACATGAGCAATGAGTGTAATGAAGATAATGCAGTTGGAGTCCCAGTAACAGAGTCTTTCCAGCATGACTTTGAGTAGAAAAGAGTTACTGAGTGCTCCTGGGGTAATGCTGTTGTCTGAGCTGCCCTTACTAGTGAGAGTGTTGGCAAGGCTTAGGATTTAGAGAGGTTGAGAGTTTGGTGAAAGAGACATAAGCAAAATTATAGTGCAAAGAAAATGGGAGTAGCTACAGATTTTTGGGTGAAAATATATGATAAAGGTAACAAAGTATTTTACACATTTGCTTTTAGGTGTTGCTGCTCCTTATCCAAGAGATATATTCTGTTAGTGAGTTGGATTTGCAAAGTAGTCTTTAGCTGATGATAAATGTTTTCCCATATTTAATACTGTTGGGGGAATTGGAAAAAAAAATCAAAACCTGCAATTTTTTTATTTTTAGCTCTCGTTACTTTTGAGAAGTGGGTAGGAATAGCACACAGTTTTCAGCTAAGTGAAAAAAGAAAACTCAGACTAAAAAGCAAGATTTAAGAATTTTTCTATTCTTATCATTTCCTGGTATAACACAGTATGTAGCATCATGTTGTAAAGTAATAAAAGAGAACAGCTTAGTTTCTAAACCTTGAAATGAAAATTTGCAATTTTGCTTGAATTGTCTTGACACTTGTTTCAGGACTGGCAATCTTAGTGCAAGAAATGAACTGAAAATACTGATGTAAAACCACCAGATAGTCCCTAAGTTTTGAAGAGAAATTGATAAGGTAATCACAGAAAGCTCTCAGAAGTTAAAGCCATTTTAAATTGAAAGAGCTCAAAGGTTTAATCTCTTCTACTGAAATCCTGATGTATAGTGGTAATAATTCTAGTATGCATGGTCATTAAAATAAGATTTCACAAGTAGCCAGAGCAAATAAATATGTTAAATGTGTAATTTTTCGAAGATCTCTCCAACACTAAAACTCAGCCACAGCCTGTAGAACAGGAACAATATCAAAATACTAATGAAGTCTGTAAACTTCTGTGTTTTTTCTTTCTTGGTTTTGTTTTGGGAGAGGAAAGACTTGCTTAAGGAGATTGTGTCTTACACTGTAATAATTAATGTAGCCAAGGGAAGAACAGAGATTTCTACCAGACAAAGCTTTGCCTATTCTTTTACAAACCCTAAAAAAAAAGCTCATGTCATACTGTATCTTTGTTCCCATATTAATAACATTATTATTAATATGGAAACAAAATTATTATTTTGTAATTATAATTACACTCTATAATTATTATTACTATCTGTCTGAACCCATACCATCTTTGTTTCCTATGACTTATATAAATTTGTATGTGACACTCTTCTGTTTGTACCAGTTCTCAGTCAGTGCTAGCCAACATTTTTACTAATGCTTTAAAAATTCAAAATCACTTGTGGCAAAAATTAAAAGTTTCAGGTAATGATAATGGCAATCACTATTCCAGAATGTAGCAGAGCCATAACATGAATTAGTTGTTGGAAATTAATTCTAGAGAAAGTGTTATTAGTTTTAGTTATATTGCTGAAAACTCTGCTATATAATTCATTGGTCCTGACTGAGGCTTTTACTGTATGAAAAATCTATGTTCTTTGTGCAGAAAATCAGAGGAGATGATCATAACCATCCCTTGGGCTGCGCAGCCTATGAATTGCTCTCAAAGCTATTCTGTTTTTTAATTTAATTTTCAACTCTTTTTGGCTGAATTAAACTCTCGACAGTATTATATTGGTTTAGATATGGCATATGTATATATATGAATGCATATTACATACAGATGCTTACTCTTATTTAGAAATGAAATTAAAATGTGGTTTTGTTACAGTATCACCAAGAATAGTGGACTTTTCATCTTTCTGGCAAAAGGAAATTTAATGGAACAAACTTATTTAAATTGCTGAGTCTAAAGTATCAAAATGAACTTTCCTGTGTTTGTGTAGTAAAGAAAGGAGGTCTCGTGGCTCTGCATAGGTTTTAGTCCAACTGAAATCTAAACTTCTGTCTGGAAATTTGCTCTGTCTCTCCTCACTGAGAAGTCAGGAGAGTTGGCACCTTCTCTAACATGGCTTATGGGAGGGGGTCTGTCTTGGAACCTTTTCCTTTGGAAAGAGTAACAGGCAATTTCTTTGTAGTTCTTAAATAATTACCCAGTTGAAGTGTGAATATATGGGAACAGCAAAGGAATAAATCACCACAGCAGCAGCTATATGCATTTTTTATAGCATCCCAATTTTCTCTCTTTTGCACTGCACAATAGAAAATGTCCACTTTATTTAATTGCTAATAGTTGGCAGTATGCTGAAAACCAGTAAAGTTAATGAGAAAATTATTATGGCAGAGAATTACTGGTCAGTTTTCATCTAGTTTTTAGAAATTAAGGATCTAGAATAAAACTGCTTTTAGTAGGCTTTGAATTTGGTCATGATGGTTTTCCTAACACCCTTGCTGTTTTGTAACCTTTCAGTATCTAACTTAGCTTTGGAAATTGTATTTATAAGGTTGAAGCTTGTACTTTTCACCCATGTCAAAATGGGAAACAAACATATATGTTAATAAATCCTTCTTTGCATTCAAGTTCTCCTTTCTTGAAGGCAAAGAGCTATTCATCACTGCATCTCTGATGATGATGCAATCTGAGCAATGAGATGCACCACTGCATCTCATTGCTCTTTTCAGTGTGCTCAAGCATGTCTGTAGAGGGGCTGAGGTGCCCTTGGCTCTTCTGGAAATATTATGTCATCATCTAAACAAGATGTTGTTATGCCAGGAAAGGATCAATACTTTGGTGAGTAGCTGCTGGCTCAAAACTGCATTGTTATTTTATAAAGGACCACTTGGAATACATTCCAAAGCATTTCCCATGGTATGAAGCTCTAGGGATTTGATTTGTCTCTCTGCCCAGGAAAATGAGTTGATTCATCTGTAAATACATGTCTGCCAGCCTCAGATAACCAGAAAAAATGCATCTTTTGCCCACATTAGGCTTCAGCCTTTCAGCCATTTAAATAGTATAATCTCTTTGTGAAGGAAGTACTTCACATACCAAGAATTAATTCAGTGGGGAAGAGAGGAAAAGCTTTTAGCCTTTTTCCTGCTGCTGAGACCAGATGAGCATACCCTTGGGTCTGTGTGACCACACAGCGCTTCAGTGGGCGGGGTGCGAGGGCTGGCAGCCCCCAAAGCTTAACATCGAGAGGGTGCAGTGCTGCAGTCCTGGAGAGGATGCAGTGCTGCAGATCTTGAGAGGGTGCAGTGCTGCAGTCCTGGAGAGGGTGCAGTGCTGCAGTTTTGGAGAGGATGCAGTGCTGCAGTTCTTGAGAGGGTGCAGTGCTGCAGTTCTGGAGAGGATGCAGTTCTGCAGACCTTGAGAGGGTGCAGTGCTGCAAACCTTACCCCAGCCAGGCTGCAGTGCCAGTGCTGACATCTGTGTCTGCCTCGGGACCTGCAGCTGAGACAAACCAGAGCCACAAGCCTCTGGGCCAGTCCTTGGGAAAGGCAGGACAGATGAGGGCTCTCTGCTGGAACAAGCTGAAGACAGCTGAAGACAGCTGAAGGGCTCTCTGCTGGAACAAGCTCAGCTCTCTACTGAGAAACAAGTCTTGCAAGAGATTAGTGTTGTTCAGAGTGCTAAACTGGCATCGCTTTGGATAATATCATTAGTATACAACAACCAAGGATTATGTAACTGGTTAGCAAAATCGATTAAAAAGCCTTTTTGGGGTCTTCTTGTATCCTTTTCATGCAGTTGGCAGTGGCTTTAGCAAAAAGGCTGTATGGAAGTCCTGTAGTTCCTTATGAACAGCCTGTCATCTGAGGGGAAAACACTACCTTGCTAGATATCAAAGCATCATTTAACCCTCCCGTTGACTCCTTTATTTCTTCTATTGGCTCAAGTCCCAGGTAATCCAATTTGAGGATTTAAATGCATAAAGACATGGAATTATTTTGGGAAGGTCTTTTTCCTCTTATACTGATGAGGAAAATAATGACTCCAAAAACTTTATATGGGAGAAGAAAAAAAGGAGAATTCAAAATCTTTCCATGATATATAAATTTTCCTTATTCTTTTTGCGTTAATTGTCTGTTTATACTAAGCTTGATAGAGATTCAGCACCTAGTAGAGTTCTGAATGAATTTGACTCGTCTAATAGAGAGAAGTTGCTCATTGGTGTTATCAGAATAAACAGATATATTTACCTTGACAGAAGACATTCTTAACAATGCCTACTCACTTCTATCCTACTTGTTCAGGCCTAATTTGTAAAAAATGCTCCCAGGTTCTTCCTTGTGGTCTGGGGTGCTGAAAATATTGAAGAATTCCTTTTCATTCTAGCTCCATTTAACTATTACAACCCACCATCAAAACAGTGATTATAACATTAGGCTTGTAAGAGCTTCAGAATTATTGACAAAAACAATGGTTATTCTCTGGAAACCTAACTAATGCAGAACCTGCTTTTCATACAGAAACAATGTGATTCACTGCATCTGGAAGGCAAGGTCAGCCTGAATACTTATTTCACCTTAAAAGAATTCCTCAGTGTTTGCTGTTTTGTTTCTTTCAACAGTGAAGCCTTATGATATTTCAGCTGAAGAAACAGGCAAGGAATTTCATCAGTGCTCTTGTGAAAAGCCTTTCATGGCATCCATCAGCTCCTGAAAACTTCAGTGGGATTGTTCATCTCTTTGATACCAGGGAAAAAGGATCAATATCTAAGAGATCTATTGTAAGTTTAGGAGTCCTGAAGAAATCAGCCAGCAATAGGCATCTATGGTTCTTTGAATGTTTAATCTTTCATGCAGTCTTTTTTTCTTTTGCCACCTGCACATCTAACCTGCATTGTTATTGATTTTTATCTGGCAGATAGGCCTCAATATACACATATACGGTGCCTGGGAGAAACTGAGCCTAGGTGGAAAGGTTTCACACTGCCCTGAGAAACACTGATTTTTCTAAAAAGCTCAGATACAGATATTATGAATTCTAAGAACAGTAACCTTGAACAAAGACTTTTTTTCCCGGAAAATACTCTTTAAATTTTAAACAGACACAAGAAAGAAGAGCCTTGTGTGCTTTTGAGAGGACTGGGCTTTATAACTTGGTCCCTCCTGTTAGAATTAGTCCACTTCATTTCTTCTCTGTTATGCAACAAACTGAACTTGTAGCCATCACTGTATAAGTAGCTCTCACTGTCCTTTCACACGGGATCAATGTTTTTTCTCATTTAAGCAGGCAAAAATAAAAATTTGTCTTATTATTCCTCATATAAAAGTATCATAAAAGCCCATTGTTTTAGTTTCAGTTCTCTGTTGACCAAGTATTGGCATTTAAATGTTCAATTTTTCCTGCTGAAAGAAGGACATAGTTCAGGAGCATCTTCCCACTTGCAGAAGCGTAGCTGGGGAGCATCTTCCTTGCCACCAGTGTTTCCATCCTGTACACTACCATAAATGGAGTTTCACATTTACTGATGATTCCTTTCTGAGAAAAAGCAAGCAGTTTTCTCTGAGGTTGCTATTAATATCTCATTATGAGATTATGATAAGAGATCTCCCTGGAGTCTGCCAGCAAAACAGCTGTTGGAGTAGATGTGTCGATACTGCTCAGTGCTGTAATGTTTTGGTAATCTCAGTCTTGAAGATAAAGTCAGGCATCATTTGCAGCGTGTCCAGGTGTCAGTCAGCTGCAGAGCAAGGAGTTCTGGAATGATGTTTGAACCTGGCCTTTCTCATGTCAGCATGACCACGGGGTTGCTAATCTGCATTTTTGGAACCTACCTACTTTGATAATTAGTGTATTAGGAAAAAAAGTGTCTTTCTTAGAGTAACTGCAACATTGACAACATTAAGGTTGTGATGGAAATATGTTAATACAGGAAAGGAGAAAAAAAGTCCTTCCTGAATTTTGAAGAGCACATCCTACTTAATCCCACACTTGGAAGTGTTGTCCTTCTATACAGAAGAATGATTGAAGGGTGATTTCTGCTTGAGATGAGTAAAAATTCCTTCATGTTACTTTATCTATTTTTAAGGTGGGTTTTCAGTCAATTCATACTTTCCTTATACAAAATTCCCAGAGATCTGACAAAAAATTATTGACTTAAAAAATAATTCTTCTTAATTCCAGTGCTATGATAGCTGTGCAAACTCATACAAAAGCTGCTTGAGCAGCAGTAGTAAAAACTGTGCCAAATACATTCAGCTGTTTACTTTCAAGCTAGGAAGTGCTGCAGGGATCTTGGCATATGGCCCCCACTATTTGAAATCTGAGGAAATTCCCACTGGGTCTGAGACCAAACACTTTCTTGCAGCCATTTGGTGGGCTTTTACTACTGTGGTGTTTTAAAAGCTGTGATGGTTAGCAGCCTCTCACTGCTCAGGAATCCAGCTGAGCTGCCCTACAGAGTGCTGTTCAGTTTGCCATGGTTGCAAGCACAATTCAGCCACTCCCAGCTGTGTTCTGCCTACTTATAGCAATGATTAATTTCTTCCCAAGACTTCAATATAAAAGTCATCTGAACTGAGTGATGTGCAGTGCTTCATTCCTTTTTGCTATGTTTTTTAATATCAAAGCTGTGAATGATTGTTTTTTCACATTAGAATTTTCAGAAAAAACATCCCTTACATTCCTGTTTTTATTCTAGTGGACCTACATAAGCAGGCTGAAAACAAATCAGTAACTGAAAATTGGGGTGGTTTTTTATGTTAGATTTTATGCAAGATTAAATCTCTTTAAACAGTACTTACTACTTATTGATTAATATAGAATTCATGCATATTAATAAAAATAGTGTTGGTAAAATCTGAGGCAAGCCCTCTTTCCTTTCTCATCCTTCATTTTTCACCAGTTTGATGTTTCTAATGCGTGTTTTATGCTGAGAAGGAATCGGGACATTATGGGGGTTAACTCATGATAATGACAGTAATAGGTAGAAAAGTTGATTGTAGACTGCAAGGTTAGTAGGCCCAACATTTCCTACATTTGATCAAAGTAATTATAGGTTCCAAAGCCATCCCCTGCTTCTTGTTGCAGTTTCACTGCTGCAAGTCATACTGGTGCCTAGCTATGGGAGGTCAGCTGTACTGCAGTCTGAGAAAAGAAGGGTAACTATTAAAACCAACTCATGTCGACTGTCCTAGAACATTGTAATAAAGTGTTTGTAATTGGAATTGTTTCCAACAATCCTTGAAACTATTTTTAAAGTTGCCTCATTTTGCATCAAAGAGAAAAATGTTATCATTTGTTGAACAACCACTGATTTGATGAAAGTTTTTGCCCACTCAGAAATGAACTGGATTTTAAAGCACAATGGCAGAACCTGACTGTCTGAGAGAGCTTTCCATGGGCATTGTAAAGGTCAACCAAATTCCAAGCCAACCATTTTCCCCACAACAAATATTAGCAAATGAGATTGCAGTTTAGGGACTGCAATGCTTTTGTTATTTTGTGCATTTGTGCTATGCCCTGCCCTCAAACAATGAAGAACTTTTACTCCTGAGCTATTTCATACTACAAAATCTCATTCAGGATTTGATCATTCACTAGTAGCTTGCTCTAAACAAGATGATTAGTTTATAGGCTGATTTTCTGCTTCTACTACGTATTTTCAAATATTGGTGTCTCCAAGGAAAACAAAAGATTGGTTACTAAAGAGGAAAATGCATTATGCCTTCCAAATAAATTGGTAGGAATAAACTTGAAACTTGACTGCTTGTGTGGTTGAGTTATTGCATCAGCTTGAAGTAGCTTCTTCACCAAATTAAAGAGACACAGCCCTTCTGTGCTCACCATGCTCCTGTATGAGTCAGAGATTTCCATAGCAAATGCATCTACCTGTGGATTTCTGAACAATGGAGCATTGTGTGTACCTCTTCTTAAGAAAATTATACTATGCCTTTTTGGGTTTAGCTGGATTGATTGAATCTTTATTGAGTCATTTATAAAAATGTCCCAGCAGCACGGGGTAGTATGTGTGGTTTGAGTAGACTATATGAAAGTGACTAAGTGACTAAGTCAAAGTCCATACAGTCAGCTGGAATATGTGAAAAGGAGGATGGATGGTATGATAATACCCCAAAGATATTCTAGAAGCAGGTTTGACTGAACATACCCTGCCAGCTAGTGCTTCTGGACTCCTAAACCAAAACCAGGAGTCTTCTACATGGGGTTAGAAGTAGCTACAAGTGTGTTAGCACTTGCCCCCTTACAGCAACAGCATCTTTGAGACCATGATAACGATGAACATGGTTGTGATTTCACAGAGTTGCCATTTCACTGGCTGTCCATTACATCTTTCAATAAAAAATAGATATGAAAGGAATCAGACATTCTATACTATTTATTTAAGGTGTGATAGATCACTTGTATCAGTGGACAAATAAGCACTATGTATTGTATTATTGGTAGACTGGGGAAGAGGAAATAATGAGTGAGCTACTCAGCCAAATACTGATTTTGTAGAGGGTGTCTCTTTAGATTCAGTTCCAGATGGGGGAATACCAGATTTGCTTGAGCCTGATAATAACTTCACCCTTACAAAACTGTTTAAAAACAGGCTATTTTAGTCTGGTGGTCACCAAAATGTTTCTACTAGCTGCTGTCTCTTGAAGTTACTGAAATATCAGCTTGAGGTTATTATAATTCAGCCATCACTTTTCCTTGAAACCTGTTTGGCTTTTTGAATACTTGAACTATAGCTGGAATTTGAAATGCATGAAACTATGGAAGATCAGGTAGTGGCCATCGACTCTGAGTTGTCCTAACTCATTTTTTGCCAGGTGCCCATGACCATTTGGAGCCTTGGGTGGCATACAAAGGTCAGTAAAGGCAGGAGAGGCGCATTTTCTAAAAAAGATTATGTTTTCTAAACCATGGAAACTACTACACCAAAAAATGAAGCTGATAAAACCATTTAAAAGGTCTGGTCTTGTGGCCCTGAGCTAAATCTAAGTTTTGAATGAGCACTGTAACCAGATCTAGCTTAGCAATATGGTTCAGAGCAGTAATGCAGTTTTGAAGCAAATACCTTGGTAAACTTCATTTACTGTCTGTTCGTTAAGTTCTGAGGACAGCTGTGGTACCTAGGAAACAGATTCTCTTTGGAAGAAAACCAAATCAGGTGCTGCAGTGCTTTTCAATAACATTCCTGATTTGGTTGTGGAATATGCCACCAAAAGGTGCTCCAGTTTGTGCTTATAATTTTTCTTTGAGCCTTGGACGTAATGGAGATGTCTTAATTGGGAAATCAGCTCACATCTAAACAACCTCCCAAGGAGGTTGTTTAGTTGTGAGGGTTGGAGCCTCCCAACCCTCTTATAATGGATAGGTAAGGAGTCTTAGCATGACACACTTTCATCTGACAGCACTTCTAGTAGAGGACAAAATTAGTATAGTTAGAAGTTCTCTTGGCTAAAACACTCATCCTGGAATTTAGGTGATAAAACTCTTGAGGTCTCCCTGATAGGGAGTGTCATCAGCCATGAGGCAGGATATCCTGCTGCTCAAACCTAGGCATTTAGTGCTGTTATAGATGTTGAGTAGCTGCAGGGTAGCCCCCAGCCACTGGCTACCGCTACAGAGTATGTGGGTCTTTTCTGAGACCCTGTGCCATAATCTGCCTGTTCCAGATAGGCATCTTGGCTATCCAGAGGCCTCTCAATTAGCATTGGGCACTTTGCTTTAGGCAGCTGGATCACAGTTGAGTTCAGCTCCCAAATATGTGTTAAACAAAACCAAAAAAATCTAAAAAAAACCTGAAGTTGTGAAAAATGTCAGAAGAGATTAGAAATCCAAAGGCTTCCACGGCTTGGGTCCAAATTCAGAGTTTTGGTGTCTGTCCAGGAAGTGGAAGAGGGATAGGAAGTGAGGGTGAGGACTTGCATTTTAAGTGTGCTTTATCCGCATATGTTTATGCCTTTCCATAATTCATACCTTCAAATGTAATTTAGGACACAACACTCTAACACTCATTAGGCTGTATCTCACTTTCTGGGAAGAAAGAATGATTTATTCTCACATATCACACTCTCTGAACAGCTAAGTAGATTACCAGAGAGTTGAACACAGAAAGGAGAAACTTTTAGGATTTTTAGGATTAGCAAATTAAATTTCAAAGATAAAGAAGTCTACCTGCATTATACTTTCATCAGTCTGAAGTGTTAAAGAGTGGGTGAGGTGTTAGCATCATTATTATCCAGTAAATTTGGAGGTTCAGGTAAACGTTTTTCCATCTGGCTGTACATGCACACCTGCACCCATACCCACACATTTTGCAGCATCTTCAGAGAGTGAAAGGAATTAACATCTTTCTTCAGTTTTGTCTTTACTCATGTTGCTTTTTATCTGATAGTTTCTAGAGAGCCACGTTGTCATTGATTCAAATAAATAGGAGCAGTTTGTCTGTTTTAACCCAACCTCATGCTGTGTTGCTGTCACACTGCTATATGCTATGCATGTTTCTCTAATCAGCCACATGAAACATTCATTGTCTGTCTTCTGAAACACTGCATTGTGAGTACAGGGGCTTGTGCTGGTTAAAAAGGGAAGGTGTGAGGGTTTATCTCCTTCTGCTCATCCTGTTTTTTGTTGGGTACTATCAGCTTCTGTTAAGTCTAGAGCTGCATTTCTGGTTTTTACTGAGGCAATCTGTAGCACACTTCTCCATTTCTCTCTCCCCACTTCATGTTCTATCCCACAGTGTTCATAATGCTTCCATGCGAGACCAGAACGATTTGTGATGTTGAGATTATTAACCATATGGTACAGGCAGTAAGTCACACATGCTTTCTCAGTAGCCAGGGATTGCTGGCTGTGAAAGACACGTATAGCATTACATTAGCTTCTGTCCTAAGAATTCTAGTCACAGCCTCATAATTTTGTAAAAAAAAAAAAAANAATGTTGTACAAATTTAATTAGACTGAATATTTATTTTAACTCATTACTACTTCCCTGGTTTCTATTATAGTTGCTGTTCTGTCCCTTTATGGGCTCATGCCCATCCTACTGTGACAGAGGAGGAAGTTTTTCACAGCTAAATCTAGTACAAATGTTTTATTAGTTCAAGTTTCATTATTGCATTTTCTTTTCTAATCAAGACAAAGAATCTGCCATTAAGAATATAATCTTTTTTCCTACTTATAGCTACAACCATAAAAGCAATTGTTTCAAATAATTCCTTTGCACTCAAGGTTCTTTTTTGAAACATTGATTACTCCTAATTGTCATTTCTCACCCATAATGATTTAAAAATGTGTCTTTCAGAGTCATGATTTTTGCAAAACAGTTCACATTACACTGTCTGGAGAGAGTTTTGAGGTGATTGATTTTTCAAAGCATTGCACTGAAATTTGATTCATAGTTCTGACTAAATTAGCTGATTGACTAAAAGCCTGTGCAATCTTTTAAAAACATATAACTTTCATCAAAAGCTACAATTTGAATAAATTGTATTTCAAATGACATGTAGACTAGTCAGCTCTAAATATGTTTCCCATAAAATGATGTGCTCCAAATTAGTTAGCCATTGCCACCTAGTAAGACAAACAGCTTATAAATGTGTATTACGTTACTGTTCAGTCTTTGAATTTTCTTTTCAGAACACTCATAACTATCCCCAAAATGACTGTCATCCCTTTGAACAACTATGAAATTGGGTACTGCAAAGTTCCCGAAATATATTTTTTTAATAGAAAGAAATATTTAATTCAGTTATGAGCTGAACCTCTTTCTTCACCATTGCCCTCTTTTTTACTGTGCCTCTATTTTACCGTGTCTTCTGCTCTTAGCTTTCCATTTAAACATAATACCAGAAAATCAAAAAGAGAATATGTCAATTCAAGTCAACATGCATGCTGAGATGTCAGAAGGCATATGCATAAATAGCTCTGCTTTGTGGATTTTATGCAAAGTATTGGCATGTATTTGCAGTCTGGTATCACTGATTCAGACAACTTCATACCAGCTGTCATCATCTCTACTACAGCAGCGATCTGAAAAACAATCAAAGTGAAAATTGCTCTATTCAGACAAACTGCTTCAATCCATCTTTGATCTTACCATTCAGAACGTTGGTCTGAAAAAGAAAATTTCACCTACATTTCTAAGCATTTACTTTAGGTTTATATTGTATTTTTAAAATATTGGACTAACCACAGAAAGCAATGTTGTTAATTAAATCACATGAATTAACTAAACTTGTGCCTAGGAGAAAATTCACTCTTATTCAAATTAAAAAAAACCCTTCCTTCATTTACCTTAAATCTGAAAATGCAACTCTGAAAGAATCTACAAACAGGATCTTTGTCTTTACAAAGGTAGGTAGTTATGAAAAATAAATTTGTGTACCTGTGAACTTTCCAATTATATAATGAATCAATAACACAACTGATGAAACTGTGTCCCAAAATTAATAAGATGGAGAAAAGAAATACGATTTTTTATTTCTTACACTCCTGTCTTTTCTGAATAACTTTGTTCTGCTAAAGGTATTGTGTAGGTTTGCTTTTTTCTGATGAAATCAAAATGGTGGAATAATTTAAATGAAAATATGAAAATATAAATCTTGATTATAAATAATTAATTTTTCAAAGTGGACTTTTAGCAAAGTTAACTCTGTGCTATTCAATTTAAAAATGACAGTATTCACAAGAAAGAGTTTAATCCATCAATATGTTTAGTTTAGGCAAATGTCTTTGCCCTTCTGAGCATCCTTCCTCCTCATATAGTAACTCTGCTGTCTTGTAAACAGTGTCTGTGTCTTAGAACTCTCTTGCTCCTGTAAAAAGATGGAATTCAAGATCCATCTTTAACCAATTATTCACAGTCATGTAGATGTAAGGAAAGACATGTGAGCCTGTTAATATCAGTCAAAATGTCTTCCAAGAAGGCTGGTGTGAATGTTTGTGTTTCATAGTATATCTGATAGGTGATAAGTTCAAAAGGAGAAAAATTGATGAAAGTGTTGAAGAACCTTCCAAATGTCAAATAGGAAGTAGGAGGATTTTTTGGTAACTGGTCATTAGGCATTTCACTATCTCCTGAGTGAGCTCAGTCTATCTGTGTTCACAGGAATGATTACAACATTAGTCAGAAATGATACATCAGTGTCATTTCCTTGGTGATAAGGAAAAAAATGAAAATTATTTAACATAATAATATGAATTAGGTTTATGTTTCATCTGATTCAGTCTGTATCAGGTCGATTTTTAATCCTGGCAGCTATATAGAATCAAGCACTTTTTTTAAGAATGTAGATTCTTTGCATAAGCATTCTGATGTCTTTGTCATTTATGGTTTTTTTGATTTATTAACATTGGGAGGCTACAGATATTTCCACTGATACTTGGAAATGAATAATTGATTTGACTGCCATGGATGACATTTCTGTTCATATGGTTTTTTAAATTTCATTTTTATTTTATTTTATTATAGTAAGATGATCATGGGTATTTATATAGTATTTATATATTATTACAGTAAGACCATGGGTGGTGCCTACAGAGATGCTTCCACGGGTGCCTAAGTACTAGATACTTTATCTGGCTTTATCTGCTAGACTAACTAGTCCAACTAAGTATATATTAGGTAATATTTGGTCTGAAATGTCACAATAAATAAAGGGACAGTGCTTATTTGCTAGTGTTGATAATCTGATTATCTGTATTTCTCTTTAGTTCCTATGTTGTTAATGAGGCTATCCAGAACTGAAGGAAGTAAATAATATTTTTCATTGTAAGATTGTTTTATTTAAAAAATATTTCACTAGTTGGTTATTTTAAGTCTCATAAATATACTCCCCAGATTTTTCTTTTCTGCTTCAGAGAAACAGAAACTGGTTTGGTTTATATCCTCTTTGGAAAGGGGCTGTTTCTACTGCCTCCACAGTCTGTGTGATTTTTTTTCTCCCCTGTGCTTTCCTATTATTTTACTTGCAATGTTGATTAGTAGTTTTACAGTGTGCTCTTCTAAAAGCGGCATAAAAATAAGTCTCTCCATCTTAAGTGTAACAATAATTTTCCTTTATTTTTTAGTTTATTAATGGCATGCTGCCTGGTGCAAGTTAGAAGAGCCCTGATATGGATTAGAACCCTGCCTGCTGAAGCAAAGCAATTAGAGAAGTACTCTGGGAATAAAAGATCCAGTTAAGATGGCTCCACTTAGAGGTCTAAAAATGAGTTGGGAGAAAAATTGTTGCTTCAGTGATGGTAGGAATTTTTATGTTAACAATACTTTCATCCTGAAGCTCTTTTATTGCACAGATTGGAGCCCACACCTGAAATTTGTTAATCGTGTCATGCTGGTGGCACACACATGCTCTGTAATAGTGTAAAAAACCCTTTAGGCAGTTACAAACCATAAAAAAATCCTACTGTTCTTATACTCAGAATGTATAAAAGTTAGTACATACAAGGGAGGTTGCTATTGAATATGATACATAGTTTGATAATACTTCAATATCAGGACTATAAAAAATTATCTGCCTGCCCAGAGTTATAGCTTCTTAGAGCTCTTCTCAAGAAGAGCTCTAAGAAGAGCTCTGGTCCCTACACATGGTTCTGTAAAAAAGCACCTGGACATGCTCCAGGCAAGGTCTGCATGGGCCTGGTTTTGAGGGACTGGAAGTATCAGCAAAGCATACCTTGTAGAGAAAAATGGACTCCTATTATACATTTGAGGGGTGGGCAGAAGAGAGAAACTTTCCAATTTCACCAGGACTTTCTTCACAGACTGACTGAACCATAGAGTGATTTTGGTTAAAGGGACCTCAAATATCTCATTCCAACCCCCCTGCCTTGGGCAGGGACACCTTTCACTAGACCAGGTTGCTCAGGGCCCCATCCAACTTGGCCTTGAACACTTCCAGGGAGGGGACATTCACAGCTTCTCTAGGCAACCCATGCCAGTGCCTCACCATCCTCACAGCAGAGAATTTCTTCCTAGTATCCATTCTAAACCTACCATTTTTCAGTTTAAAACCATTCCCCATATTCACATCACTGCATGCCACTGTAAAAAGTCCCTCCCCAGCCTTCTCCTAGGATTCCTCTAGGTACTGGAAGGTTAGTCTGACACTGCCAAAGAACATCATCATTCTGGCAGACAGGGACCTTTAGATGTCATTGTTTTTTAAAAGGATGCAGTTTGTTGAGGGGGAGGGGGGAGGGTCTTACATCTCCTCTGGAACTTTGGTTGAGACAAATAATTAAAATAGAAATAAGGCACTTAACAAAGAAACACAAATCAATGTTTCTGTGTATATCTGTAGGTGGGAGCCACAGCTACAGCAGCTTAAAACAAATAATATTTAGTATTTTTCACAGTGATAGGCAGTTTATGCAAAGAATATAGGGAGGTTGGAGCTTTGGAAGAAAGGAAAGATTCTGTAAATTTCCGTGGTTCAGGAACAGCATGTAACATTTCCCTTCATCAGAAAACAAAGTACCTTCCGGATCTCTTCCCACATCCTGCTGTATATCAACAACTTTCTCTCAATTACTTTTTGGCTCAAGTGAATAAAGGGCTGCAATCATCTTTTTAACAAGCCTTAAAAATTGCTCTTTTCTTTTTTTTTTTTTCCAGATCATTTCCAACAATAAATGCAATTTAAACTTTTATGATAAAAGTGTGGAAGAGCTTTAAAATAGCTCAGGTATTTTTCTAGAGAAGGTGATGTCATTCTTTCAATCAGCAGAAATGCAGAACTCATGCTTTAGTCTTTGTTTGCTGATAAGTAGAAAAGGAATTAGAATATTAGTCAGGATTTTGATACTTAAAATGAATTATTTTCCTTTGTTTTATTATCTTTGTCAGCTAGTTTTCATTTTCCAAAAGTATTTCAATTGCCAAATTTGACCTCTAGGTGTATTTACACTGTTCTAATGTGACTTATGTGTATAATTGAGAATAGAATTTGATTTATGTGTAAGTACTTCAATTTGCCTGACATGAATTGAGATAAATTTTTTTATGCCTCCCAAGCAGCCTTTTAAAAACTTTCTTGGGGTATTTTTCTTTGGAAGAAAATAAATACTTCATAGTTACTTGTGGGCAGTAAAAAATAAAAATATATCTATATATATGAAAAAGTAAAACCCTTACTGATTTTGGTTCCAATTTTAAATGCTTGAGCAATGAGATTAAAGTTTCACTTCTGCACTAGTTCTCATTTGGACAAGACCACAGCTGACTCTCACATACATATTCAAGGAACAATATTAGGAACAACTTCACTGATGTTGAACTTCCTTCTCTTCCCTCAGCAGGACTGAGCATAATTGCAGACATTCCTTGGGACACGGAGGAGTCTTTGAGCCTGCAACCATCTCCCTGGAAGCACTGGGCATAGCAGCTGAAGGGCTCCCTTACATGTCTGTGACTTGCTGTGTTTTTCAAAGCTTCTGCTACAAACCTATGATTCCCTCTAGAATTCCAGCACATAATTGAGTAGAGTGGCCAGTTATGGTGGAATATGATTCTTCTTTGTTCTTCAGTATATTTATGTGAGCATTATCCACCTTTCACTGCAGTTAAGGTCTTTTTCAATTTAGACTCACCCTTTCAGATAAGACTGGACGCACGGTACTTTTTACCTCTGCCAAAATAATACAAGGGCATGCTTGATTTTCACTGTGGAAAATAAATTAGTTGCAGGATCCTAATGAAGAAGCACACATGCAAGACATTTGGAAGAGTGGTAGCTGGAGTTTGTAATGATTTAAATCAATATTTTGGTAATGCAGGTCATGCTGAAGAATATGTCTCTGCTGCTGTTGATTAAATAGATGCACCTGCTTAGAAGAGTTCCTTAATTGACTGCCTGCATTATCATGTAATGATCCTGTTCAGTATAACAGAGTTTCTAGAGTTAAGTACTTTTTATAGAGATCTCAGAGCCATAGAATGATTTCTTGCTATGGGCAGGGACACCTTCCACTACACCAGGCTGCTCAAAGGCCCTCCAACCTGGCCTCAAACACTTCTAGGGACGGGGCATTCCCAGCTTCTCTGAGCAACCTGTTCCACTTACTCACCACTCCAGATGGGTCTCACAAGAGCAGAGGAAAGGGGGAGAAATGTATCCCAGGGTGAGGCAGGCTGGCCACACTTCTTTTGATTTAGCCCAGGACACAGTTGGCATTCTGGGCTGCAAGAACACATCAATTTTTCATCCACCAGCACCCCCAAATCTTTCTCCTCAGGGCTGCTCCCAATGCCTTCATCTCCCATCCCGTATTGATACTGGTAATTACCCTGACCCAGGTGTGGGATCTTGCACCTTCCCATGTTGAACTTACTGAGGTTTGCAAGGGCCCTCTCTTCAAGGCTGTCAAGATCCCCCTGGATGGCATCCTTTCCCTCAGGAGTAACAGCTGCACCACTTAACTTGCTGTCATTTGAGATGAATGACCTACTCTAAACTCAGACACTGAGAAGAAAAATTTGGCTTTAAACACTGTGTTGTTTTCTAGATAGGTAGTAAATGGATCATAGCAATAAACTTTGTAAGTTGTGTTACCTTCCTATATTCTTCCCATTTGACATTGTGAATTGTACTCGTTACATAATGTATTATTATTCCCAAGTTAACTACAATTGCAACCTTTCCTGTGGCCTCTCTAGACATGTGAATAAAGTTAGGTGTTTTTACAACTATGCCATTTCTCAGGGTGTAGCCCTGTGATGGGACGTCTTTACCACCAAGGCAATAAATCCTGCAATTTACTGGCATCACTACATCCACAGTAATGTCCCCTCAGTGGTAATTACAGGCTTAGCTAATAAGTAGTAAAACAATAATTGATGTGTGTGCTTTAGTCTACTAAATCAGTCATCCTTTAGAAATTATTTCTCTGTTACAATCAGGGAAGAAAAACATAAAGTACTAAAACTGATTGAAAATAAAAATGTGTTGGCTCAAATTTGACCTTTACTTTTTAGAGACAGATGCACATGTTGATATTCAGGGATCTACCAGAGAGTACCAGAGCAGACCCAACAAAGCAAAGGTAAGAATTCCTACAAGACATTCCTGTAGCAGCATGGAGTATCCCAAATCATGGGCTCCTCAACACAAGAGAGACATGCTGCCCCTGGAGCAGGCCAAGTGGAGGGCAACAAAGATGATTAAGGGACTGGAAAATCTCTCTTATGAGGAAAGGCTGAGGAAGATGGGCCTTTTCAGTCTTGAGAAGACAAGAATAAGAGCAGACTTCATCGATGTACATAAGTATCTGAAGCGTGGGTGTCAAGAAGATGGAGCCAGGTTCTGCTCAGTGATGCCAAGCAATGGGACAAGAGACAATAGGCAGAAACTGATGCAGAAGAAGTTCCACCTGAACATGAGGAAGAACTCCTTTACTGTCAAGCTGACCATGGACTGGAACAGGTTGCCTAGAGAGGTTGTGGATCTTCCCTCACCAGAGATTTTCAAGAACCATCTTGGTGGAATTCTGTGCTATGTGCTCTAGGATGGCCCTGACTGAGTAGGAAGGTTGAACCAGATGACCACTGTCATCCCTTCCAGTCTTATCCATTCTGTGATTCTGTGAACAAAACACTAAAACAGTATGCAAAGAAGAAAGAAACGGCTTCTTCTTATCTAAACAAGTAAGAAATGTGGATGTTATTCCTGCTAGTGGTGCTGGTACACTTTAGTAGGCTTCTAACAGACCAGAGAATATTTTATCAGTTCTGTATTTTACAGTTCAAGACTTTAGCCTTAAGTAAAAAAAAGGATTTTTCAAATTAATAAGAATAAAAGGAAACCATCATAGGCAGGAATGGTAAAAAGAATGAACTTTTTACTTCTTCAGCTTACATGGATCACAGTGCAAGAATATTGATTCTGGTGACTGTAGGCTATAAAAGATTAAATCTACTTTGCCCACTGGAGAAATGATAAATAAGTACCCCTGTGTAATATTTTTAAGATAACAGCTTTGTATTAGTGATCCATTCACTTTTGGAGCATGTCTGAAGGGTTCAACAGCAAAAACTTCCTGTGGGAGGGAGCCCGTGTTGGAGGAGGGGAAAGACTCCTCTCCCTGCAGTGGCAGAAGCAATGTGTGATGGACTGAGTAACCCCCGTGCCCATTTCCCTGCCTCTGCAGGGGAAGGGGGTAGAGCTGGGAAGGAGGGAGGGGTGGAGGACGGTGTTTTTAAGGTCTAACTTTATTTCGCATTATCCTGCTCTAATTTTCTTAGTAATAAATTCAATTATTATCTCTAATTTGAGTGTGTTTTGCCTGTGACAGTATCTGGTGAGTGATCTCTCTCTGTCCTTATCTCAGTCATGAACACTGTTACATTTTCTGTCCCTTTCCAGCTACAGAGGGCAGCAATAGGCTTTTGTGGATGCCTGGCATCCAAACAGGGTCAACCCACAACATCACCCAAGTGCAAGATGGATGATAAGAGATGACGTAGGTGGCAAAATACAAGAAACCAGTGAGATATTAATGAGTGCTCAGATCTGCACTTGGCAGACTATTGTTCACAATGGATTTTTGCAACAAACTTTAAGTCTTAGTATAAAGAGCTCTACAGGTGTTCCTGGAGGGACAGATTAAAAAATGTAAAGAACAAAACAACTGACAAAGTATTCCTTGAAATTGTGGAAGTGTGGCATACCTAGGTTTGTTCACCAATAAAGGTAATATCATGTCTTTTAAGGCCAGAGGAAAGACTATTGAAATGACTGTGATAGATGACAACTAGTATTTGTTGTACAGGAAAACTATCTTCAACACATAACTTGGATGACAGTGCCTAGCTCATTTGTTTTCAGAAGATGAAATCATAGAATCACAGAATGGAATAGGTTGTACCTATTGGAAATCACCTATTTCCAAACCCCTGCCATGGGCCGGGACACCTTCCACTAGATGGGGTTATTCAGAGCCCCATCCAACCTGGCCTTGAACAGTTCCAGGAATGGGGCATCCACAGCTTCTCTGGGCAACCTGTTACAATGTCTCACCACTCCCACAGTAAGGAATTTCTTCCTAATATCTAATCTAAACCTTCCCTCTTTCAATTAAAAGTTATTCCTCCTTGCTCTGTTCCCCCTTATAAATGTGTAAAGTCATTCCCTCTTGTAAAATGTGAGTGAAATGTGCATACATTATAAGGTTCAGAGCAGAGCTGAAGCGCAGAAGCTTTTTCAGCCTGAGCAAAGCCAGCTGGAGTGCTGGCCCTGGGCTGGACCCAGGTAAGAACAAGACTGGAGACGTTTTCCACTAAACTCTGTAGGAAGCACTCAGATTTGGAGGAAGGTTGGAGGTGGGTACTGCTGTTCTGTCTGGCCTGTATTTTGGTAGGATGCTGATGGTTATACACTTCAGCAACAAGAAGGAGGGAAGGCAGCAAAGAATTAAGAGCTCAATTATAGTGAATTACTCTCCCTATATTTAAGGCAAACCCAAAACGTTTTTATGTAAAGGAAGGTGAAGTTAGATGGAGAGGTTTGTATCACCAGACATTTTATGTACTCATTGCATTTTCACGGTCTAAAGGGAAAGAGGAAGAGTCCATCGTCACTGACATAGGGGCTTCGCCGTCCCGCAAAAAACCCCATGAAAGCAATCCAA
>VXBC01010917.1:1778131-1969211 GCA_013399945.1 Ploceus nigricollis
GAGCGCTGATCGGGCTTTGCCTTCCCAAACAAAGCCGAGAGCTGCTCTCGCTGAGCCGCAGCCCCTGCGAGCGAGCGCTGCGCGTCCCGCGTGTCGCGGAGCAGCCCGGCCGAGCATCTGTGCCCAGCGTGCCGCTGGTGGCACGGGGGACACCTGTCCCCGCAGCTGGCCGGGCGAGACACAGATTTGTTCAGCTGAACCCCATGGTTTCTTGGCGCCGCGAGTACGGAGAAGCGTGTAGTTCGTAATGTATTTTAAGTAATCATAGCAGTACATAAGAGACCTACAAAGCCTTAAGAGCAGTTTTGGTTTTTTTAGTTACAGCAAGACTTGTGGTTAAAAACACTTTCATACTGAGGCAGTGTCTCAGGCAATGACTACTTTTGTTGTTTGGGTTGGTGTTTTTTGAGTTGTTTTTAAAACTTAGCTTTCTCAGGGGCTTAGTGGAAATTTTACAAAGAAAGTTTAACTTTTGAGATTTACTGATTTGGAAATATTTAATATAGGCTACTAGTTTGCAATGTGGTAACAAAGACTTCTATAGTTCCCCTTTTGTGCAGTTAGCATAGTGTGAATGTACAAAACTGCCAGTCTAAGAAGTCAATGATGAAAATACCTGAAAAAATTCAGATTAACTTGTGAGAATGTTTGCATATCAAACTTTCTACTGTACTTTTGAGAGGTATTTTCTCAGGGTCTTTGGTGATTTTATACAGTAATTATTCCCATTGTTAATGTAGCCATATTAACATGGTGTGTGAACATTTGAAAATCTATAATGTCCTTCTTTTCACAGCAGCTGCTGTAGAGTTGAAAACTGCTGTCATCCTCATTTTAGATGTTGCAGGATCTGAGACAGTGAGACACTAATAATAGAAAGGCTGACTAGAAGTTTTATCTGAGAAAGGTTTGAATATAGATGTTTCTAATCCCTGGCAAGTCCCCAAACTTAAATAGTTAAATAGTTCTTCCATTCTTGCCATGTACCTTTGTTAAATATTTTTCAGATTTTATCATAATATCTTATTGGCCTGAGGTTTTTTTCAAGAAGGTGAGGAAAAAAGGAGAAAGACAACTCAAGAATTGTAAGAATTTGGTGTAACAGTTTACATAACTGAGATTTGGTTCTGTTTTAAGTACAACCCTTCTTATTCATAATATAAAAATAGAGTTTGTTATACTTCCCTTGCTATTGTGCAAGTAGTTTGACATAATCTAGTGTTTATTAACAAAACTGATGAAAAACTGAACTTTTCTCAGTTAAAGGAACTTTAGACTTTAAGGACAAATTGATTCTTTAATTCTGCTGAACTTAAAACATTGTTGTGAAAAATAGGCTGTATACTTTTCAAAATGAAATAAAATTAGTCTAGATAAAGGTACCTGGATCTTAAATTTAAAATAGAAAGTTTCAAGGCCTTTTGGGATAATTGCTCCCACTAGGTAACGCAGCTCTTACTTTGGAGATAATTTGGTTGAATTGTATAAAATCCTTCTAAAAATGCCTTTGCAAAGTCACTAGAAGACTGATGTGTTGGCTGTTCAAGAGCAAGTTCAAGGGCAGTGCCATTCTCCTGTCTGATGAATTCCTTTAGACCAAGTACAAGTGCCACAGATTCACACTGGCTTTCTCATGAGCGCTCTGAAGTTTACAGCTGCTTGAAGTTGTGAATTTTTACTACTTTTAAGTTTTCTTGACTTGCTCCTGGTAGACCAAACAGTGTATGCACCTGCCCTGAAGCATGTTCCCAGTGTCAGAATTCTGGGAGTGGTGGAAGGAGAGTGGGACACAGTAAATTAGAGTTATATATGAGGCAGTTTCTGGAGTAGTATCCAGCTAGAGATGCCTTAAGAGGCAAGTGTGGTTACAGAGTGCAGCTGCTGTCTTGTAGCACAGCTATTTACAAGATTTTGGAAGACATGATGTGAAATCCCAAGAGAAAAGAGAAGAAAAAGAAATGCTTAAGTGTTCTGGAGGCACAGGTATAATTTATGTAGGGATCAATACAATGGATAATGTACCTTCTCTTCTTAACACGCTCGTTAATTCATGTGTTCCCTGCACTCAAGCTTTAATTTCATCACAGTTTTGTACTATTGCTGCCCTGTTGTCTCCAAGCTCTTTTTAAGACCTGTGATGATTCATTGTGTTCTCTACAATTATTTTAGAAATATGAGCAGCATACATGACATTATATAAATAAACTTAATAATATGGAAGGTGGTTAGTTAGAAGCATATAATTTCAAAAGAGTTGCTTGACCAAGATTGGTATCTTTCTGCCATTTAGCCTTTGACTACATGACTACATTGTGTCTAAATACAGACTAAATTATGCAGTATAAAAGTGCTATATTTCTTGTTTAGTAGGTAGCTATTACAGTGAAGTAGTTGTCTTTAAACTGTAAAAACTCAGGCTACTTGTTTTCAGAGCATTTATTACTGTCTTGAATTTAGGTATATAAATAAAAATTGTTTGGTATAAGTTTTTTCAAGGTTTTCAGACTTTGACATGTACAGAACTAGAGCTATAGCTAGGTGTATTGTAGAAGTGTTGAAATGTTTACCTTTCCCTGTTGCATCCAAAACCAGGAACAGATAGGAAACAACACAAACTTTTCCTGTTGTCCAGGAAAGTACAGTTTTAGAGAGTATGGGGAGATTCTTCTGTTTTCTCATCTCTGTACAGTGATATTTATATACATGCATATATATATGTATGTATTTAAATCCTATTCTGTCAAAATGCAGAAGTATTAATTCAGGAGAATTCTTTTTAATGCTATTATTTGGAAGATACCAACAACAACAAAAACATCAAATGTTTGTTCAAGTCATGGTGTATTTTTAAATTCTGAAATGCAATTTCCTACTGTTAGACTGTGTTTAACAGCATCATAGTTTCAAGTTCTCTCTTCAGCGTAATCAGGTTCCTGTTTCCTGTTCTTTGATAGTTATACATGTTTGAACTTATATAGAAAACTTCTACCTGTAATTTTTCGTGTGTTTCTGTGTTACTTTCAGCTATGCATCCTTTTTTCTTAGGGATGCCTTCATCTTAAATTTTTCTGATGAACATTATTTTTCAACCTTGTTACATTTTTCCATAAGATTCAGTCGTTAATCATAAATAGCATATGCAAAGCTGGTCAGCTAAATTGTTTTATTATTTCCTTCATGTTGATGGCACAGTCAGGTTTTTCTCAAGTAAGACATAATAAAACTTTTTGTACCAAATTCATAGCAGAGTGTATATTGTACGTATATACTTAGAGGTATTTCAGAAGCATTAGCTAAGGTTTCATTGTGCCTGGTACTAAAGCATAACAAATGCAGCATGAGATTCTCCTGTCATTTTTTTAGGATTTTTTTTTAAAGTACAAACATGAAGGGGATGGCCAAACTAGGCCCTCAGCTCGCTGCATTCACTTACAGTGTATGCTTTCTTTTAGTCTTTGTATTTCAGAATTCTCTTCCATGTGTCCTTTCCAAAACAACTGCCTGAGGAAGCCTCTGTACTTCTTTCACAAGTGAAAGAAGTGTTCACAACACTGCTGTCATTCTGGTGGATTCTAAAGAAAGCCCAGTTTGATAAACATGGTACTTAGCAGAGGGTGGGCCAGCTTGGCACCAAGGTCTGTCCAGCACCTGGTGCTTGCAGAGTGTTGGCACATCCTTAGTCAAGGTCATTTGTCATCAGTCATTCCCACCTGGCAGTGGGCGTGTGCAGAAATGTGAACCGTGTTTCTCTATGGGCAATGCCACAACTACATTACACAGGTAGGATGTGGGGAGCAAGTGCTGCAGCAGGCATTGTCTCTTTGGACTGTGTTGTCTTCTGGAAGATATGTTACTCAAATAGAGATGCACGCTCCATTAAACAATACATGTTCTTTAGCATACACCTCTTTGCTGGGTTGTTTCCCCCCTTTAAGGTGAATAAGTGCCTCTTACTCCCTGCTTTATCATTGCCATATTCATAGTTGAGCAGGAAAGATTTTATTTAGAAATGCAGAAGAAACAACGGGAAGACATTCAATAGTATGATTTAAATATTCAAGTTGACCCAAGTTTAAATTGCTGTGCTTTGATTCACATTCATGTGATGTGAAGTAGCTGTGTGATCATAGTAGAAACTGGTCTGTTGGTTTACAGAGTACTTGAAGATTTATTTTTATATAAAAGAAGGAAGTTTCCTTATACATGGCTGTACATGGTGAAATCATGGTCTTTGGATGTTTGTTACTCCTCCACAGGATTTAAATCAATTGTGATACCTTTTTTCCTTCTCCCTTCTTTAAGACATGAATTGTCAGTAATTCTGCTCTATATCCTACCTTCTCTTGCTCTAGTGTTCATTAAACACAGCTTTCTATAGTGCATGATTGGTATAATACTTGGTATAATACCTTGTACCTTCTGATAGAAAATACTCCTGTTCTCTTGCTTTTAGGTGAAGGCAAATCTTAAACCTGAAAGCTTGACCCTTCATGGGGGCTCTAACAGCAAGTTAGTTTTCAAAGTGACTGAAAATACAATTTTTCTTTAAACCTATATCCCAGCTTTTTACTTGTTGATATTTTTAAGTCATGAGAATATGCTAATAGTTTAAATTAATTCTAAATGCTGCTGCATCCGTGGGCCTCAGCTGAATTTTAAGGATAAACCAAGTGCTGTGATCAGCAATGTTTTTGTGCTTGTGCGTGTGTCTAGGTTGCTTTGAGCTAACACATTTGTGAGGGGGAAGTTTGGTCTGTAGGATATGTAGCTGGCAGTGATGAATGAACAAGTCTTGACTGGAGTTCTGAGTGAGTGCTCATAAACTCAGGAAGCGTTCTGTGGGAGTGGCAGACAGCAATGACGCACCAAAAATCTTTTCTTAACACAGAAAAACACGCCTCCCAACTGCTGGCTGCATTTTGCACTGTTAATGTGCTTACCTTGGTTTTGTTTCTGTGGTGTTTTTTTTCCCCCCTCTCCCACTTGCTTAATGTGGGAAAAGTAGTGTGCATCTAATCCAGTGTTCTGCTGATTTATGAGTTTGCTTTTAGGAAGAATGTTAAGATTAAGAGCACTGTGACCCAGAATGAGTAATGACTGGCACAGCCAGAGTGCTGAGAAGACTGTCACCTGTTTACTGTGTGTTTGTTTGGCTTTTTAACTTCTTACATTTTTTTTTTGCCATGCCCTTTCATCCACCTTCTCTGGAGGGTCAGCTCTTTGTCTCTCATATACTAACCATTGACCATGGTGAAAATTTTGTCTAGAAGCTGTTGTGTGCTACTTGGTTGAATAGATTGGACTGAGCCAAGTGAAGTTCTTTCTTTGATATTGTCTGAGCTCATATTTCAACCTTTTTTCATTAATGTTGATCTTGTAGTACTGGTGTAAGCAACTTTTTTTGTGTATGTTTGTTTTGTTAATGTGGCAGTGAGGTTTTCCATGTTTCGGGAGGAACACATAAAGGTGAAGGCCTTTGAGTGAACACCTTTGTGCTATGTCAGTGGAATAAATGTCTCATGCTACTTGATAATAGGGTAAATGATACAAAAGTAGCTGTGGGAAAGGACTGTAATTAGTACATATGTGAAGCTTCAAGAGGGGCTGGGTTAATACTATTTTTTGTGGGACAGGTTTTGGTGACTAAATGGCAGGTGAGGGCATTGTGTTCATAGAAACAGGACTGTTGTGCTTATACTGAAGGTCTCTGCTTCACATTGAAAGCTTCCTCCTTCTGGGGAAAATGGGGACAGGTGGGACTAAGTAGTTGGTTTGCAATGTGATTAAACAATATTCTTTGTAGCACTAAGTCAAATAGTGATAGAGATATTTGGACTGATAGAAATTCTTGTTCTATTCAAGCACATTAGAATTTGTTGTTACAAGCAGTAGGGAATGTTCTGAATAGCACATGTTATTTGAGACAGCTTTGGATCTTTCTGGCCATCTGCAATTACTGGGTTCAGTAGTGTGTGATTTTTGACTGCCTTAAGATTGGAGTATGCTGTCAGGACAGTGGAGTTGCTTGGTGCTTTTATGGTGCTATGTAGTACTGAGGGGTATAATCAGCACAGCTGATATTCCCAGAACAGAAACTCCTCAGACTTTCACCGAAGCCAAAGATTTACAGATGGAAGGTGGGATCTGTTCTTCACTTTTGTTCCTTTGGTTTTTTTTCCCCTCCCGTTTTTCAGGAATCTGTTTTTCAGATTTGTAACTCTGGTGCCATAAGATAAAAAAAATATACATATAAACCAAAAATATTTACTTTTTGCTTTTTTTGCCATGTCTGTGAAGAGATTTGCTGGAAAATCAAAACAGTCATGCAACTGTCAGAGGGGGAACACAGAATTAGGAGAGCTTATAAGTGGTTTCAAGGTTAATAGAAGCTGTGTAATGTGTGCTGAAGTATATACTCCAAAGAAATGCTTTCAGTGATACTGATTTGGAAGTACTTTAAAATCGATTAGCTATCTGTACAGTTGGACAGCTTTATTATGTAAAAAATGCCTAATAAGACAATTACTTCAGTTGCTGCTCCCAGCATACATGCTAATAAGTATGCACTATGTACAACTATTTCTAAAAATGGTATTTAGAGCACTGTCATTTAAATTTTGATCTAAATGTAGTTTCTAAGTTTTATAGCGTATCTTTGAGGAGTAACAAAATTAATTACCATTTAAGTGCAATCTTCATAGATACAACAAGGTTGCTTTCATATTTTGACGTATGGTTCAGTGGCAGAGCCAGTAGAAAAATAAGTAAAAGCAGTTTTGGGAAAGAAAGATTAAAGAATGTGCTTCCTTTTCTTTATTGTTCCATCTCTGTTTTTCTTTTTCCTTGGATAAATGTATAGGTTAATCATACTGATATCCCTTAGCAGATCTTGTATCTCTGTTGGGAAGACCAAATAACTGTTAGTGTCCAGTACTAGAAACAGTCTTACATGTGTGTATGTACAGTAAGTACATATAGTATGATAGATCTTAGAGTTTATCTCTGCTCTTGGATCTTTATAACAACATTATGTGACTACTGCACTTCCCTGTCGTGCCTTGAATATAGTAAATGCAAGTATTATAATCTGTGAAGTTTGTTTTTAAGTTGAAACATTCAAATACAGCCAGATTTCTGAATTACCTCAGAGTAAAGTTTGAAGGCTACATTTCTTTTGAATCATGCTAAAAAATTCAGGGAAGATAAAATTACAAAATGAGTATAAATCACGTCAAATACCAAAACCCCTTGAGTGAGTAGTCCACAAATTGTCAATACATGTGATGATACTGACTAAACCAATTAAATAGGATGGGAAAAAATAATAAAAGTGAATTAGTGGCAAATTAATTGCAGTCATCCCTGTGAAGAGGTCAGGGAAACTTTTCTCTCATTTTACATTCCTCACCACTACCATTGTACCGCTGCAAAATAGTGAGGAAAATGAAATGTAGAATAAACCCCAGTAACAATGGTATTACTATCTGCATTTTATGTGTCGAGTATCTCAATATCTTGGTATCACTCCCTTTGTATATGTGAGAGAAGCAAGTATATTGTAATTCTTACTATATAAGAGATAATTTACAAAAGACTGTATTATTATAACAATATAAATCTTTTATACAGGTGTATGTATACAGAGAGCACTTGCTTGCACATAAATACAAAGCATGCATTTTAAGTTTCACTTTTTTGAGATAAAGTAACAACAGAGCAGTGTTGAAATCAGTAATGAAAATGAGACAAAAGTCTTCAATTTGACAGGAGTGAAGAAGTCTGAGATGATGTTTAGGAACTATAGGAGAAAAGAGAATAAGGTTGGAGGAAATTATTTCATATTCTGAGAACAAGAGGCCTTTAATTCTGAAAAACAGTAGTTTTGAAGTTAACACAAGGAAAATATTTCACAGTTACATAAACATAACCTCTAGAATTCTCTTCGTAAGAAATACTAAACTTTAAAAGCTTAGTGGGATTTAAAATCTTAAAAATTCATATGAATGCCGTTCTTGCATAAGCCAGATACTTACTTGAGAATAGCAAATAGCCTTTGTAGTCTGTGTATTAGATTTAGTTGCACATTCTTTGAAGTAGCTTGTGCTATTCACTGTCAAGTATCTGGACTAGGCCTCATAGTCCATAGGCAGTTTAATTACTCTGAAACCAATGTTGCTGAATTTTGGCTTCATGAAAAAATATTTTTATACATGAAATACCTTATTTTCTGAGAAATCATAGGCATTTAAAATACTGTTTTGGGTAGTTTGTGGGTGGTTATGGATTATGTGCTTTGACTAAAGACAAAAGAAAATTGAAAATATTCAGAAAATTTCTAGTTATGCTCTTGGTTGTGCTTATTGAGCAACTGCTCTAATCATATGTCTGTATCATATTAGGTATAGAAATAATCATTCAGTGATGTTTGAAGATTCTAACATGTAAGATCTTGTGTTCATACAGAAAACTGTTTTGTGCCAATCTCCGAGATCATTGCTGTAGAAGAAACTGAGTTTAACAAGAAACAACGTAACATTGGCAGATGGCAAAAAATGGCAAAGCTACATGCTTTCACAGGTAAGGCAAGTAAGTCTTTGGATGCTTGTGCTTGTTATTCTGTGAAGGTAGTTTAAGGCAGACTCAAAAGTTTTGGGGTTTTTTTTAACAGAAATAATGTATTTAAGAAAACTCCACCCCAAAAAAAGCAACCATCCAAAAAACAAAAAAACCCACCGAAACAAAAACAAACAAAAACAACAACAAAAAAATACCAAAAAGACCCCCCCCAAGAAAACACCCCACGAAAATCCCAAACTGAAATTAACCCAAGCAGAAGTCCCACAAAAAACAAACAAAAGAACCCCCACCAAAAATCTGTTGGTTTATATTTAAAGACCCTTATGTGAAAATAAAACTCTTCCTTTAAGATCACATGCTGTGTTTAGTTACTTTTTAATGAAGTTCATAACTTCTATGAACTAATTAGTTCAAACTAATGTCTGAGTGTTCACCCTAATGTCTTTTTGCTGCTGAATGACTCTGCTGCAGGACCCCTGCTTTCTACTTCTTGACTAGAAAATTGAGAGAGGCTGAAAGAATGAGTCCTAAATGTTTTTAAATTACTCCTAGCCATCAGGATGTATGCGTGAAAGTTACTTTGTATTATTGACTGCATTCTTAAAACAAAGTGCCAGAAATAAGTGTCTGGTTTTGGAAAAGAGTGAAGACTTCTGTGCTAAAAAGATGTCATGCCAGAATTTTATGTTGTAGAGTGTTTTCCTCACCTTTAGTCCGCCAGTAAGAGTGATTTGCGATACTGTATATGAAGTGTAAGTATAAAGTCTTAATCCATAAGAAAACAAAATCTTTTTTTCTCAAATTTCAGCTTTATAGAATGAAATTCACCCTGTTGATTACATGAGAGTTGGTGTCAGTGTGGCTTATCTTCTTAAGCTTGTGGCTTTTTATGTAGATATTGCAGACTTCAATACAGATAATAGGTGAGCTCAGTGAACTTCTGAACAAGTATGTCTATAATAAGTTGATGAGACATGGCTTCTTTAAAAAGAAGTCTTTGTTTAGGTGTCTGCTTGTTAGCGAGTGTTTTCATTTATGTTTTCATTTGGACTCTGTACAAATGTGCTGGTCATACTCTGAAGGCTTCTGTCATTTGTACAAGTGTGTAGTGGAGGTTAATTACAGGTCAGTATTCTGGAGATCTTTCTGAAATGCATTTTTCGTTTCACAGAACCATCTCATTATGGTTTTGGTTTTTGTTTGGTTTTTTTTTTTAATTAAATAGTGTATTATGTGAAGAAAGCCCGAAATCACCGCTGGCGGTGCAGTGATGCGACATTTTGGTGTGTTGATGAGCACTTATGTAATCAGTGGACACAGGCGCTGAAGGAATTACTTGAAATGCAGAGTAAGTTTGAGTACTGTGAACATTTGCACCATCATTTTGTAGGCTTGTACATCAATCAGTCAATGTTATTTTGATATATCTGCTTTTTTGAACTCTTAAGAGCAGCTTATGCTCAAAAATTGAGGGAGCCAAGAGTTGAAGTGTTTCCTTATCACTACTTTATCTTACATATTCACTAAGTTGTACTGAGTGCTTTAATCAGTCAGGACTGTTGGTGTCATACAATTTTGCCCAGATATAAATTATTTTCACAAAATAGAGACATTGGAAGCTTAGCAGAGGCTTTAAATGACTGTAGCTTTGGAAGAAGTAATGGGCAGTTGTTAGCTCAGGGATTTAAGGTACTCTAGAGATTTGAGGTCAAGGACTGTAGCAATTGGAAGATTTATGGGTTTGTTTCACCTTTCCAGACTCTATCATCAACAAAATGTGTCTTACCTAATAAGAGTTCCCATTAATCATTTCTGAGACTCTTGGACATCTACTTCATGGGAGGTTAAAAGTAATTTTGAAGGAGTTATTCCTGAAAGAGATACCTTGATTGATGTCAGGAAGCAGCAGGAGCAGAGTAACTGACAGAAAGGCGGTCAAGGCTGATCATAGCAGAGGCAGTGCCTTGCTGACCAGGGTCCCACTGTATCTGAGCAGGATGGGCAGAGCAGGGATGGGGATAGATACAGGTCCAATTTACAGCCCAGGTGAGATATAGTAATTGGATCCATCCAGGGAGGCCGGAGCAGAGCAGCTGGAGCTGGAGACAGGACTAGGGATGAGCTCCCTACAGTGTAGGTCTGAGGCCCTTCTGAGATACAGAGCTGGAGAAGGGATTGGATACAAGTACACCTACAATGGGACTTAAGCAAATACTTAAGGCTTACAGAATAAAAATGAGTATTTTAGAAAAACTGTTCTGAACAGGGAATGGAAGCATTCTTAGTGTTTTTGTTTTGTATACATTACACAAGGTACATCTGTCTCTTTCAAAAAATGGGGTTTGTGCACCCGTTGAGTACACCTGTGAGAGCTGTGGCCTGAGCAGTCAATTCATTTGAATGCAGTTGTTCATTTTATTAGTAACAAATTCCTTCAGGAAAGGGAATATGTTCTCGGATGGGGTGAATAGTGCTTTGAGTGTACAGCAGATTTAAACCACTGAGTCTAGCTTGGGTGGATTTGGTGTAAAAGTGTGCTGATGTAATAAGTCTGATATTTTTTCCTTTTAAACTAATAATCTAGAAAGATGTTAACATTTTTGTCTGTTCCATAAAAAAGGAGGTCTTCTTGGTGCAGCACGCATTAGTGTTTTGTATCTCTGTTAATACAGAGGTGTAATAATTGTTTTAATTGACACTACTAGTGTAAATCTATAACTGTTTGGACAAATTTGAGATAGTTACATCAAAGGTGCTTTTGGAGGGGGGAAGGGGTAACACTTTAGGGCAACTAACACTGTAGGACAAGCATTTGCTGTGCAGCATGTAGTTTTGTGAGGCATTCTTAGTGTGACTTGATCACAGAAAGGAAATGGATTTTAACCATGTTATTAAAGAAAGAAGAAAGTTTAAATAAATTTATGTAGAAGTATTTTTATGTATGCTTCACTTACAAGTGGCTTTGCTATTGCTGCCCTTTTCGTCTTCTATGCCCATAATACTCATGTAATTAGAGTAACTTGAGTAGTGGGAAGGTACTGCAGGAATGACAAGTAAGAATGTGAGCTAGGGAGTCAAAATAAATTATTCTGAGTTTCATCTGCTGTCTTATTAACAATTTGTTCAGTACTGTTGATACCAGTATAATAAAGAGAGCAGATGAAGCAGGCTTTTATAGCTCTTCGTTAAAGAGTTACAGGTCTATTATGCTGTGTTTGCTTTGATGTTAATAGGTTTGGTTTTGTATGGCTTAATTAATTTTTTGATGTGTACAAAAGGAGTATACTATGGTTTTCCTTACTGCAGAGTCTAGACCAAAGCAGCTGCTTGTGTATATTAATCCCTATGGAGGAAAAAGACAAGGGAAGAGGATTTATGAGCAGAAAGTTGCTCCACTCTTCAGTCTGGCTTCTATATCCACTGATGTTGTTAGTGAGTAATGAGTATTTTAATTTCTTAATAAGCACAGTATGAACTCTTTGAAACAATCCTGAGTAGCTGAAGTTCTTTCTGTTAGTTACCTTTCCTTATTAGGGAAATGAAAGAAAGCGGTAGAGAATGTTTTCTAAATAAAGCATAGGTAGCCAGATAAATGGCAACCTTCTATCAGCTTCCTGCTTACTGAAATAAAACTTCTTGTGCTCCTGAGCTATTTGAGCTCTAAATAAAAGATGCTGCCTTTCTTCTCTTTTTTCAGTTTCACTGTTAAAGCTAATTGATCATTTGCACAATTTTTACTGAAATATTTTTTTCTGTATGTACTGTGTATGTCTCCTTTAATTCTTTCCCTGGCAAAAATCTTTTGAGATACATCTTATGGACAGGCTGTTTTATAGTCACATTGGTAATAGAATCATGGTTATTAATGAATTTATTTTTATAATTCTATATATATACAGCTTTATAGTAGTTTTTAATAATAAATTATAATATGTTTATTTCTTCACAGTAACTGAACATGCTAACCATGCTAAGGACAACTTATTTGAAGTTAATATTTATAAATATGATGGGTAAGTAACTTTACTTGCCTTTTTTTATTATGTGGGTGCCGATACATTATGTAATTGGTCTGTTCTTGTCTCTAATTTAAAAAGGTAGCCTTCATTACTAACACATTTATTGCAACAGCTGAAAGTCCTGGGGCATGTTCCTTTTTGTAGGAGATCCACATTTACGAGTATAAAAAGAAAAGTTAACTGTTTCAGTAAACTTGTTCAACACAATATATTCAAGCATAGTATTAACAATGTTTGCAGGAGATTTGTGTTCAAAAGATGAATGTAAGATTAAATCTGCTCAGTTGAGCATTCTCTTATAGCTGAAAAGCTACCCAGAAATGTTTTGTGGTCTTGACATACATGAGTTCAGAACACTGCACCAGTAGCATTCAGCCTGTGTGTAAAAACATGGACTGTTCAGAAATATTTCAGGTGGTTCCTCTTGCTGTCGATGTCTGTTCAATAGTGGCTACATCATTTGGCTTTGTTTGCATTTCTTCTGTTTCAAAGTTACTGCTGTAAAAGAAGACCTGACTGAATGGTGATCTTGCGTTCCATTATTAGGTCTGCTGTAGAAGCAGAATATTTTAATAAAAATGCTAGCAATTTCAGTTTCCTGGTCATGACATGAAACAAGTTACAAGTCTGAAAAAACATGAAAACGTATGCAGATAAACTCTCATACCTACAGTATTTTAAGATTGTATTTTGTGCCTGTTGACAGTTACATTTAGACTGGTAAGTGGCAAAAAGAAAACACATCGAGTCTTTTCAGAGTATGTTTGCTGTAGTACTTTCCTAATTACATTGTCTCTGTTGAGTAAGGGCATGATGTTGGGAAATGGTGTTAGTAAGAAATGACATTCATAGGCTGAGTTCCCAGATTTCACCTGCTTTAAAATGACTTGCCTTCAAATAAACAGTTTTGTCTATGCTGTGATTTTTCTTAATTTTTCAGAAGTTCAGGGAAGGAAAACATTGATCCTAGAAAAACCTAGTTAGTTGTTATTTTTCTTTTTCATTTGATCTGTGATTTGGAGTTATTGTACTGATGGTTGGTGAAATTTTAGTACAGAGCAGGAAGGGAGGCAAATGAGCCCATGATCCATACCTAGTAAATTGTTTTTTACAGCAAGTGGCAGTGACCAACTGTGGTAGTATCTGAAGTGTTTTTGGCAGATTCAAAGTCTCCTCTCGTAGAATTTTTTCCTTTGGTTTTTTCTTGTTTTGGTTTTTTCTTGTTTTGGTTTGGTTTTGGTTTTTTGTTGTTGTTGTTTTGGTTTGGTTTTGGGTTTTTTTTTTTTTGTTTTGGTTTTGTTTTTGGGGTTTTTTTGTTGAGGTTAGTTGGGGTTTTTTTGGGGGTTTTTTTTGGCTCTCTAGCATTCCAATATGAACAATAGGCCAGAGAACTGCATCTTTTTAGATTCTTAGGATTCTTCTATTCCTGGGCTGGGCCTGAATGGCAATTTGCTTGGGATCTGCAGCCTGTCTTTCCAAGCCTAACTTTTGTCCATCATGTACAACTCTTTTTTTTGTGGTCAACAGTGATATTAGGACGGACTTCCTGAATTAAAACTACTTTTTAAATAACAGATTAAGTAGTTACCTGGAAAATTTTAAAAATGTTTGAACCACATAAATGTGTGTTTCTTCAGGTTTGACTTTCCTCGCATAGAGTAAAAGTTTCTTTGGATTCCTGCATCTAATTGATGTTCAGCTGTCCCCATAGACTGGTTCTGATGTGTGGCTTTCCCTTAATTCAGTGATGAGTTTCTTCATTTCATCTCCAGATTCCCTATTTGGCAAAGCCATACATGGAATTCTGCAAGTAGATACAGGATTCTTAATGATAATTGCTTTACTTCTTTTCAAGTGTTTTACTTTAGGCAGCTAATTTAAATATCTTATGTGTGTTTCCTTTTTGTTTTTCCTATTTTACCTTATAGGAATAAGGTATTCCTATTTTGCCTCGTAGGAATTTCTTACAGTGAATGTAGTCACCTAATAGCTCAGAGATAGAACAGCTTTTCTTTAAGCACAGTTACTTAAAATACTCATTTGGTTACAATACAGCAGGGTTTTGTACATCGCTGTGCAGAACAATTAGAAGATGCTGTAGTATCATGCAGGTAATAGCCATGTTTGGAATAAGTGACACATACCACTGTGGTTTCTTATACACGTCTGTTGCAGAAGCCGTTGTAAAATTGTTTCTGATTGGTGTTTTTTTCCTACTTCTTGAGTTAGTTCACAGAATGGCTGAGATTAGAAGGGACCATAGTTCTTCAAAAACTCAGTTTACTTGCGGATTAGCTTCTGAAGTCCTCTAGCAGATGTCGTTTGCTGTTGTCATCTATCTGAAAAGTGAAATGCTCTCCCTCTAGTAAAATAAAGCCAAGGAGTAACAATCACTCTAAGGTGCTTCTTTCAGACATTCTTCACCAAGGGCCTTCACATGTGCAGTATATGGCTGACTTGTACATTGGTCTTCTGATATTTGCTGTGAATTTGGTTGCGCTCTTATTGCATATGTGAAGTTCTTTAGCATATTTACCTTTGATAGGTATAGACATTCATATAACTGTCTCCTCTGAGTCTGGATATAGTGTTTGTTATAGATGATCAAAGGGCTGGAGCACCTCTCCTATGAAGACAGGTTGAGAGGGCTGAGCTTGTTCAGCCTGAAGAAGGGAATGCTCCAGGGAGACTTTAGAGCACATTTCAGTACCTCAAGGGGGCTTAAAAGGAGGCTGGAGAGGGACATTTTACAAGGGCATATAACAACAGGACAAGAGGGAACAGTTTTAAACTGAAAGAGGGAAGGTTTAGATTAGGTTTAAGGAAGAAATTCTTTGCTGTGAGAGTGGAGAGGCACTGGGACAGACTGCCCAGAGAAGTCATGGATGCTCCATCCCTGGAAGGGTTAAAGGCCAGGCTGGATGGAGCTTTGAACAAACGAGTACTGAGACAACACTGACCTTGAACTGACATGGAAATTTGTTTCTTTAGCCCATTTTTTTGAGTCTGCAGAGAAAGATAAGGCTGAAATTCAGGAACAATGTAGTTAAACTATTAAAAGAAAAAAAAATTACAAAAATTGAAAACAAATATACTTTTATTCCTTCTCTCTCAGTCTCCTAGGTCTTATCTTAGAGTTGGAGAGTTCATGTTTTTAAGACTGTCCTCACAATTCATGGAAAAAAAACAACTATTTTTTTCAAGCTTTCCATCTGCTGAAATTGCAATAATAATGAAATTTTAATCATCTATACTTAAAAATTGTATTAATTTGTCTTATGAAATAAGTGCTTATTCTGCAATATCTGTTGCTGATGATGTGAAAGAGTATTAGTTTATGAGTTGGAAATTATTGCTATAGATAACAGTACACATTCCTAGACTTGTGTGCTAGGAACTACATATGTAACTCTGGATGTCTCATGTGTTCCTTTAAAGTGTATTTGAATTAATTTGTTTAGTTAAAGAATGTTTATGCTTACTGAGTGCATTTGATTGTTTTTCATAAAATCTATACTGCAGTAAAAGAGTCTTTTTACTTCCTAGTATTTGCTTGGCTGTGGACTCTCTGCTGAGCTTTAACATATTCAGGATCTGTGCAGCTGCTGTACCAGCTCTGACCTGAATTAAATTTGTGAAACAAAGTTTTGCATCTGGTAACATTTAGAGCTCTCTCTCATTATGAATGGTTATGTAGATATAAATTACTTCTGTCAATTTGATGGGATCTGAGCATGTCCAAAAGAAGATGCAGGCATGCACTTCTCTGGATTTTGATTTTCATCTACTGTATATTCCTATTAAATAGTGTAAAATAGACTTCTGCCTGAAGTGGCAAATGTTTACTTTTCCTTTTTTAGTAAAGGTACCCTATTTCCATTTTGTGTACTTCAAAAGCTGTATGTACAGTCCCGTTCAGTGTTTTATTTGTATAGTGAATTTCCACTAATATTTGTCTGTCTGCACACAGTAGTAGAGGATAAAGATTTTTGCAGGTTGCATTCCAGGATTTTTTCCTAATGTTACAGATATGTCTAGGTGCATTTGCAGTTTTGTAGCTTGAAATTTTTTTCCTGTGTTTTGTTAATTACCTAGTTGACTGTGGGCTACTATATCCTGTAAAAATCAAGGAAGATAATAGAATGACTATTTTTGGTGTGCCCAGTGCATGCCCTAAGTAGAACACTTGCTGTGTTGTTTATTGACTGTTAGTGTGCATTCTAATTTGTGTTTCCTGGCAGTGTTGTTTGTGTTGGTGGGGACGGCATGTTCAGTGAAGTGATGCATGGTCTCATTGGAAGAATACAGAAGGACTCTGGCATAGACCAAAATAATCCCAAAGCATCGTTAGTCCAGTGCAATATAAGGATTGGCATAATTCCTGCTGGTAAGAAAGGGCTAACTTTCAGTTTAATTTATTCATTCATTCTTGGAATTTTTTCTTATTCATAACTTAATGAATTTAGGCCTAAGTGTAAGATCTGAGCAATGATATTCTATCAAGGCACCTAACTAAAGCTGTTTGTAGCCATATAAAATTATTGATCACATGCAATTTAATTTAGGAAGAATATTTTGTAAAGGAAATCAATCTTTGTGTATAACTTCAGAATTTAATTACTATTTCTTTTTTTGTGCCTTACTGTGTGTTAATACAAGATAAGATGTTGACAGTAATACCCTTCTAAACACATTAAGGAGTGGAATTTACTAAACAGAAATTTACCTGATGAATATTTTTCCAGTTCCAAATGCCCCACTAATTTAGTTAGAATTATAATGAGAACTTTCCACTGGTCTGGCAAACTCCGAACAAATGCTAAGATTCCTGGACTCTTCTTTCTTCCATTTGTTCTTGCAGCAAGTACAGGGCATCCACAACTGAGGAACACTTCTCATTTTCCAGACCAAGCTACAGTTTCTGCCCCTTGCTATAGGTGCTATACATTCAAAGTTGTCAATGTCAGCCACTTTTTCAGGCAGTCCTGACTGCTGTCATTTGAGGGAACTCATTCTTCAAACTGAGGTCTTTCTTTATATGATTATTGTTATTATTGTTGACCATCAAAGCATTCTTTAGATCAGCCTTACTGTTTTCAGTCTCGTGTCCCAGCTGTTACCTCATCCTGCCCATTTGGTCCTCAAAGATTCCTTCAAAAGCAGATTAACAAGTTTGCTTTCTCTTACAGGACAGAATTATCTGTTGTAACTCTTTAATAGAATCAGTAATTTTGAGGTCTCTGTAGGATTACAGGTGGACAGTCCAGTATCCTTTCTATGCTGTTCACTTTTCTTGTCTGATGCTTGAGCTTTGAATTAAAAAACTGGGCATGAAATAAACATTGGGAGCTTCTGGTTAGAATTAAAATAAAGGCTTCTGAGAAAATTTAGTTCAGGTTGTAAAACTATACCAAGTGAAGTACAATGTTTGTACTCCCAAGCTATGGGTGACTAATTTTATACTCCTTACATCTTCGTGAAATATGTATTCAGACCCAAATGTTCTGAATTATTGCATGCAAGAAGCTTAACTTTTTCTGCTTGCAGTATAATAAATGTTTGGTATCTAAAAGTTACAATGTGAATATCCCCTTATGGTTTTTCACCCGCCTATTACATTTAAGTACATTCTGATTTTATTTGTTAAAGCTTTGTATTAAAGTCAGTATGTATAATGAACTTCACAAGAGTAGAACTTGAAGTGTTCTTCTTCTCCTCCTTTTTCTTACTCAGGCAAATTTCTTGAACTAAAGATTTTTTGCTTACATGACTGGTTTCAGAAGATTTTGCCTACTGGTTATATGTGACCATAAGAAGATACAATCGAAAAACGAGAACCTCAATATTAAGAGCTATTGCTTTGTCTCAGGAAAGATTAACCTTGCTTTTTCAACATTATCTTAATGCATTTTTTCCAATTGCACCCAAAAAGTATTATCTTCATTGATATTTTAATTTTGTTAACATGTATCAAGTGACTTCTCTTAGAGATTTTAATGTTTTGTTTGTTGTGTTTTGTCCACTGTATCCTTTTGCTATTTGAATGTATACTGGATGTTTTATTCCTAGAACTGACATGAGGTACAGTTTTGCAATCAGTGCTGTAGTTCAAATATTTTCTCCAAGTCATTATTCAAATCCCTCAAAAATTATTTATAATGATGTGTAAGGAAGCTGGCCTTAAAGTTCTATCAATAAGGTGTTTGGAAATAGAGAGGATAATACATATCTTGATCTGTTTGTATATTGTACGGTATTTAAAATGATACATTACTGTATATATGGGAAAGTGCTTATTTACTGAAAAAGGCAGTCAAGTCACTGAACAAATCTTGACATATCTAGTCGTTACAGTGACCTTAAATTGAGTATGAAATAGCATAACCCTCCCTCAAGGCAGCAAGATTTGGGGTTTTGTTCTAGTTTGTATTTTTCCAGCCCATGGTGAAGCTGTTCTCTATTCATCTTTGCTTGATATAATGGAATTCTGGCCATGTATTGACCCCAACAGATTCTCTAGTTCTACCACTAGTGCAAGAAGTCTGTTCCAAAAATAAGTGAAATTCTTAAGAAGACCATTTTTTTTGAACTAAACCAATAGTCCTGAAATACAAGTCAAAAGTAATAATGAAATACTAATCATACATCTAATAAAACTCCATCCATTGTTCTTTCTACTTCTTTATAGCCAACATTTTTTAAAATATCCTAAGAACTCATTAGCAGATATTGAAAACAAAGACTACCCATAGTTTAGAGATGAAGATCTAAAGTTCTGTGTGTCTTCTGATGCATAGAGATGGTTTACTCAGTGATGACAGGAGCCTGGGGTAAGGTGACAGTGGATCAGTGTTTTCACCTTTTTTATCACTTAGTTCCTGATATCAGGTTGTGTTAAGAGAAACATGGCAGGTTGTGTTTTGTGGTTGTGATTAAAAGTTTCTGTATTCAAACAAACACTAAATGCAGCAGATAGTCTTTGCTCAGAGACTGACAATTTAATTGTACAAAGGTTCAAAATTACAAATGAAAGAGATTTAATGCTAAAACACTCATCTAAATGACTTTGTTTCAATGATAAGCTTTATTTCATATATGCAGAATTCTATTGTGCAGGCTCTTTTTTTTGAATGTTGAATACTATTTGTAAATCATGATTCTAACTTTCTGGAGCAAGTCTCTGCTTGGCTCTTTTTTTTTTTTTTTNGTTGTGTCAGTTTCCTGACAGCCTCTTTCCTTAGTGTATCTTATTGTTGAAAAATATAATTTATTCTTATGCATTATGGAACACTTCTATGAAATAACTTGCGATTTTGTTGACCTGGATAAAAGACTTACACTCAAATGGCAGTTTTAGCTTCTGAATTTCTCTTAGTCGCAGCCATTCTTCAAATCTGCCAGTGGAAATTGACTGTTTGCCGTTGTAAATGGATTTGCTGTTAAGAGTACTTAGAAGCTGTAGTGTATCTCTGAAAACCTCTCTTTAGTTATTTTTTCCTCTAGGCCTTAAAAGCTAGTTATTTCTTACTAGCCTTAAAAGCACTTTCAGCCATGTGGTCTCACTGCATTCAGACTAGTAATACGTCTCCATAGAACTTAAAACCAGAGAATGATTCCTGCTACAGCTTGGACACTAAGGTTTCATTCACATGTTTTAGTATTAAAATTGCACCCACTGGAGTAAGCCAAAGTAATTTGCTGTTCTTATTACATAGAATAGAATGCTGTTCTTGGCGTAGAATAGGAGGACAAAGCTGTCAACTGCTGTTCTTTTTCTAGTTTAAAAGAACTTACTAGATTCTTAATGATCTTAGCAGATAGGAGAAAACAAGCCCACTTCCTCTGTGTTGTTGTACTGTGTTGTACTGCATTCGTTGCAAAAATCAAGTGTGCAACCCACTGTGGGGGAAAATCTAAGCACTTGAGAATATTGAGTAAAATATAGACACAAAGTTAATAGCTGTAGTGATTTTTAGGCTTCTAGTGTATCTAGATCACTCTGGGTTCTGGTGGTCAGCTCTGTAATGTTTAGGATAGAAGGATGCAGTATGATTACAATCAGAATGTTGATGTGTCACTGTAGAAGTTAAGAATGCCAAAGGCAGTACAGGCTTCCTGTATGAATGTAATACAGGAAAAAGATGGAGGATTCATTCACAAACTTAAAAGATAGATTCAAGTCAAATTGTGAAGTGTGACTGGACTCATACTGCTGTCATTTAGAGTGTAAAAATTATCTTTAAAATGTGTTAAAGCATAGCAATAAAAGCTATCTTTCTTGTTTAATTACTCCAAGTGATCTGTTCTCAGCCTTCTCAGCTACAAAGCTTGTAATATTTAATGATCTTTGCCATTTAGTTGGCATCTCATTTCAAAGTTCACTATATCCACTTTGAAATCTGAAGTGCATGTTTTATGCTTCTCCTTCAGTACTTTAAATCCATTAAACTTCTTGAAATGACAGTCTTAAGGCTGAATACTGCATTTAATATAGTGGGCCTGCCATGGAGACAAGTAAGTCAATATTACTTACTCCTGTGATGTTAATTTCATCTCTAAAATCTGCCATTATTAGATTAATCCATTTTTGTTGTCCTGTGTTACTGAGCTTACACTGAAGTAATTATCTACCAAAAAAATCCTACACCAAAATCTTTCTGGACTGTTTCTCTTTAAGCCAGTCTGTTCTGCAGATGTTAAACTTGTCTTCTTAGTTTCTGTATGTGTAAAGGAAGATACACAAAACTTTGAGTAGGTACATGGGTGTAAGCCCAGACCCTTCATCTCTCCCTCCCCTGACTTTGACATGTGCCAGCTCCTTCTCATTTAAGAAGCACTTCTCAGAAAATTAGTTTTGTGGAATTTTTCAAAATATTAAATGCTGTTTGATCCAAAAACATGCAGTTACTCTTTCATTAGGGCCGCTTACCTGGCGTTTCATCTGTATGATAGCTGCATGGATTATGGATTCACAAAAACTCTGCACAAATATGAGACCCCCACTGAAGTTGCTATCCTTTTTTCACTACAAATACTGTTCTTATACTAATTTGTGTGAGGATTCTGTAGGTGCCATGGACGCACCTGCCTCTGTCAAGAGTATCTCACATAGAGCAATGCTCATGAGCTCTAAAAGTATTTCTATTTCTTTATTAAATTCACTGTTTTCCATAGGATCAACATCTAGCTGACTTGCTTCTGTCACCTGCTTAGTTTCATACTTCAGTTGGTTGTAATTTGTTTAGTTTTCCATCCATAAAAGCACAAAAATAAATATTTGTACCCCACACCAGTTGTGTGTTTTGGTTTAAGAAACGGTAGTTGTAAGTTAGTAGTCTAATCATGATTCAGATTATTAAATCTAGCACTTTGTCTGTCTGTTGTTGGTCCACCAGTCAATGGCATGAACTCTTCCATACAACCAGCAAATTATCTGATTTTTGCTTAACCACTTCGGTGGTTCTATTGCCAGTTTAAACTTGTGAAGTGGTGTCCGAGTGTTCCTGTCTGCATGACTTCTCTACTCATAAATATCTAGCAATGTTCACATGCAAAGGGGAAATCTGGTGATTTAGCTGTAGTTCAATCTGTGTAATGCAGTCCCTCACTTTGCTTTCTTTAATATTGCTTTAGCAAAGCTTACTTATGCAGAGTACGTGCTCTTTCATACTTGAATAAATATATTCATCATTCTTCCTTGTGATTGATTAATTAAATGGAAGGATTTCTTTCATTTTTATATGATTAAATGTATTTCTATAAAAGATTGCATTTTTCATACTTGTGGAGGAAAAGAACACAGAAGAACTTGCCTGTATAATGACCATGTGGATGTATGAGACCTCCTAATAAAAAACAGACTTTGGGGAAAATTAGTGATGTATGTAGAGATTCAAAGTAATTATGCCTTCTTTAACAAAGACAAGATGTTGTGCCCTCTACATATTTCATGTTTTCAGTGAGGTCTTAATATCAAAGTATCTGGGTTGAAAGCTTTCTTTAGCTGGGAGAATTCAGACATTCAGCATCTACCTATGGTATGGTGGTGTGGTGCCACCATCATTGAAAGGTACTGGCCCTATGCACGATGATTCTAGTACTAGAGTAGGAGTTGGAGGATAAGCAGAACAATCTGCAGCACTGGTGGTTGGTGGTATTTTAGAGAAAGGAATTGATATCCTTAAGGTAAGTTTCAGTTTGAAACTGACACTCAAATTTTCATGCTTACATTTGTGTCTGCAAGTGAGATGGGGGTCTAAACTTACAGCAGGGGGCATCTGGTCAATAGGATCAGCAGAGCCTGTTGATGCTCTGTTGCATCTGCTTGTCACATGCAGATGTCTTGCTTCCCAAGGCCTTCCACTGAGGCATTTGTGTGAGTACCTTGACTCAAGCTGGGGCTGCCATCGGCTATTCCTGACAAGATGTCCTTGACCAGAACAGAAGCTTTGGCATACAGTCTGCAGTGTAACATGCACACGTACAGCTGTGTGTGTCTTAACCTGAAACTTAATCATTGCTTTGCATGCCGATTTTCTTCTCTGCTAACAGACCAATGCAATAATTAGTTTCTATACTGAATATGTTTCCGGCCTTTTTTTTAAGTGAATTAGGACCCAGTTAGCAAGCAGTCCAACCACTTTCTTCACATTTGCATTTAGTTCTCTGCAATCCATAAAAACCTCTTTTATGTTCCTTCACTCAGGCTGTTGCCCTTAAAAATCCCCGAAGAAAATCTGGCAGAGTATGTATATAATTTTTCTGTGGGCTTAGCCAGAGTGTACAATACTCACCACTTAACATCAGTCAAGAGTCATGCTCTATGGGAAGCTTCCTGCCCAAACTGAGTGCTCTGGCAATCCTAAGATAATAATCATGGAATATTATTCAAGTTATATTTACATTCTAATGCTGCTTTTCATATTAGGCTTGTACTGATGAAATAACCCAGATTTTGATGGGTTTGTGTGTCCATCTCTTCAGAGTGTTGTTTCAGCAGTTGTAGATTCCACATTTAGTGAAGATCCACCTAAAGATCTAGAAGTCTTGTTTGGTTAAGTATTCAAAAGAATTCAAACCCTTAGTCATCGTGAACGTTTTTGTGACCTCTAAACAAGTACTGTTAGGTTCATGCTTGGTGTGGTGTTATGGCAAGTTAAATTCTCTTTTTATATGTCTGGAATGTCATAGTAGTTACATCCAAGTAAATAGGTCACTGGTTTTGTTGCTCCATACTACTAGCTCCAAGAGGAAAAAAACAACAGTATTTTACTTTTGGTATGTCTCCCATTTTAGAATCTCAAAATTAATTTCAGACTTCAGTTTTAATTTTAGCCCTTCCTTACTAGTTAATGGATAGGAATGTAAATAAGTTCTGTGTAATTGCCAAACAGATGAATCAGTTTTTAATTGAATATAGAAGATCATAGGGAGATGGGCCTCTGGTGTTGAAAAGTAGCTTGCATGAATTCCCCTCTCCTTCTTCCATCTGTAGTGTAAAACCACTTGGAAGCTCTGTTTGCATCAAGACAAATGTAGTTGAGTTAATTGTAGGAGCAGAATGTACACAGATGTGGAAGAAATGAGAAATGTTGGATGAAGTGTTAGGCTTGTACATTCAGCAGTAGAAGTTTAGGTCAGCTCTCTCAGTGATTGTTTGTTTGTTTTTCTTTTCAAAAGTAGTCAGAATTTTCTGTTCATGAGCATAGGAGACAATATGAAACTTGGCAGTAAAGTGTAGCTTCAGCTTCAGAAGTCCACTTAATATTTTATTTTATAGAACTTTAAATGTAACACGAGATCATCATCTGTGTACCTCATCTGTTGTGATACTAAGGGAAACTGGAGTCCTCTGTCCTGCAATGGCATATGCCTGTAATGGTGCACTGGCACCATCTTGAACCTCAGCCTTGTAGCGAGAGGTCTGTTTAGTCACACTGTTTCTTTTGTCCTGCAGTTCTGTTATATTCTCTTTAACTGGCTCCTGGAGCTGCTGCTGGTTCGCTGTGGCAAATTTCTGCATAGCGTTTACTTGGTAAAAGCTTTTGTCGAGCAGGCAAAAGGGGAAGTGGTGTCAATCTTCTGAAAAGATTTTCTTTGCTCCTATTATTAACTGCTAATGCCCTGACTATTTCCAAAATGAAAAAGAACTAAAAGTGGTTTTTAAATAATGGTTGCTCATTCCTCCATTATTAGTTTTTATTTCAATTTGATAAGTCCTCAGAAATCAAGTACACTGTATTTGAGTTGCTCTTCTATCTAATGTATTGGTAGGAAATCTGAGAACATATATGTGGACAAAGTTTATCTTTTCAGACATCCACCTTTGACTTTGAAGGAATTCAGTTTCATGGAAGGGATGGGAGAAACTGTAAGATAAATTCGGAGTTAGGTGCTGCAACAAATGCACTTCTGTATGTCTGGATCTGAGTTCCAAGTCCCTGCTGCAGAGAAGAAAACAGATCCCTATGTTAGGCTCTTGTTTTCTAGAGGAAACAGGGAGAGTTGTCCATTTCTAAACAGCATATAGGTGAAACCTAAAGCTTCCCCACTTTATTCTTGTAGGTATTTTGCATCAAGTCTGTAAAGGTTCATCTCTGTCCATTTTCTTACCCTATCTAGAAACTAATTCCTGAATGCAAATATTTTTACTAATTTTCAAATAATAGAACAGAGCAGAAGTTTCTGGTATAAGATGGCATCCTGAAATTTAGATCAGTACCACAAAAAACAGCAGATCAGTAAATTTCTCTTCTTTTCATGAGATCTCAATGAGCAAGAAATCCTAAACAGAGGAGAATCAATGTATGCCTGCGTCATTTGATATAAAAGCTATAATGTAATAGTGAAATTTTCCATGTAAATTAACTTACTTCCCTTCATAACTGCTACATATTTATTGCTTATATTGTGAAATTTTTATACTTTGTATGGAGGGCAAGAACTTGTATTCATGAGGGGGTGGGATGTTATAGTTTAAATAATAAAAATTATAATACAATATTCCTGTATTTACTTTGTTCCATAAAATAGAAAGGAGCAAACCAAAGGAACATAATGCTTTTATTTGGAGGCCTGTGCCAGTAATACTTGTTTTGCAAAGATACAAATTGATGCCTAGTTTTTTATTTTTCAGGATCAACAGATTGCATATGCTATTCAACTGTTGGCATTTCTGATCCAGTAACTTCAGCTCTTCATATTATTGTAGGTGGGTGGTCGCAGATTGCTGTGTTGTTACGAAAACGATGGAAGTAGCCCAAAATACTGTTTTCCTTTAGTTCTTTCTTTATGTCTGTGAAATGTAATTTGAACATATTGGCTGAGTTGAAATACAAAGTTTTTTTCTGGGATTTAAGTCTCTGATTTGAAATACGGGAGGTTAAAAATGAATTGCTTTCTCTACAGTAATTCACTGTTTTCAAGGGATCATAATAGTTCAAAAATGTTGTGCTAAAGTTTTCATTAATTCTGTCATTCTTTTGAAAGTAGTAACATGCAATAAGCGGCATCAGTTGTTGGACTATGTCTCTATATATATGTGTATCTGTCTTAGAGAAAGCTTTGAGAAATGCATGTACACTTGAATAGTAGTATTTTTTGCTAGTTGTCCAATTGTCCTGGGCAATTCAATATTCCCGTGCCAAGTTAGAGTTATGATACCTTCTGGTATCATTACTCAGTAACAGCTGCAATTTTAGGATCTGGTGTTGCAAAGGTTTACACATGTGCTTCTCTTACTAACCTATGGTTTACTCTGTTCAGCATCGGTGCAGTTAAAGCCTTTGGACTAGGATTGGAAAGATGTGGCTTTACTATACCATAGTATTTCAGCTGTGTTGTGAAGTCCCAGAATCACAGAATGGGTCAGGTTGGAAGAGACCACAGTGGATCATCTGCTCCAACTTCCCTGTGAAACAGAGAAAAACCCAAACACCAAAATACCAAACAAAAACCCACCCCCACTATTCCCACCATCACTCCAAAGTTTGCATGAGGAGGACATGAGAGAAGCGGTGAATTCTTTGTTCTTAGGGATTACCAGGACTTGGATAAGCCCTGATTAACCTTATGGGGCCTCATAGCTGAACCTGGTCTGAGTGGAAGGTTTGATGAGAAACCTCCAAAGGCTCCTTCCAGCTTGAATTATCTTCTGATAGTATGACACAGAGGTTTGAGTAGTACCCAGGAGATCACAGGAGATACTGCATCGATCTGCTTAGGGAAAACGGCTGTCAAGCATTGGCACAGGGTGCCAGTACGCAGAAGACGTGTGGATGTGGCACTTAGGGACATGGTTTAATAGTGGCCTTGAGGGTGCTGGGTTAACATTTGGACTTGATGATCCCAAAGGTCTTTTCCAATCTAAATAGTTCCTCAACTCTATCCCCTCCTACTGCTACAGGGTGAAGGACTGTAAATTCTTCATTACATGTTTTTAGCATACTGAGCCCTTTCTTCTCTCTTAGTGTTTAATGCTTTTAAAGTATGAGGTTAAATTGGTATTAAAAATTATATGTCCTTTTCTTTATGTGTAAGAAGTATATGCATTTATGACATATATATTGACATAAATCCAATTTGTATTTTTTATTTTTAATGACTTTGCAGTTTTGAAGTTTACTATCATGCTTGCAGCTGCAAATAAAATAAGGCTTGATAGACCCTTGCACTTCTAATCTTCATAGGTGACTGTCAGCCTCTGGATGTCTCTTCTGTACATCACAACGACACATTTTTGAAATACTCCGTGTCATTGCTGGGTTATGGTTTTTATGGAGATATATTAAAAGATAGTGAGAAGAAGCGGTGGATGGGTCCAATGAGATATGACTACTCAGGTAATTTGTTTTAATTACTACATTATTTTGTTAGCATGTAAGGATATTGGAGTAGTTGGTTTACTCTCTCCAAACCAACCTTCTTCGAAGCTTGTAAACATCAGAAACACACTGAGCCTGATTTTAAACTCTTTGTAGTACCAAGTATATTGGATCACATTATGTAAAGCTCTGTAACTTTAGGGTTAACATTGAGAGTGGGCTCAATAAAGTTGTGTTGAATATGTGCCACCTATTAAAAATGGCCTAAAAAGTAATAACTTCTCTGTGCTAATCATTTTGACTTTCTTTTTAGTCACTTAAAGAGAGATAGGCACTCCTCCATCTTGAACATTCAGTTGATGGAATGAATTGTTAATTTTGCCCTTATAGATAGAGATGAGTGATTTAGTCTTGTTACCTAATATTTGGATAAATCCTATGCTAGTGGAAAGTGTCTTTTGCCTTGTTTGATTTATCTTGTTTTAGGGAAAGAAGATGCATGAGGAGAGTTTTAGTGCAGGCAAATTTTAAGATTCAGCAGTGATATATAACTAAATTTTTTTAGTTGTTTTTTAAAGCTGTCAAGTGAAATAATGACCCTTCTGACAAATGTTAAAACATTGGAATGGTGCTGTGGTATTCTCTTGTTCCTTACAGTCTCAAACGTCGTAAGAAAAAGACTTCTGAGCCTGAGGAAGGCTACTATTGTTTTGCAGTCCTTAGAGAAAGAAAGAGATGAAAAATCAAGGAATGTATGCAGAGATCTTTGCCATGTGGATTTATAATGACTTAATGCTGCGTAATGCCTTTTTTAATGTAGGCTTCAAGACTTTTCTTTCTCATCACTATTATGAAGGAACAATTGCTTATCAACCAGCAAAACACACACACGGATCTCCACGAGATAAAGAGAGCTGCAGAACCGGGTAGGCTAATGTTTATCTCTGGATATTTGGTGTGAACTATTTAAAAACAAAAATAGAGGTTGCAGAACTATTGGTTTTAATATCAAAACACTTACTTTAAAAGAGATAAGCTTGTAAAAACAATTATTGACTCATTAAAAAGAACGCCTCATTTTATCAGATCATTAAACAAAAATCTAATAAAATTTTGTTAGCTGGTTCTCCTCCTCCCTCAATTTTAAGTGAAGGAAAATATAACAGCACAGGACCGAGCTACAAGATGCTGAGGATACTATGCTGTGTTGCTACTACGAAATCAAAAATCTGGATGCCTTGTAGCTTCTAAAAATGGAAATAATAATTCAGAAATTCACAAGTGTTCACATTGTAACTGCATCTAGAAATTTTAGTAGTTGTTTTAGTGCCGTAACAACAGCTGGCATGGCTTGTCCTGAGGACAGGTCCTCTCAGAAATCAGCCTGTTTAGCCCGTTTCTTTGTATACTGCTGTGATACTGTTGGAATTCTGTGTGATATTCTTCACTTGTTTCTTTAGTCAGGGGGCCTGCCTTAATCTCCCAGTGCTTCCTTCATTTCTCTTTGCTTTCACCTGCTTGAAGTTATGCACTAGTATTTATTATTCCTCTTTATATATGGATTTAGCTATCAGACATAAAGTACTTGTCACAGCACCAAACAGCACAGAGAAGCCACAAACTTTGTCCAGAAACAAAGAGACTGCTGTGCTGGTGCTGTGACACACTAGAGATCAGAGTCCAGCATCAGCTGGAGCAGCTGTCCCAACCCATCAGGTGCCCTGATACAGGGGAGGTTCCAGAGGGAGAAAGCTGTCATCCAGATCTCAGGAATGGAGTTAGGAATGCCTGGTGCCTCACAGGGGATTTTTTACTTCCTGATAACTGCTGGAAGGGCAATAGTGCTAGGCACAAGAAATTTAGGAGAATCATGGAGTGTTACTTTGGAAGAACACCAAAGACATTGCTTAAACATGCAGGAATGAAATTGAGAAAGCCAGAGCTCAGGCAGAGTTGAAATCAGTGAGGGATGTAAAGAGTGTTTCTTCTTACGAAGGGATTATTTAAATATACTGGTCATAACAAAAGGCTGAAGGAACTTTGGGCTGAAAGGAACTTGCTGCTTAGTGGCATGGGGAGCACAGTGATAAGATATATGGAAAAGGCTGCAAAGTTACTCTTTTACCCCATTTTTCACTAATGTAGTCTCACCCCAGGCCATACAGGTCCCCAAGCTCCTGGATGAAGGGGAAACAGTGGATGTTACATACCTTGACTTTAGCAAGACCTTTGGTCCTGTTTGCTGTAGTATTCTTAAAACTAAGTTGATGAGGTCTGGACTAGGTAAGTGGGTGGGTACGAAACTGGCTGGACTACTGGAAAAGTTGTGAATGCCAAGTCTGCCTGGCAGCCAATTATTAGTGGTGTCCCTTGGGAATATTGGGCCTAATACTGTGCAACGTCCTTATTAATGACTGGGACAGTGTCAGAAAGTGTGCTCTCAGCAGTTTTTTGGATGATAGCAGACTGGGAGGTGTGGTTTATCTTGAAACTCAGGGTTGCTATTCAGAGAGATCTTTGTGGGCTGAAGAAAGAAATAGCTGATAGGAATCTCCTGAAGTTCAGAAGATGTAGATGTCCTGTACCTGGGGTGGAATTGTCCCATGCAAGTGCATAGACTGGGCGCTGACTGGATGGAAGGCAGCTCTCCCAGAAATATCTTCTGGATCCTGGTGAGCAGCAGCTGTACCTGAGTTAGCAGTATGTCCTTGCAGCAAGGAAAGCCTACATTATATTGAGTTTTCAAAGCAGGAGGGAAGTCAACAGGAATGATTCTTCCCATGCACTCAGCACTTGTGAGATGGACTGTCTCCAGTATGTCCGTGTCTTTCACTGTTAGAGCAGTCAAATGTTGGAACAAGTTGCCCAGAGGTCTGTGGACTTTACCCTCACAGATCCTCAAAACTTGACTGAATAAGACACTGAGGATCCTGATCCTGTAAGACCAATTTTGACCTCTCCTGTGAGACCAACTTTGATCACATCAGAGATTCATTCCAACCTGTGTAATCCTGTGGCTCTCTGCTGCTGTTACCTCTGACATCCAGTAATCTTTAGAACTGTACTTAAGTAACTGCACTGCCTGCAGGGCTATGATGATTCATGTCACGTAATGATTGTCAGTGCTGTGGTGCATCTTGTGGTGGGGGAAGATCTTGTAATGACTGGGTAAAGTAAAAAAGTTGAAATGAATAATAGTGGAGGTCTTTCGGGAATTGAATGGTATTTTTATTTTCAGATGTTACATTTGCAAGCAAAGTGAGAAGGAGCTGGCAGAACAGAACAAGGAACATGGATTAAAACATGAAGGTAATTTATCAAAAGAAAGTAAAATGTAATAGTATTACACAAATTATTCTTCTTCAGAAGATAGCAGTTCAAGTGTGCATGTATTTCGGTTTTTTAAACATTGAGTTACTTGATAATCCATTGTTTCTTTCAGTTTACAGAAAATATCTGTAAGTGTCATCACCCCCCTGTACTCAGCACTAGTGAGGCCACACCTTGAATCCTGTGTTCAGTTCTGGGCCCCTCACTTTAAGAAGGACATTGAGGTGCTGAAACATATCCAGAGAAGGGCATGGAGCTGGTGAAGGGTCTGAGGCGCGTGCTCATGTCCTGTGAGGAGCGGCTGAGGGAGGTGGGGGTGTTTAGCCTGGAGAAAAGAAGGCTCAGGAGAGACCTCATCACGCTCTACAACTGCCTGAAAGGAGATTGTAGACTTGTGGGGTTCTCTCTCTTCTTCCAGGTTATGAGGAAATGACCTCAAATTATGCCAGGGAAGGTTTAGTTTGGATATTAGGAAAAATCTCTTCACAGAAAGGGTAGTCAAGCATTGGAGAAGGCTGACCATGGAAGTGATGTCCTGGAAGGGTTCAGATGACACATGGATGTGGCACTTGGGCAGATATGGTTTAGTGGTGTTAATTTGACATTTGGACTCTGATTTTAGAGGTCTTTTCCAAACAAAATGATTCTATGACACTATGATTCTAAGTAGGTGAAAAACATGTAAGGTGTCTTCTCCACCCAAACCTCAGAAAATTCTGATAAAATTATATTAATTGTATATTTCAGTGTGTTTAGTTTCTTTAAGAAAAATATTCTGTGAGCTAGGACAATGGGTTTTTGTGAAAAGGACTGAATGGATAAACTGTGAGGTGTCATAGAAGGAAGCAGTTCATTAAGATAACTTTTAGAATAGATCAGGATTTAAAATTTGTGTTTGTTAGCACAAATGTCACCCTACCATGAGGCTGTGAATTTGGACAACTAGTAGCTGATCTAGTGGACTTCAGTACTTCTGTACAGCATCCCACCAATACTCACTATAAATGATAAATGAGATTTCTGTCCTCTTTCTCTAGTTATGCTATCCTTATTCTCTCTTTCATCCCCATTCTAACCCCTGTGCACACTGGTGTGGGTGTTTTTTCTAATGGGCATAACTTTTCTTTCCTCTCGTTTAAACAAGTGTTAATGAATTCTCTTCAGTCATTCCCCTAGCTGTATCTCTTTATGTCTGGCTGCTACATCCTAATGAGAAGAAGTACTGATATTGCTACACTTGAGGCTTTGCTAGAGAAAGATTCACTTGAGTTTTGCCTCCAGCTTTGGTTCATCATCTTAGATAAACCCCTCTTAAAGAGCAGGCAGGCTTCCTATGGGTGCGTGTTTCTGCCTTTACTCTGTTTTTATTTCTTCTTGTAGAGCCCAGTGCATAAAATTGTAATTTTCTTGATGAGCATTTGGTCCTTATGACCTCCATTATCTTACAATTGCAGTTTTTTGCACTGTGACTGTGCCAGGTTCTAGGCATTTGTTAGCAAAAAGATTATCATACTGTGGAGATTCACTGGTAGCATAAAGATTTCTGTGCAACTTGAATTCCCATTACACTTATTTAGTGCTTTCATCCTAGCTGCTGCTTTCAGATCTTTGATATAGTCAAGAGATGGTCAAATCAGAATATTTCTTGGGTTATTTTAATCTATGCTCAGATTCAGCTAAAGAAATTTTTAGAGTAAAAATAATGCATAGAAATAATAATATAAATATGACAATAGGTTTTTTGGTAAGAAAAAAATGTGTCTTTTTGAGAAATTATTTTAGTTATAAATTGCCAACATTTTTTCTTTTGTTTGTCGGGGGATTATGTGCATTTTTTCATGTTCGTGTGTGTTGTTTGTTTTTTTTTTGTTGGTTGGTTGGTTTGGTTTTAAATCTGCCTTTTTGTTACCTTTCATGTAGCAAAGGAGCTACTAGAAAGCTACAGCTTAGTTAGCAATCAAGACAGTTTTAGCCAACATTGCAGATGACATTAAGTAGCTGATTATGTAGGATATTGTTTACTTTATTCCATTCTGCTTCTGGTAGCTGGCTTACTTTGCAGTCCGGTCTCTTATCCATGCAGTACTGGTAAGGAAACAATACAATCAGCTACTTATGATTCACTATAGAAAGAATTTAAGTCTCCACTTCAGATAAGCTTTTCACTCAGCAGGGTGGCTTGGCTGACTCTTTCATTGTGCCTACCAGGTTTGTGTATAATTCAGATAAGTTTAAAAGGATGCTTGATTGGTTGTTGCTGAATGTGTTTCTTTGTATTGTGCAGGAGTCTCTGTGCATGTCGTGAGTAAATGTTGAGTGTTAGCACTTTATGCTGATTTCAGCAACTTGCAGTGTGTGTACACAATAGACCACTGATGAGTGTCACTTATGCACTCCCTGCTTATGACTGCCCTACTGTAGGATATTTTGAGCAAATAATTTGTGCTGTTACAGTGATACACACTACAAAATGGTTTTGAAAACAGTTGTTCATTTAAAATGTGATTGATACCCTAACTTCGTTCTTACTTTGAACAGTGAAGGTGTTCTTGGGTAACATGCTGAGATTTATACCAGATGAAAACCATCTATTACAGTAACATAAAGAAGCATTTTACTTTAAGCATACTTAAAATGTTAATATATATCTAGACATGCTGATGACTAAATTACTAATCCTTCTCAGAGAAACAGCAAAAGAATTTATCAGTAAAGGGAGATGTTTGCATTTTGTTGTTTGTGTATCAGAAAATGCCTGTTGTTTCTAGTTCCAGTAGTTTATGTTCTGTTCAGTTACCTTCATCTCAGAGCAGGGTCTTGTCATTTGCCTGCAGCCTGAACAGACATTCTGTAGTCTGACATTTAGGTATGTCTCATCTCTCTTAAGATGCATATTTTGAAGCTGATTTAAATTACTTCTTTCGATAATGTCATGTTTGAAAGCAACATAAAAAGATCAGCAGTAAAACAAGCAATACTAAAAAGCACTGTGGCAAATTAAGCAAAAATTTTGAATTTAAAAGCTGCGTTTTTTTCTTGCTGTTTTGTTTCTTTCTGCTGGTTGGTTTCTCAGGAGGTAGAAGGGATAGTCTAGATGGAAAAATTATAATAATTTTTTTGTTTTCCTTAAGTCTTTTGTCACATTATAAGCTTACATGTTTTTTCCTGGAAAACTGTTTTCTTGGTTCTGTTACTAGAGAGTGGATAGTAAGATGTTTCAGTGAATTCCAGGAAACAAGAGAAGTTCAAAGAGTGAAGAACAACTACGAAGTACTTTGGAAACAATTTTTTTTCTTTTTATTTTTCCTGATGTATAGAGCTTTGCAGGTTTTCCCAGATATCACTGATCCTGAATTTGGCATGTATATGCCAGAGCAGGAAAGCAGTTATGAGAGATAGTCACAGTTAGAAGGGAGAAAGCTTTCTCTGTTAGTGTATGAAAAACAGATATTTAAAAATATTATTTTTAAATGTAGTTTATTTTAGATATTTATTGACAGTACATTAATATAGCCAGGGAAGACTTTTAAGTCGCCATTGATTGCTTTTTAGTGTTCTTGTGAGTAGATCAAGTGATTACCTATCTCCATGTCTTTATTGATGTGTTTCAGAAGGTGAAGAAGAATGGAAAGTTATAAAAGGGAAATTTCTAGCCATCAATGCAGTGAGTATGAGCTGTGCCTGTCCACGAAGTCCAAAAGGTCTTTCACCAGCAGCTCATTTGGCAGATGGTTCAGCAGACCTCATTCTAGTTCGGAAATGCTCCAGATTTGATTTTCTACGGTATCTTGTCAGACACACAAACCAAGATGATCAGGTGTGTATTCCTTTTGACAGTGTCCATCAAAGGTGTAAATATTGATATTTTCATAAGACGGAAATAATATCTGTAAAGCAGGTTTGGTTTTTTTTTTAATTTATACATTTTGGGTGATGCAATCTCAGCATGTGTATCATGGGAAAAAAAAGCAGCTCAAAACATTTTACCAAAGTCAGCTCCTTGGCCATAGCATTTTAACAAAATTCTACTTTTGCCAACTGAAATCAGTTTTGTAACATTTTCCGTGTATTTGCTGTTTGAACAATATTTGAAGTTATTTTATCACAACTGTGCCCTCATGTAGTTGTCATGAAAAACTGCTCACGGCATGAAAAACTACTCACAGCATGAATAGCTGAGGTAGATGTGGTGAAGAATAATAAATCACTTTTGGGAACTGTATAAAAATGTGGTTTAGAATTAAGTTACCAGAACTGCAATTTGATTGTAAACTGCAGGCTTTTAGCAGTATTTTACTACATATTAGTGACCAGGATGAGCTTTATGCGTTCAGCTTGAAAATTGTTTCTTGCATGTGTTGTAGCTGTCAGGCAGGAAGATTCATCACTGCTTTGGATCATAATATCTCTTGAAACTGAGCTATGACTGTGACTACACGTAATTAATATTTGTCACAACCTGATATTATGAACATCATCTGGAAATTACCTGAACAATGGACTAATGTCGTATCTAGTGCATAAAAGCAATAAAACATCTCACATGTTTATGATGCTAGTCTTCTTCCACTGTGAAAGAGTTAGCATAGATTCTTCTTCCTTTATTTCCACATTGTGAGTGTGTCCATATTTGTCCTTCCAACTGTTCTCAATCTCCTCTTCCCTTCACTCCTTCTCACTCACTGTTCTCTTGATATTTTCGATCATTTGAAGCCATCCCTGGCTACCTTTCAAACCGGCAACAAGGGACAACAAGGGACAACATTCTGCTAAGGCTTGAGACATGAGAGCTCGGGTGCTCTCTGCATAGACACAAGTGACCTATGCAGCCATAGATATCAGCATTTGCATCTGAGCAGTTTGGACCAGCACACTGTTTAGTGAGCCCCTTTGGGTCCAGGAGCCACTGCTTCCAAGCCTAGAGTTTGATGACTTCACAGTTCATTTATGGTTAAAGCTGAAGGAACTTAAGACCTAGGAGGTCTCTCTATGTTTGCTTTTTCTCTTTGTTATTATGGCCGTTTCCTTTCCAATGCTTCCCATTTCTCTCTGGGATGTGCTGGTTTTGCAGTGGAGATTAAATGCAAAGTTGTACATATGTCCTTATCTCAGGTTAGTGTCCACCATAAAAACCATTCTTGGGAAACCCTTCTTGAAAACTTAAGGAAATGTGAAAAAAAAAAGGGTGACTGTACATCAGTACAGATTGGTTTTCACATTTGCTTCCCTGTCATCCTCTTCCTGTAGACACACACAGACATACTCCTTGGCCTGTGCTAAATGACCTGTCTGTATTCAGCTTGCTGAATAGTTAGCTCTGTATCTGTTAAGTTCCTTTCAGGGCTGATGGGGGCATCCTCTAATTTATTGTCCCTTCAATTAATGATGCCTGTTTTAAAGCATTTGTTCAATATTGTAGTGTAAATCTGCAGCCTCGGTTTTAAGAGCAGTTTTCTAATTGACCTGCTTTTTCTAGCTGAATTAACTAGTTAAAATTATTTTTATTTTTTTGGGTTGTAATGGGAAGGGCAGGTGGGAACACCCAGGTGCGTCCCCCAAAGGGGGCAGGTTTGACACTGTCCCTTGGAAGACTGTGGATCTGTTGCATCATTTTTGCATCATGTGCAGTGCTCTGGTGCAGGGTCTGGGGACCCCTTTGAGGGTGGCCTTTGATGGTTCATGACACCCCCTCTGCTGTCCCTCATGTGGATGTCCCTTGGATGTGCCTTTTCCGTGGTGAAGGGCCTCTGGAGCTCCTCTGCACAGCAGAGAGTGGGCATTCACTGCTTCTGACCAGAGGCTTTTTCACCACACACCCAGATCCTCTCCTCCTTCCCCCTTTGATGTGTAGGTCTGTTTGAGCCTGGCGACTGATAGCCCGGGGCTGTGGTCTCCACCCCGAAGATGCTGGGCTTAATCCTCCTGTGAATGTATTCTACCCCAGCCCAGACCTGAGTCTCTTATCTCCATCAGCTTTCAGTCCAGGGCCTCAGTCAGGAGGCGAATTCAGGGTGGGATGGTCTTCCATGCAGCTTTTGTTACACAATTTAGCTATAATAGGCACTATACAGTGACCATTGAGAAGTAAAGTTTCATTTTGCCTTTTTTTTTTTTTTGACTTGTGCAGTTTTTCAAAAGCAAATATCACTTTATACCTCAGGTAAGCTTCTCTAGAAAATTGGAGTGGACAGACTTTCCTGGAATACAAAATGCTGCATGCTGAGTAGCTTTACACATCAAATGTATTTAATTATAATTGCCTGATTTGCTTTTTTTTTTTTTTTTGTAGTTTGACTTTCCATTTGTAGACGTTTATCGGGTTAAGTGTTTTCAATTTACATCAAAGCTTTCAGAAGACAACGAAAGCAATGTCATGGACATTGGAAAGAAACGTTTTGGCCAGTTCTGCAGAGATCATCCAGCCTGTTGCTGTAATATTGTTAATAGCACCTGGAATTGTGATGGAGAAACTCTGGATAGTTCAGCAATTGAAGTGAGGTAAGCTTCGATTTTTCTGTCTATATAGCAGAACACATTAAGCCTTCTCATTGATTTTAAAGATGCTTATAAAGACATCCCAAAAAGATGCCTGTGCATAGCAAATTTGAGTCTTCTGATAATAAACCTAAATATTTTTGTTACCATTTTGAATCCTTTCCAGAGAACACGGCAGCCATGTATGTTGTAAATGATCACTCTGAGTGAGATGGATGGCCCTACCTTTTAAGTCATACTTCTTAGGAACTGTTGTTATGTGTTTAAAGTGCTGAAAGTGAAGATGGTGTTGGAAGGATTCTTTTTAAATGTGTGGAAAGCCTCATTACTCTGAGCAATAGCTTTTCCTGTTTGCTAAAGTAAACATCTTTGCCTCACAGAAATACTGAATATGTCCCATACTTTGTGGTTTTTTTGCACACATCACAGTCTTATCTCCAGTCTTCACATATGGAGAAAGAACTTTGCAGTTGTGCAAATAATCAAATTAGAAAAGAAGTTTGTGAAATTTGAAAGAGTTTTTTGGTTAGTGGGTTTGGTTTTGTTTGTTGGTTTTGTTTGGGTTTTTTGCTTTTGTTGTTGTTGTTTAGATTAGTTTTGGTTCCTTGTTTTATTTGTTGTTTTTAGAACAAAGGGGACCAAACCCATAATGTTTACAAACAAGTGTGTTGCATTAAAATATAATCCCTTAGCAGTCCAAAGGTGAGTTTTATAAATGTTGTATACTGTACAAGATTGACTCATCTAGGTGCCCATAGAACTTCTTTTGTGGCCGAAGGGCATAAAAGAGGATACATGAAAACATCCAGCCCACTTAGCAGGGAAGATTGTATCTAAAATGAGGGCATGGTTTCTGTAGTCAGGGGTAAGAAACTTTGTCCAGCTGTTTGAAATTAATGGATTATTAGAATTAAATTACCAGAATTAAATATGTGGTACCCATTTATTTCTTACTAATTTCTATATTTTTCAGGGTTCACTGCCAGTTAATGAAACTGTTTGCAAGGGGAATAGAGGAAGACTGTAAAGATGAAGCTGCCCACAGCCAGAGTAGCATTGAACAATTACTATAGACATTGTTCCTCCAATGGGGAGAAGAAAAAATAAAAGCTCAAGGAAATTGAGTAAATATGCATTTTAGTCAAATTGACAAGTATTTTAAACTTCTAGATTTTTTTTTTATGGCTTCACTATAATTTTAGACATATTACTGTATTGTGTCGTTTTTTAAAAAAAACATTGTAATCATTAAAATATATATTGGAGCAATGTAATCTGTTACGTTAGAAAAGATGGGATTGGCCTATATCTGTGTATTCATGATGACTGATAAATTCTCTTTGCTTTTTTAGAGAGCTAATTTAGTAGTTGTGTTGCAATAATGTCTAAATGTTATGAAACATTGGACTTCCCACTGGCACCAAGCTAAGACAATTTCAGTGTCTGAGAAGATGTTTTCTGCTGGGAGTGTTACATAATTGTGTGTGGCTTAAATGCTGGACAACGGTGTTGTCATTTGCTTTTTTTTTTTTTTTTTAATTAAAATATTTTATTTTGTAATTCTGACAATACCTTGCAACTTATCAATGCAATTCAAACACACATTCCTGGCTTTAAGTAATAACGATAATAGTGTACAGATATTTGAAAAATAAAAGCACAACTATATACAGGTCACACCTCTTCCTATATATTCTGTCTTTGAAGGTTTCCTTGCATCATGCTTTTTGGGATTATAAAAGGTTTTATGACTATTTGGATGATACCAAATACCACACAGTGCAACTGAAAAGTCTTGCAAGCAAATTGCAGGAGTACTTGTATAACATGAGGAAGGCACAGGAAAGGAAAATATAAATAAGTTCTCAAACACCAGCAAGTTTTAGTTTTTAAAAATATCTGATAACATATTAAAAGCTTCCCTCTTCACAATTCCCTCTTCCCTCTTTTCTGGACATTCTACTCCATATGTTAAAATGTCTTTGCAAAATGAGATGTTGAAGTGTTAAGTTTAGAAATATGATTTGATGATTGAAAATCCTTAAAATAATTTAACTAAATATGAAACAAAATAATTTGCTTTGTGAAGCCAAGGGAAGAAACTGGCATCTGACAAATCATGAATTCACTGTGCGGATTTGTTTTTATAACAAAAACCATTAGACTGTCATATAGAGCTATGGAGTGATTATTTAAGTTGTATATTGTTTTGTGTGTTGTGGCACATACATGTTTTGTGTCCAGGGTTGGGGCTAAATTTTGCTCTTCTTGTACAGGCTTATTCCTGTTTGGGGACAGAAGTTAGCCCCTGTTCTGTCTTTTTTTAAGTGTTTCTTTAAGTTTAAAGTTCTCTTTAAAACTGACTTCATCTGAGGTTTTTTTGCATCCAAACAGCTGATGATTCTGTATTCATGTATATTTATTGGTACTTCTGTCATCCAGCTTGTGTTAGTATCATGTCTCTCATATATGTGGTCAGTGTAAGCCATGGTGATTGGTCATTTCATCACTGAAGCACTTGAATATTGTTATAAATGGCAGGTTGTTTTTTTTAACATTAAAGTTATTTACATTCCAGTTTTGTGTATTATCAAAATTGTGTTCTATATCTGTGCTACAAAGTATTGCTCATATTGCTCTATATGAAAAAAAGCACTTGCAAATTATATTTGCCTCAAGTACAATCATACAAAGTTTAGGATCTTTATTTTGTTATATAGTATTTCAGGAGAATACTTGAATACTTTTTCCAAAACTACTGCTCTTTGCTTTCCTTATTAATGCAATGAGTTGAAATGTTGATTCATCCAGTGTTTTTCTGACTTCTATCACAGGTGTTACATATATTGTATTTTTAAAGCCATGTTTAATAAATGAAATAGTACTTTTGAACTAACATCCCATTGAAAATGAAATTATGCAGTTCTAAAAATGTGAATATTTTTTTAAAGTGTCATTTGTTAAAAAATGTCTATGGTTATTATGGTTAATCCATGAATATTGTGAGAGTACCCAGACTTTGAAGTTACAGTAATTCTTGTGCAGGAGGTAATGGTGCACACTCAGCTTACTGACAGTGAGGGAGTTTGAGGCATTGCAGCTATCCATAGCATGTTCTCATCAATGAGAACTGGAATAAATACTAACCAGCTCTTTCCATTAGTTTACTAGCAAGTCACGAGACCCCTACTTGAAAAATGGAGACTTAATCTCATAGTGAATGTATATTGAAATGCTTTGAATATTTGAGTATCTGCAACTGAGTGCTTGGTGTTTCCAAAGAAAGCCACAGTGAAGGTCTCCTTTCTGAGAAAAAGCCACCAGAAAAGGATGAAAGATCATTATATAGTATGGTAAAGAAGTGTGAAGTAGATAATAAAGGTATTGCAACATAATAAAATTTAAAGGTCATAGGTAATAGAAAAGCTGCATAGTTGCATTTGAATAATTCTATTTGTAGCATATTAAATTAGCAAAGCACCATATGTGAGTTGTATGACACGTCCAGTTCATTTTAAAGAGAGCTGTGTAAGTAATGTCTTACATTTTAATTCTAGGGATTTTCTTTCTCCGAATGTAATCTTAGTTTGGAAATTATGTATAGGAAAACCAGCTTTGATTTTTCTTTTTTCCCAATCTTGCTGGCTTCAAGATTAGAAAATGTGTTCTGTTTTATGGTTCTAGGGCATTTCATTAAAGAAATAAAACTATGTTGTACAACAGCACATTGGTTTTCTTCTTTTCACAACTTGATTTGAAAAAGAATCTCACTTTGACAGAAATCTGGCAGTAGTGTGCTTAATGTAACCACTGTGAGCAGATCAAACAAAGTGAAGATCAAATAGAGTGAAGCAATTCATAACCTTCCACTTGGGTTGACGACAGCTTTGTGGCAAATATGAGTGTGAACAAACACTGAGAGTGGAGGAAAGCAACTAGTGAAGCTGCACTGAGGCTAATACTAAGCATCTCTACAAGAGTAAACTGAATATGAAACTTACTATAATGCAGGTATTTAGAGTTGTAATTACTGTGGAAGTAAAAGAAACTGCTGTTCTAAGAAGCACAAATATGTATTATACTATAAATAGTGTGGTGAATAGATGGGGGATCTAGAGTTTTGTTGCAATAATTGCTGCAGATGAAGTACATGTTCTAAGTAAAACATGTTCATTGTATATAAGCAATGGGCACAGAAGGAGAACATGCTTTTCAGCACTGCAGACACTTCTGCTTTTGAAGTGTGTTGTTTTTGTGTGGCAAGGGTTTGGTAGCTGGGGGGTGACTTCTGGATGAAGGCAGCAGACAGTCATTTCCCCAGCCAGCTCCAAGATGGACCTGCCACTGGCCAAAGCTGAGCTTATGGGATGGCATTGCTAAGAACTTCTGTGATAAATAAGAAAGGGTAAAAAGTGCTGCTCGACAGCTGTGAAAGGAGTGAGTGGAAAATAAACATCCTGCAGACACTTAAGGTCAGTGAAGAAGTGGGGGGAGGTGCTCCAGGCACCAGATGAGATTGCCCTGCAGCCTGTGGAGGACCTCACACTGGAGCAGGTGGATGTGCCCCCAGGAAAGCTGCGACTCATGGAGAGCCCATGCTGAAGCAAGTTCCTGGCAGGGGCTGCAGCCATGGAGAGGAGCACATACATGAGCGGGTATTTTTCGCAGGAACTGTCGCCCACGGGGGATGCTTTCCTCCTCAGGAGGGAGACAGAAGTAAGAGAGAGAAAGTGTTGAACTCACTAGAACCCCCACTTCTCCATCCCCCTGCGCTGCTCAAGTCAGGGATGAGGTAGAAGAGTCAGATGTAAAGTTGAGCATAGGAATGAAGCAGAGAGGGAGGAGAGGAGGTGGTGCATTTAGGTTTGGTTTTATTTCTGTCTTACTCTGGTATTAATTGGTAAAAATTATATTAATTTTCCCCAAGATGACTTTGTTTTGCCCCGACTGTAATTGCTGAGGGGCCTCCCTGTCCTTAGCTTGACCCCTAAGCTATTCAATCATTCTTTACCCTGTCCTGAGGAGGATGATCTAGAATCAGAAATTTCTCTTGCCAGAAACGTGACTTGCAATTCCAGTATTAGAATAATAGGATCTTAGAACCATTTAGGTTGGAAAAGACCTTTAATATCATAAAGCCCAATCCTTAAACCAGCACTGCCAAGTCCACCACTAAACCATGTCCCTAAGGGCCGCATCTATACATCTAACTACCTCCAGGGATGCTGTCTCAGCCACTTCCCTGGACAGCCTGTTCCAATGCTTGATAATCCTTTCCATGAAAAAGTTTTTCCTAATACTGAGTCTAAAGCTCATATTGGCCAACTTGAGGCCATTTCTTCTATTTCCTCTGGTTCTATTGCTTTTATACAGAAAAGGAGACTGACTCCCACCTGACTACAGCTCTTTCCAGGCAGTTGTAGAGTGTAATAAGGTCCCCCCTGAGTATCCTTTTCTCCAAAATAAACACCCCCAGCTCCCTCAGCAGCTCCTGACCAGACTTGCAGTCTGGACATGTCCCCCAGCTCCATTGCCCTTCTCTGGACACGACCCAGCGCCTATTCTAATGAGGGGCCCAGAACTGAACACAGAATTCATTTCCCTAGAACTCCTGCCTTAATCTCCATGAAGTAAATGAGTAATAGGAGTTCATCACTTTTTTTCTCATTAGTGACATTGTTCTTATTTCAGCAACAACAGGAGAGTTAAGTAATTTAATAGATTCTAAATGGTGTTTAAGTTGCAGTAAATTAGTTCTGTCCATAATGAAGGAACAATCTTCCCAGACTTCTCTTACCCACTTTCATGTACATGATCTACATCTTGCAAAGGCTTATGCATGTTCTTAATTAATACATGACTAGTCCAATTAATTAGAAGGGGGTGGGGCATTCATTCTTCAGTCATGCCTTTCAAATACTCTGCAATGAGAGGATTAACTATTTTTTTTAGTCAATTTCCTGCTGTTGAGAAATGATAAATATGTACACAAATTGCCAATGAGGTTGTCTTCAAAAAATGTTAGCTCCTTTGTGACTCTTGCATGTCTGAAAAGATGATTTGCTCTTGTGGGCAGCTATTTTACCTAAGGTGCAATTTTCTGGCTTATTTTATAGAAATCCTCCAGCAACAAATAAAATTAACAGGTTTTTAATCTTTTTTTTCAATATTTCAATAATATAGGACAGGAAAAATATAAGCGGAAAAACAATTATTCATAAAGGGAAACCACTGAACAAATAACAGAAGTGATGCAAATTAAAAAATCCATGAAGACTAAATTCTGGAAAGGATGAAAGAGAACAACTGCAAAACAAATATTAAAAAGAAGAAAAACAAAAAATAAGAAAACAAAATACAGATTTTTTTTTTCCAATTTTTTCTGCTGGAAAGTTTTGCCTGGGTACATGTACTGTAACTGCACAGTAAAGCTAGCATTAAAGGTTTGAGTAGATTGCTAGAAGTTTGACTATTTACAACTGGTAGAGAGAATAAAAGCTTCATCACTGTTATGAAGACATATTTCTAAAAAAATGCTGTGTCACCCTCTGTATTTCCACTCACAAACTTTACCATAACAGCAGCATAGCTAAAAGAGCTGCTAAAGGAGAACTGTAAAAGCAGCTTCATGGTTTCCTGTAGCAATATGAAACATTCTGAAATGACTGTTCAATTTAATCTCCCAAATATTGTTTTTCATGTTAATATTTAGCAGCTGTATTTTAGGAAAGGGGAGATTGGACAACAAGAAGAAATGCTAGGTTAGTGTTTCAATGTTGCTGAGGTCAAGCTAGTGGGATAGGAACTCACCCCAGCTAAGGGTCTGTCCCATAGATCTTGTAACATCAGGGGAAGTCCCCACAGAAAATGCTTCCCTGCAGAAATACCTGTGCAGTTCCTGGAACGTGTTTGTGTAATCTGTTCTTCTGAGCTTTCAGTGATGGATATTCAGCAAAGCAGATTAGCTATCAACACAGATTTCTTGAAGATTTTTAGTTAGAAACTCTTGGTCACTCAGCTGAATCTCTGTTGCTGTATTTACACATGGGCATAGAGAGCAGCTTGTTGCCTTTGGGGAATTCACTCCCTGGGCTATTCTGTTGCCTCTCAGTCTCCTGTTCTTTGCCTAAACAGTATTACTATTCAGACAGAGAAGGAAAAACCCTACAATAGTCAAGTACTTATTGATACAAAAAACCACTTGAAGCTGATTTTTGTTTACCACCAAAGAAGGGGCTCTGTAGAAGAGAGCTGGTACTGACAGGGTTGCTCTAGAATGAGTAGCTGCATAAAGTCTTCAGTCAAATCAGATACTCTTTAGTACCTAGATACCATGTTTTCACAGAATGCGGTTTAAAGCTCTGATGGATGCATTTAAGGTAGACATTTCCCCTCAGCAATACCTATCAGATAAACAACTGCTCTGAGGATTCCTCTGCTGGTAGATGCTGCCCTGCCCCTAGACCAAGGAACAACCCAATAAGTAGCTCTCAGATAGCTGGAGCTTCCCATTCCCATTGTGTCTCACAGTGTTTGAATTTTCTATGGAAAACAGGCAAAACCTGAACACCTGGGTGTTGCTGTGGTTGTAATTTTCTAATAAAGACTTTTAGAAAATCCTCAACACATTGGTGGTAGGGTTGGGAAAGAGTAAACATAGGCATATTCTTACACCAGAACAGCAGATAGTATATTTCTTCTCCTCTGTGTGCAGGCAAAGTTTTGAGCCAACAGAAGAATTTGTATTTTTTTCTGCCTTAAAGAGTTTACAGACTCAGTGGAGGAAGGTGCAGTGGGGAAGAAGCACAAGGTTGCTACTTCCTCTGCTCAGGGAGTCCATCCTGAAACTTTTGTGGCAGGAGCACCAGGCACTAACGCATGGACCAGTGCAGAAGAGGGATGCAGTGAGCAGGAATATCCAAAGATCACTGGCTATGCAGACTTGGCAGTCCAAACTCACCCACCCAGTAAATAAAGCATTGCACCATTTCTGTGTCAATTGCTCAGGTTTGGGACTGAAGGCCATTGCTGTATGCCCTGCCTTCATTTGTTGGAGGAAATTTCACTGGTTTGGGATAAATCTGTCCTGTACCACTGCTATGAGAAAGCACAGCAGGAATTTATTAGCAAAGGTCACTGTGTTCAGTGCTTTCACTGGAGCTAAAACAGAGGGAAAAGGAGGCCAAGAAAGAGTTGTTTTACTCTCCTTCTGAAGTAACCCAACACAATGCATCCCACATTGCATATGCAAGGGGAGTGGGAGGCTATGGCTGCTCAAGTGGTTTTTACCTTCCAACGAAGCTACTGAAATACCAGAACTCTGTTCTCCACTTGGCATGGGCAGTGGCTAAGGGAGTGAATGTTATTCCATTTAAAGGCACAAATAGTGGTATTTGAATTCTCTTCAGTTCCAGGACACTGCATACATCCTGCAATAGTGACAGCCAGAGCTTCCTGTGGAGTGGAAAATGCCTTCCTATACTGTTAATGCAAGGTATCAGTGGAAGGAACTACAGTTACTGTGGTTTAAGTGTTTTTCCTGAAGCCACTCAGGTGGGAATGCATCTCTGCTGTATTCAGAAAGATTGGGCAACTCACATCAGGCCATAATGACCCCTGCTGTGCCCTTTCTACTGACATAACTGATGCCTTAGACAATACCAACAGGCCGTGGGCCATGTGAAGGTGTAACCAGCTGACATCCATCAGGAAATGAGGTGGCCATAATCTTTGAGTTGGAGCCTCAGACAGAAGGCCCCTCCCTTCTTCTATTAGCAGAAGAGCACCTATTGTTGATAACTATGCAGTTGTTGTCTTTCATACACATTGAAATGTGTGCTGGGAAACCAGGAGGAAGAGGTGGGTATCTCCATGGCTGGGCAGCTGCTGTGAGTGAGCAGGAGTGACCTGTGGCCCTCAGGAGCACCAGTGTGGAGCATGCCTGGCAAAGGACCTCGTGTTAGGATGTGTGTGGCATTGATGGCTCTGACACAAGCCATGCTCTGCCTCTAGAATGCAAATGTGACATTGGGAGCAACAACCAACGGGAAGCAGACAGAACAGCTCCTACAAAACAGAGGAGAGGGCAGAGATGGTGTTTACAATGTCTGTAATGGACTTGGTGACTGTGCACTGCAGTGCAACAGAGCTGCAGGGGCTGAGCACGGCCACCTCACTGAAAGCAGTGAGATCTGGAAGCCAGTGCACTGGCAAGTCAGTTCCTGACTAAAAATAAAGCATTTGTAGGTGGGTATGTTGTACTAGAAAGGCTGAAAGGTCCTGATGCAAATCCCAGATCACTAAGACATAGTAAGCCTGATCTCATGAGTGGTGGCCTCCAGCAAGTTACTCATGCTCCGTTGTGGATGCCAGCCAGGCCAGGGAGAGAGAAACGGCAATCGTTTCTCACGGTGGCTTGTGAGAATTTTTAGGGAGTTGTAGGAATGTGATAAGTTGTTAGTATAAACAATTTGCAGGCGGTGTTTTTCCACTTTGCTTTTCTGTTCTTCTCAAGGACAGTGTGTGAGAAAGATGTTTTTATTAACTAGCCAATCAAATAGAATGTAACCTATTGGTCTATTTAAGCCGAAGAATTCTTTTTATTAAAGCCTTCTTTTCTCCTTTTACACTGTGTCTCTCGTCTGTTCTCGTGTCATTCTTGGTGCAAGGGTGACACTCCATTGTTTAAATAATGGCTTGGGCAGCATGGCTTCTGAGATGCTCTGGGGCACAGCATGGTGGCTTTTCTACTACCCAAAGCTCTGTCCAAGCTCCTGTTTGCTAATTTGCCTTTCACTTTTCGCAGCCAACTAGGCCTTGAGGAGAAGCCATATGAGGAATGGCTGAGGTCACTTGGTCTGTTCAGCCTGGAGAAAATTGAGGGGAGACCTCACTGCAGTTACAACTTCCTCATGAGGGGAAGAGGAGGGACAGACACAGATCTCCTCTCTGTGGTGACCAGTGACAGGACCTGAGGGAATGACCTGAAGTTGTGTCAGGGGAGGTTTAGGTTGAATATTAGAAAGAGGTTCTTCACCCAGAGGGTGGTTGGGCACTGGAACAGGCTCCCCAGGGCAGCGGTCACTGCACCAGCCTGACAGAGTTCTAGAAGTGTTGGGACAGTGCTCTTGGGCACATGGGGTGACTTGCAGGGATGGTGCTGTGCAAGGCCAAGCGTTGGACTTGATGATCCTTGTGAATCCCTTCCAACCCAGGATATTCTGTGGCTCTGTGAATACCAGCCTGTTAAAACCTCCTAATGAGCAGGAAGAATACTGACACTGGAAGGTTGGTGCATCATGACCTTTCATAGAGGGCAGCGGGGCCTATGGGGTGCATAAGAATTCAGGTGGAAGAGCCTTGTCATTTGTGTTTGTGTCACATGCCAGGTGACATGGATGTGTCATGGAGAGGACTGATGCAGTGAACTGAGTGACTGAAGAGCAGCCCTACTGCTGTTGCTCCTGTGGCACAGCATATTTTTAACTGAATATTTGGGAGCAATTTGACATGATGAAATAGTTGTGACAAAGGTATATTTATTTTTGAGGCATCTTCATGCAGGTCCACTGGAAGACATGCCTGCATTCTTGGATGTAGTCTGAGACTTGTAAATAACATGAAATATTTTGCTGTAACCTCATTTTTCTCTGTTCAAGAACCTGTCAAGATCTTGTTTTTCCATCTTGGCTGACACTGCCGACACAGTGGTGTCAGCACAGAGAAGGCTTGCCAGCCTGAGCAATGCTAAACATCTGTGAGCAGCACAGTGCTCAGATGTCACTGCCTGGCCTGCCTTGGTACAGACGTGTCAGGGGAAAAAGGCTCAGCGCGTGCTGAGTCTAAAGGATAACCCTTGAAAATGACACATACACAGAAAATTGCACACACTCAAGTTTTGCCTTTGGGTAAAAGCAGATTATTTTGCATACAAATATGAGCGGATGGAGACAGCACAGAGAACTCTGCCTATGGCTCTCCCAAGTGCACTGATTGAATCTCTGAACTTGCAGTCTACAGTTGCTGTATCAGAAATATTGCCACTATCTTTCAATAAGGGAAGAAATATAGCTTTGTTTTGCTTTTGGAGTCTTTGTATTACAAATCAGTGCCTATAATCCAGGAGAACAGAAGATTGTTTTTCAGTAAAATATTGAACAATGCTATTACATGCAGTTATATATGTTACTTGTTTTTCCACACCCTAAGATGCAGCGGAGAGTTCTGAAGTTTAAATAATTTTATGATAAAAAACCTTCTGGTACTGTTTAATAATTCTGCATGTTAACATAAATACTTTTAAATATACCTTGCTGCAGTGACTAGTATTCAGAGTTCTAAGTCTGGCCTGATCCTGCAGCTCCCTCTACTGAAAATTAGTTCTCTTGAAAATAACTCCACATTTCAAAATACAGCAGTCATTTTTAAGGTAGTCTGGCAACTCCATTTCCTATGTCTCCCTACAGATGAGATTTGCAGTAATGTATTTCAGTTCAAATTGCATATCATTTCACACCAGCGATTTCTACTTTTAATTTTCTTTACAGGATTCAATGTGATCAAACAATGATAGATGCTATGTAGTTGCTTTTCGTCTCGAAGAACTGAACAATTTGAATAACATCTTCCTTAAAAAGGGACAGAAGCACGTCAAGCAGGGGAAAGGTACAATCATAAATTTTAGCATCTGGGACCCTTGTTCATATACCAGCTTTCTCAACTCAGCTGAATTTGCCTGTGTTACAAGTGTCCTGGGCACACTATTAAAGATGGCTTAAATATTTCTTTCCACCAGGTCTCAGGTAGTCCTAGTTCTCACTTTGCTCTGCCCTAAGCAAGTGTGGACAAATGTAATAAATAGAGAAAAGCTGCCATATCTGTTAGGCAGAGAGCCTGCAAGGACAGACCAGATGATTTGTCATTTTCAGTCAGTGCCACGAGGTGTATGGGAGGTGGGAACAAATCTGATTAGATCTGGTGTGGTTTTTCTTTTCCTGCCAGCTCCTGGCTCTTGGACTCAGCCCTGTTTGCTCCTTTTATGGCCATAGCAGTATTTCTGAGCACTCCTGGTCAACCCCAGCTTTTCCACTTCCTCATTGCTGTCCTGACTTTTCATTATTCCCATTACTTTGTTTCACTGGCCCTTTCTGGAGTTCAAGTATGGTAGCTGTATTACAGGCCTGATAATACTGAACCAAAGTTCCTTTGGTCTCCTTTTCTCCACCTTTGCACTTCCTCCGTCTGGCTGCCTGCTACTCCAGCACACAGGCTATCAAGCTCTTCTCTACGTTGTTTCTTTCCTAGAACTTTTCTGTTTGGTTTTGTGATGCAGATATATACCTGAAACGAGGGACTCACTTACTTGTACATCTCTGAAGAAAAGATGTTTGGCATCTGGACATGTCTTTGGGTATCAAAGGGGTTTTTGCCTTATGGTATATCCAAGCTATACTGATCAGCTTTGGGTTTGTGGCTTTGTGAGTGTTTTTCTGTCTGAGCATTTGAAACTTCTCCAAAACTCCTTTTATCAAGGGGAAATATTGATGTATAATAAATGAATAACAATAGCAATAGGAAATTATTATTTGTTATGTATAGTTCAATTGCAAATAAGTGCACGTTCCCCACGGGAGCATTTAAAATCCAAGTATCACTGATATGAGGCTACATAACGTCACCATTGGGGTAAGGCACTGCCATGTTCGTTCTTCTTTTCTGTCTAAAACACTGGGTAAAAGAAGCACATTGCTGTGAACCGTGAGTTTTTCTTATTTATTTCTACATAAAAACATATCTCCAAGGAAACAGAACTACTGTGAGGCACTGGTAAGGTGTTTGTTCCCTCTTAACTTTCCAGGAGCCATCTTTATTGAGAGCCTTTAAAAAAATAATTATTTCTTTAGCATGTACAAGTATGAACAATATGAATGTCAATATTTATGCTCTAAATATTTTCTTCTCTATAGCAGAGCAATGATATATGTGTAAGAGCAGTTTTGCAGAAAATAGAGTGGAGTGATTTCAGGGCAAATGTTCCTTGTAGTTTTTACTATAAGCTGGCTTGTTTACAATGGGATCCATAATCCACACAACACTCGATTGGAGTGCATCCATCCTAATGCTTGTAACTGGCTTTCATCAGAAGCCATAAGCTGGAAAATGGCTGTTCCTATGGCCAAAAGGGCTGTGTAGTCTGTGTTTCTGTGGGCACCTTTTAATTCAGGAATATTAAGATCTCTGGGGCCTGTAGTGGAAAATGATAAGACAGAACACAAATCTACTGAAAAGGTAGCAGGAGAAGTACCAATCCCTGGAGGGAGCACTGGGGGAATAATACAGAGCAGAGCAAACTACAAGCTGAAGCCAGACCTCTGCAAGTTGAAGTTGATGTATCCCAGGTCAGGTTACTGGCTGAGCCCAAGTCTCAGCCAGTGGCATGCTGATTACAAAATCCAAACCGACTGCACTTTGGAGCCTTTGGCATGTGACTGTTCCTCTTCAACAGCCTTACACAAATGTTTTGAAATTCAGCTGTTCCTCAACAGAGCCTTTGGCTGTCAGTACCTTGCTGAATGCCAGAGGGTTTCCTCCTCTTCTGAAGGGCAAAGGAACAAGATATGAATGGCAGGTCAGCGATGTCCTCAGCTGATGGAAATCATCTCCTTTGACCTTTAATAGAGCCACATCAGTTTACCACGGATGAAAGTCTGCTGCTCTGCCTAGCTGATATATATGTTAAATCCAAGCACATATCAGGAAGTATTGCACTGAAAATCTGAACAGACTTTGCACCCAGGGTATGACCTCTGAAATTGTGCTCTGTCAGCTCTAGCAATGAAGTAACTTTTTATTCTAATTCAGTGTACTCTGAACCAGAGGAACTAGACTAATAGGAGTGTTAGGTTTATTTCCAGCTGAGTTTTGAGTAAGACAAATTTGCATTTTCTATTGAATACACAAGGCCATCTAAACAGAGGAGAGGAGAAGACAGTCTATTGACATTATGTAAAGGCGGCATATCAGTTTAAAGGGTTCTGTTTGCCTAGAAGAGTGTGAAGGAGACTTTTTAATTACCTGTCTAGAGTTGACAAAGATAAACACCCTGTTATTATTCTATGTATTTGCTTGTAACTCAATTAAGGATGTGTACTTAATTGTATCACCAATATAAAGAAATAAGTGTTAAGGTGTTTGAAAGCTAGAGGAAATGAGATGTCCCTCAAGAAACATGAAAGGTCAGGGAGTAGAGAAAGCAAGGAAGCATAAAATTATGGCATTGGTATTCAACTAAGATCAGAAGTGAAGGGCTGTGTTATCTGAATTCCCAATTGTAAGGTTGAATTGTGGAGTTAGCAGAAAAAGCAGAGCAACACGGCACAGCAGAATGAACTAAATCAAACACGTCTAGCTATTCTGACAGTGGTAAGGAGAGCTTATGTTCTCAAGTTATTTCAGTAACATTGAATCATCCCTGACATATCTACAATATTTGCTGTCTTCTGTGTACAACACTCTTGAATGATAACATTTAACACATGGCACTGAGTGATCAGCTTGTTTCATTTTTCTGTTTCCCCATATTAATTTTCCCAATAAAAATAAAGAAACAACCAAGGAGATGAGTTTAGGGGGTTTTTTCTCAAATTTAAGATTAATACACAGGGCTGTCTGATCATTTTCATATGTGTCCCTTCTAATATGCTTACTCTTATAGCATATACCATGTAAATGAAACTGGTTTAGCCCTGCCTTCACCTGATGAACATTAGCTTTATCATTTTTCACAGCAAGCATAGAGGAGCAGGATGAATTTCCCCACTGAGGTGCATACTCTGGAATTGTGACCCTCAGAAACTTGCTGTTCCTGCCAGCATTAGCACAGAGGCGTGGTACTAGCCAGCCATCACCAAGGTGGTGAAAGGAGGGGTGACACAATACCACAGCAAAGCACAGCCACAGGTTGGCCCTGTTGTGTGGCCCCACAGCAGGACAGGCAGTGCCAGACCATGACCCATAATTGCACCCCAAGCTGTTGTTTTAGGAGCAGGGTCAGAAGAGTAAGTCATTGGGTGACTTCTTACTGTTTCTGACTCTCTCTGTGGAATCAAGTGTTCTCATTGGTGCAAGTCTGAGGAGGGCAGAAGGCAGTCAGGGGACATCATTTGGCTGTGTTGGGTGGGATATGGCACTTCTGGGATGCTCCAACAGCTGAGAACTGAGAGAAACAATTTTCCCTTCTTCTCCCCTGTCAGTAAAATATCTCCATCTAATCTTCCTTTTGACACACCTGACAATATAAACACGTTCTTTGTAACCACAGGAGGCTTTTCCAGCTGCAATTTATCATTGAAATAGTTTGATTAAACTAATTTTTGTCTTTATATTTTTTTTTCTTAAATTACCTCAGCACTTTCAGAGGAAAATGTGGGGGGTTTTAATCAATCTGACAGCTGATTGTTTTGAGAGTTTTTTTACAGCATCTGACACAGCTGACACCACTGTTTTTATCATAAGTATCTGCCACATTAGTTTAAAATGGTGATTAAAGCTGCTCCACATGCTGCTGGCAAGGCAGCTGGACCTGCACGAATTACAGTAATAAACACAGAAGCTCCTTCCTGAGAGGAGTGCTGTTTCTGTAGTCATGTCAGACAAGTGCTGCCTTTTAAGAATGATTGCTCTGCTCTAAATGACATTTTTGGCTTTCTCTTAGAAAAGTAAGTTATTTATTTTCCTGTGATTTTAACTAAAGAACACTATCATCCCTAGAGAACAATTTTGTTTTTCAGCACTGGAGCAATTACTTTCAGCTGTATCAAGTGCCTGAAGTATAAAAGTCTGTGGTTCCATGGGTTTGAAAAATGCCTGCTCTTAAGGACTCCTAAGGAGATTCTCCATGGCCCTTACCAGACCCACAGTCTCAGAGGAACATAGCTGCTTCTCACGTGGCCAGTGCTCCCTCTCCATTTGCCATTTGTGAGGAAGTACATACATAACTGGGACATGGTTACACTCAGAGCCGGAACAGGAGATGGATGTACAGACTTCTGGTGCCATCATTAAGATAGCAGAACTCTGACTGGAAAAACTGTTTTCATACAAGGCAATAAGCACAGAGTCATAGAACTGCCCAGGTTTGCAGGGACCTCAAAAGACCATCTGGCCCACCTTTTGTGGGAGAATGAGCCTAGATGACATGACCTGGCATCCTAACCAACTGCATCTTGAAAACCTCTGACAGCAGGGACTTCACCACATCTTTGGGGCTTTTTTCCAGTGAATGAGTGTTCTCACTCATTCACTGGAAATTTCTCAAAAAATTTCTTAAGTTGAGATAAAAGCTCTCCTGGTGCAACTTGTACCTGTTATCTCTGGTCTACTCCACGAGCTGCCTTGTAAAGAGAAGGGGACATCAATCCTCTTTGTAGCCACCCTTTTAGTACTGGAATACTTAATGAGGTCCACACTGAGCCTTCTCTTCCCTGGGGATTAAAAACATAACTCCTTCAGTCTTTCCTCAAAGGGCAGGTTCTCCAGTTCTTTGCTTATCTTCATAGCCTTCCTTGGGACCCTCTTTCTGTGTCTTTCTTGAATTATTGGGACAGAAGTGAACACGATACTTCAGGCATGGCTGACAAGAGCTTAGGGCTTTCACAGACATGACAGGAAAGCAGCACACGGGGAAATTACAAACTCAGAAGGAACTGGAGAGCTTCTGCTGTGTACAGGGGCAAGACACCACTGACTGCCAGCAGCTTGCATCTCTCAGAGACAACATCTCCCACCTCGCCCCTCTGCCAAATTTCTACCGGCCAGCTTCCCAAGCACTTGGGTAGGCTCCACCTATAACAATGCTGGCAGGACTCTGGCATGTCTTGGAGTGTCCCTGTGTCTTCTGAGCACAGAGTGGTGGCACCAGCTCCCCTCACAGCTGATTACTGGCATTGATGAATGATTCACTGAGGGAAAGTCTTAAAAATGCAAGTCATAAGAGCAAAACATGTATAAATACAGATCAATCCATAGTTCAGGATTACCAGAGGCATTTTTACACTCAAATCTTGCCCTATTGAATAATTAATATATTCTTTGTGCTAGAATCCACAAAATGGTATTAATTGCATGACCATGCTATTGCCATCTAGTCATGCCAAAATCTGGGGGAAAAAAAAAAGCAACAACTCCTGAAACCAGAAGGGTAAACAATAACAAAACAAAAAATAATGATACTTGTAGTAATCTGGATCATTCTTCAGTTCTTACAGGTTTAAGACAAAACACGTGGTCACCAGCTAGAATCAACATTCTTGGCTGGTGTTCTGCTAAAAATCCATTTGTTGCTGTGTCCTCCCATCCTTTAATGGTATCACACTCCAGCATGAGCCTCCCAGTGTCACAGAGCCCACTCAGACCCAGATGAGAGCAACAGCACTGAGATTCACAGCTTTTTCCAGAGCAGCTGCTTTGAGTCTTGTACTCAGCTAAAATCTCAGTCATCATTGCCTCAGTTTGTTTATGTCACCTGGGTTAGAAAGTATTTGAGATAAAAATAACAGCAACTATTTTTGGAAATAAAATAAATTAGATTGGTGTAAATAAGGTGGTTGACTGTGCTGCCAGGGATCCATTGCACTGGGGAAAGCACTATGGCTGTGGGGCAGGACAATGGTTTATGGTCTGGTGGGGCTGGCCAGGAAGGGGTGGTGACCTGGGCTGGGGAGCAGGAGAGGTTGTACCTGGAGGCACACGCAGCAGGAGACAGAAGACAGGTCCTCAATGCAAGCTACCATACTTGGCCTGGTGCATTTACCACTAGTTCCTGCTCAGAGGACCTACAGGAGCAGACTTGGGCATTGCAGGAGGCTCTTTGGTTGTTAAATCCTATGGCTTTCATCTACAATCCAGTTTTCAGGTCTCATGGACAAGGTCTGCATCAAAAATCTTAGGTCAAGTAGGGCATGTGCATTATGCAGTGCCTTTGCCATGGCCTTTAGACAGGCTGTCAGCAGAATTGCTGTCACCACCTCTCCTGAGATGTCTGTGAAACCTACTGGAACTATTCTGGCCTCTGGCTCTTTTCTATGCATGCCCAGGCTGATGACTAGTACTGGTTAGTGTGTGGTCTCTGAGGGAACTTGTGAACGTGCCCTGAAAGTACATCAGGAAACTAATTTGTTAGCATACCCTCTAGTATGAGGCCAAAATTAGACCTTGAGTTCCTTCCCATCCCATTAACCTGAGGCTGTGGGGTGAAAAGAATTGGTGAGCCAGCCCATGGTGCTGTTTCCACCTTTGGACACTATGACAGCATTGGCCAGCTGCAGTGGCTGGTGGGAGTGCACACACATCCCCCTAATTTCTGTTCATGACTCCTGTCCTGTGGCAGTCAGTCACAGCCCCCTGTCACTGATTCAGTCTGAGTGACAACTGTGACTGCTTCTCCTCCATCAGCCCCTTCCACATAAACCCTCTCTGTCCTTGGCTCCTCACTTCCTCCAAACTCTCTGACATGGCTCTACTTTCTGGGAATGCATGCAGGCAAGACTAGCCAACCATCTCCCACAGCTTCTGTCCTGGAGGGATCCCCTATCTGTGTGGGTGGCTTGTTTGTGTGGCTTGGAAGGTGAATGCATGGGAACTTCTGCCAAATGGGGAAAAAGGCCCAGTGTGGTCTGTGATGGCAGAACATTTCATGATATAGCATAGTGGGGGAAGGCTTGTGAGTCATGCATGTGGGTTGGGGTATGAAGCTCCTGTGTGACTCTGATGCATCTGAGGATGCTTCCAAGGAGGATTTCTGCCTCTCTGGGTTCTTGTGTGATGAGTACGTGTGAGGAGTGGGAAGCTGAGTATGGGAAACTCTTTATTTCCTTCATAATTGCCAAATATCCTCTTTATTTTTCTCCTTGTCTTGTCCCCAAGAGAGTTAAAGGGAGAGTTATTCCCTTACAACTCTCCTTATTCCAGAGAGTTCACAGTGTGCACATGTCCTCAGCAAAAAATATGGGAAGCCTGAAAACATGGAAATTATAACATGGATAATGGACAGGATCCCAGTAACCCAGGCTGGGCTGTGCACTGGGGACTGCTCACCTCTCCAGAGACTTGTGGCTGGGGAAGGCAGCTGTCAGGTAGCCCCATGCCTTAATCAGGCTTTCCAAGAGATGGATAGCTGTGCCATGGCTCTCAGGTGTGTGGCCAGCCCCTGCCCTGTCCGAGCTGGGCGCCTTCACTGCCCGCTGGCAGCACGAGGGAGCAGAGCTGTGCATCCCTCTGGGAAAGGCAGGGGATGAGAGTGCTGGGTGATGGATGGCACATCTTGCAGTCACCTCTCGGGCATGAGGGTGTGAGCTAGCAAATGAACCTAAATGGGGCTGAGTGGCTCGAAATAGTGTCTGGACATCTGGGGTGTTATTAGCAATCCAGGGGAATTAGATCTGCTGTCTGGGGCAATTGCATCATTACTCAGTGTAAGTTCATACCCAGAGGGGGAAGTTCACTCTTTGAGAGCCCTAACTAGGGCAAATGAAACTCAGTCACTGGGCTTATAGATAATTAATAATGCTCTCAATACATTTAGGCCATTTTTCTCATTGCCTTTTATTCCAGAAGAGACAACCTTTATTATTTTATTAATTTGCTTGTATTACTTAAAAAGTAATTCATGTACAGGGTAGATTGCTTGTGATATTTCTTCACTGCCAATATACTTGACAAAATGGCTATGAAAACTTGCCCATAGCTCAGAGAGTGAGAGCCTGAACAATGGTGCTGCCAGCCCCAGCCATACTGTATGAAGATGCCAGCATCCACCTGGCTTTTACCTAGCCTGGGGACAAATCTGCCCTTTGGAGGAACACAGCAGAAATATATTCTCTCAAAAATATTACAGTTATCACGGGCTTTCATTGATTCTGTGAGTTTGTATAAATTGGGCAAATAATTCTATTTCCTGCACATTCTACCATGTCTTGAGGGGACTGCGCCATTTGAAGGTAAAAGGGTCAGGACTTTACTCCTTGGTTTTGGGTATATTATGTTATTTTAGCTCATCGATTTTCATGACTTTGTTTCTGTTCTTAAAAAAAACATTTCATGCGGATGTTTTGACCTCACAAACCAGCAGTCAGTATTACTCCCTGAAGTGTCTTGAGAGGGGTGGAGGGCTGCTGTTTTCTGTGATTTTTATGGGAGTTTATTACTTGACTACAGTTCATGTCTGGCTAATACATATTTTCTCCACAACCATCACTTTCAAAACATCTTTTCCATTTGTTCCCCTTCCTTAAAACCTGTGCTCAGAGGTTTCTATTTATGCTTTTCATCTCCCACTGACTGTATAGTATAGATCCCAAAATAAAGTCAAACTCCTAACTGGACATAGACTGCACTGGTCATACAAGTGTCCATCTGTATGTCCATCTGTGGGCTCCCCACCGTAAAAACCATAATTTAAATTAGCAAGAAAACACAAAAATGCATCATCATTTTTAAAAAATTTCTAAATACTTTCAGGTGAGAGGAACAAAGCAATTATATAATGACACACTATTATAATAACAAAGTAACAAATATTTATAATTAAGTAAAAGTATGGAAGGAAGAGCTGAGGTGCTGTTTGCAGCAGGTGGATGGTATGCACTGCTCCTCTCCCAGCATGAGACCCTCAGAGTGTGCTGGGGTGTGGATTGCAAGTGCCCCTCTGTGCTGCACTCCAGGAAGAGGAAATTAAATATGTTGTCAGACACAATTAAAAATAACAAATGCTTATCCTTCTTAATTAGACTGTAGAACACTTATTGCCAGCCTCCCCCAAAGCTTAGTGTTGAAAGCAAATTATTTTGAGAGCATTTTTAATGTAATGGTTTTACAACTTGCTGAAATCTTTGCCTCTTCTTTAGTAAGGCTGGTGTCTTGAGACTGGCCAATCAAGCTCAGCCATGGAAGAAGGCTCACACAGAATTTAAGCTAGACAGCTAGCAAAAGTATTTCAAAGAGAGCAATGGCCTTGGCTTCAATCTACACATTCCTTCTTGGCAACTGGGAACTTCCCCCATTGTAGTAGTGAGCATATTAAAGAGAATGGCAATGGGTAATCACATTTGAACTGTGATTGAACTGTTGCTATATTCTGGTAAATGTAATTTGCATTTGTATGTTTTCATATGTTTTCAGTATATTTTATATCACTCTGCTAAATCAGAAATCCTATATAAAATCTTCAAATGGGTAACTTTGACATTAAGCCTCTCTCCCTTCACCCATGGCATATCCAAAAGAAGCTGCTCAGAGAGTATTGAACTCCAACATGACTGTTTAATAATAAGACCATTTTGGTCCTATGTTGTTCATAAGTTTACATGTTTTTGAGTTTTCTCAGATAGTTTCTCATCAGAGAAACTTATTTAAGTGAGCGCTAGCAGCAATGACAACTGGCAACTCTAATTACACTTGACAGAGTACAAGACAATCTTTTTTCTGCCTACCAGATGCTTCCACTGCTGTGTGCTCCCTCATCTACTAATTCCTGCCCCCGGTAGAACTTATTAAGACATGCGCCTGTCATTTGGTATATCACAAATATCTGGCAAGACATGTGGAGTGTAGCAATGTGCAGCAGGAGTGCCAGTGCAAACAGCCTCCCTCTGTCACAGAAGACTACCTCCAGAAGTGAGGAATGACGTGGGATAGATGCTTGTCACCAAGGCAAGGTGATGGATCTGCAGCAGAGGCAGTCAAGGGTTTGCATCCAAAAAAAGGTATCAGGGTGTATCCCTGCCCACACACTGGGGCTGACGTGCTCCTGTGATCCCCACACAGTCGTGTCTGTGCCTTCACCGCTTGAGTGTTCTCTCAGACTCGTGCTTGATTAAGTAGCAGAGGCAGACAGGATGATCTGATGACTGCTGTGGTATGACACCACAAGGTAAACTGGCTTGATGTTTCTGTTCCAGATAAATCACAGCATAACATTCTGTCAGCGTGTACAGATATTTTCTCCCATTTTTCTTCATCTGTGTATGAATTTTTGTTTAATGTCACATTAGTTTGCCTTCAATGTATAGAATACAGTGACCTAATTTTTGCTGCCAGGCACAAGGAGGGCAGAGCAATAGAGGTGCTCTGTGGGGGAAGGAAGCATATCATATTTCAAAGATCCTGGAACAACATTCCTGAAGTGGAGCAAGGTGATAAGAACAAGAAATGGCCGCACACTGATAAGGAGGTTGGTAGTGAAACCTTGCCAAGTTGAAATGTCATGTCATTGGGAAAATGCCCAAGCAATGCCTCATCAGCTAATTGTGAAATATTTTCCACTTGTCCCAGCTGCTACTTACTGCAAATGCTTACTAATGAATTTGGGAAGCATTGAGATATGCAGATCTATAGACCATATTTGCCCAGTTTTGTGTGAATACAAATCCACCGTGATCTATCTGGTAAGAGACACATGTGCTGATGGTGATGGAGAGGCAAAATTCCCTTACCTTTATTCCTTCTTCCTAATAAGCCTACCCCAAACCATATTCAAAATGCAAAGTTTAAATTAGAGTTTAGAGCATTATGGGCTGCTGTTTGTTCTGCTTTATACAGAATAAGAATTTGGGAAGTCTAGTGGAGCTATTTTGTGCCTTCTGGGGACGGAACAAAATGTCCTCTTATTTACGTGCTGCAGATAAAAATCAGGATGTTCCTGATAGTTATGAGAATTAACCCAGTCCATGAGCTTGTTTCAGAGAAACAACCAATCAACCAGAAAACAAAATTAAAACAACCTACTTACAAAGTTTCGGAGAAATCTTGGTAGTCTAGAAGGTATATTTTTCATATCTTCCAATCTCAAGAGCCAAGAGCTTTTATGATTAGTAGTCCAGATATTTTGAGCCAAGAATTAGCTGTAACATTTCAAAAATGGGTTTTATATGCTAGAAAATAATTCATACTTTAAGGGTCAGATATTTTGAAGTCTTCTAGAATTGAAAGACTGGGAATGTTTCCTTTCAATTGACATAAAGGTTTCTATTTCTAGCCATATACAATGTAGTATATATGGGACATTAAAGCTCTGACATTCCTAGGCAAAGAAAATTTTTCACTGTTGTAGCACTGATTCTTACCTTTCTAATAGCTCACACAGGTATCATTTTATGAGAAACTCTGTGTCTGAAATAAAAAAGAGGAAATATTAGCTATATGGAGCTGTTCCTATTTGGGGGCTGTTGAAGTAAAAGCTAGGTGATCAGGTTTGAGAAGCAGATAAAGTGGTTGAAGGTGTATGACAAATTCAAATATAAGATATCTCTGTAGGTCAACTCCCCATCTCAAAATGTGCCACTATATATCATCTATGAGATCTGTGTGTGAGCTCTGTTGATTGAGTATTGAGGGACTGAGAGGCAGCAAACAAAAAACTCAATAGAGGCCAGCTGGTCTAGTGCAGTTGAGGGGTAGGTCCAGCTTCCCTGTGTCCCTGTCCCCACCCTGGAAAGGAACCCATGGCCCCAGAAAGGAGCCCATGTTCCCAGGCCTCACTCCATGATACTGAACTTGGGGGTTCAGACTCCTGGGGGTCGGGCCGTGCTTTGCCTGTCCCGTCAGCACACCTGGGAACTCAGCAAAAAACCAGGCTGGAGCTCCACAAGACCCACGTTCTTCCTGCAGCCCCTTTGCTAATTTTTACTAACAGCCTCATCGGCCAGGAAGAGTTTGAGGAACCATTAACAGCTGTGCCAAAAGGGTCTCCCTGGGTCAGGATTGTGTGAGACTGTACAACACAATCTCTGCCCCAAATCACACCCAAGAGAGCTCAGTTGCTGTATTGATTAGTTGTTTACCCTGCTACTACATGCTTCCACTGGGGAGGGGAAGGCAGAAAATGCATATGGGCTTTCTTAGCATCAGCTGATGCAGATTCCCTGTGATAGTCAGGGTGAAATGGGAGAAATTATTTTGTTGTGCTAGCTTTTGAGTGCTAAATTCATACAGAATGCACCCAAGTTTTTAACTTTGGATAATTAGACTACTAAGTTGCTATGATATCAGGAAAGTAAACATGTAGAAAGTAAGTATATAATATTTAAATAGTCATGTCTCCAGACTTTTTGCACATATAAATACAGCCCAGCCCCACAGCCTTTACTTTATCTGCATGAACATACTGCTTTTGATGGTAATGTACTCCCTAGTTTGTTCTTCCACTCGTTTACATTTCCTATAGCTAATTTTTCAAACACGTAACAGCACTGTAGTGCTTAGGCAATTATTTCCAGTGTCTGGGCATATTTATCAAGTGAAATCAAGTATTGATCATCTGTAGAGAAGATCTCAGCATTCCTTCATATTTTCCAGCTGGCCAGCTGGAGGGGAAGTTCATTTTTATCAGTGAATTGAAAGATGGGTTTGTGCTCCTGTTTTTAGACAAAATTCATCAGGCTCTGTGGTTGCAGGTTTGTAACAAAACTCAGTCATACTGCCTGCTTTTCACAACGGCTGTCGTTGATTTATTTGGCTGTTCTGTTTCAAATTTGGCATATCATGTTTTTATCATACTTAGATCAAAGAAGTTAGTGTGAAAGGAGATAACTGCTTTGTATGACAAAGATTATTCTAAGATTCTAAGACTAAGTACTTAATACATTTTCTGTTCTTTTCTTTTTTAGCTGCATGTCAGCTAATTCAGTCAGAACAAATTTCTGTCACCTAAACATCTCTTGCCAGGAGAATCCTGCTACTTTCAGGGATGAAGATTTCCTTCCCAGCATAATTCACAGGCCCAGCATCACACCAGTACTACTGACCAGTGCTGCCTCTGCTCTTCAGCCTTTGCTGCTGAGGTACTTTTGCCAGAGGCTTTTAAAGATTTGTGAATTCTGAAGAACTGTGCCTTGCATCACTCTAATACAGCAAATGTGTGTTACTATCTCTGCTTTATAGATGAAAAACACAAAACTGGAGGGAAATAGGAAATTTACCTTACTGGATAATCCGTGTGGAAGCCATAAGTCTGTCTCATGGTCTCCTTACTCTGTGTCTTAACCATAGGTCCATCAATATCATTCATTTCAGGGATGCATTTATTACTACTGCTGCTAATACCACTGTTTCTGCAAATGCCATGTTGAACTGATAGAGGAAAACATTCAGTCTCCAATTTTTCTCCTTCTGTCCTCTATATTGCAGTGCAAAGGACTTTTTGGATGAAAAAACAATCTGAGAACAGGTGTAACAAACTCCTCAGGCCTTTCACAAGGACAAACCTGCATTTCTATAACATGCATTCCATGCAATAATTCATCATATATTTTCACTGAGAACATTCTGTGCAGCAGCCTTTTGGATGAATGGAGCATAAAATGCATTAACACAGAGGATTCACAGAAAATGGACATTTTTTACTGATTTTCTCACATTTGTGCTTTGTTTTGTGCATATGTAATGCCACACTAAGAGCTGGGGGAGTTCATAAGAAGAAACCAGAAGTCACAACAGGGCAGCTCACAGCTGGGAAGCGTCTCTCAGCCACAGAGTGGGTGGTGAACCGGGTCCTCAGCACCTCTTGGGCACTGCTCCTTGTGGAAGTACAAGGACTGTGCTGCCACCACTCAGCCTTGGCCAAGGTGGCAGATTCCCCTTGCAGACAACTTGCCATATTCACTCAATTACCTAATATTTAACCAACAAAGTCATCCTTTTTGACCATTAAATATCTGGCTGTGTCTTCCTTTCCCAGCTGGAGGGTCAGGGTGTTGCACAGGAGCAGTGGTGAGTGCTGCTCCTGAAGCACAGCAGCAGCAAGGAGAGCAGTCAGACTGGTCACAGCCAGATTGGTCATTGCCTAAACCAAAAGTTGGAAATAAACTGTGAGCTGCTTCTCTATTCTCCATCCATTACCTTATCACGTGATGTGTCCAGTCTGCTTTTAAATCATTTCAGAGATGTGACTTCTAACACTTTTTCTAGGGAAGCTATTTCACAGTCGATTACACTTCCTTGTTAAAATTTTGGCTGGATAGTCAACTCAAATCTCCACTTTCTTACCTTTATATGCAATTATACCCCTGAGAAGTGCTCTAAACAATCTCCTAATGCCTCCTTGTTTGTATCTTTCAAGCACCTGTAAACACTTATAGCCGTTTTGGATACCATGCGAGGCATCTTAAAATCTTTAGCTCGTAGGTGCTTTCTCCATGGATCATCCCCTCTAGCCCTTATGTTAGGCATTTTATTCTTCTTAAAGTTCTTTATAATTAGTCATCATCTTCCTAGGAAGGCTGGTGCCCAGGCCTGCATGCAGGTAATTTGTGCAACAAAGATTTCATATTCATAATGCTTCTAGGCTGCACATAGTTTTAAATTATGCTCAGTGTCCTACTTTCACCAGTAATTGTATCTCTTTTTCCCTAACCTTATACAGAAAGAGAAGTGAGCAGCTTTTCAGTTTAATTAGTTTGGTTTCTGACAGCCTAAATGGGCAGTGATGTAAAGAGCTGCAAGGTTAAAAGATTTTCCTGGGGTGTATAGGACTGCAAAGAAAAATACATACATTTTGCTTATAAAATAGAAGCAACGTTATAAGGGATAATAAAATATTTTCCTCCCTTAAAGCACACAACCACTTTAGGAATGTGTGTTTGTCATCCTCACTCCTAAAATAAACTACACATAAACATATTCCTAGCACCATCCAGACATTTTCCATGACTACATGACAGTCAGATGTGACAGACAAGATGCTCTCTGTTGGGACTCAGAACATTCGGTGTCGCTGCATGGTAGGAGCTCTCTCTGCATAACAAAATGAGTAAGGTCTCCATAGAAGCTACTTGTAATGTTTTGATAGAAAAATTCTCTCTAGAAATCAATAAATGCCACTTTTTATCAAGGAAAAAAAAATGTGCATGAATTTATACCAATATCTGATTTCAGTTTCTTAATAGGCCTATGTGAGAAACTGAATGAAAACTTTGGACATTGTGGTAAAAATGAGCACACCAATACCCTATGGACTTCAGTATGGTTTAGAGCAGTCAAAATGAAAATAACCTGGGATGATTCTGTGTAATTTTTAATTAGAAAAACTTTCATGAATATGTAGAATATTACTATTATTATAAATAATAATAATCTGAACTAAATTATGCAAAAACTCAAATTAGGACCTGAGCTCTAAAAAAATACAAGATCATTCTCATATAACTTATCACAGGATCACCTGGACTCTCCAATTGTTCTCAAAAAAGAAGGAGAGTTGTTTTTTTTCCCTTCAGGTGAGCAGCCTTTTTGAAGTACTTTAAGCACAGCTGGTATCATACCCATCTTCTTGCCTCATTCAGTACAGTGAGATAAAAAATATGAACAAGCATATGAGGAAAAAATATATGAAACCCAAAGATTATATCTTTTCATGAATAGCATGGTAGAATCTAACTTTTGAAAGACATCGCTTTATTAACTTTTCCTACTGTATTTTCACTTGATGATATTTCCACCTCAGACCTTTTCAGTAAAATTTTACTCTCCTCAATATTTATTTCCTGGCATCTGGTTTCCATCTAGCTGCTGATTGACACTCCAAAACATAAAACACTGCCTGCAAACTCCAGCTCACTTAGAACTACTGATGTGTGTTAGCAATCTTCTCTCTTTCACCCGAGCTCTTCCCTGCCAGAATGCGCAGGGTCAGGCACCGAGGAGGGCTGAAGCTTTCTTCAGCAGTCCCTTAGATCAGCCAGGTGCTGCACAATGGCAGCTGGAAGCAGTCACATTGTGGCCTGAGCTGCTTCTGTGAGAGAGTGAATGGGGACTGCAATTTTAGGAGATGGTCTAATTAAAGCACATAAGCCTTTCATCTATTTTCGAATCCTTGTTCTAAGATTACAGTGCACTAGGCTGCTTTGGAAAGCATCTGGACAACACAGAACCAAGCACCTCTAAGGCAGGAGATAAAGATGAGTTTAAAGAGGAAAATAAAATTTCCATTTTTTTATTCTCTCAAATGGATAAAAATAACCTTTAATTTTTATAACTCACAAGATAAAGAAGGGATTCACAGAGGCCATGTCTTCAAGATTTGATACTAAACAAACCCAGTGACAACTCTGCCCTTTGCACAACTGTCCCATGTGGGTCATACCTGCTTACAAACTGCCAGAACCTGAATATGAGAAAACAAACACCTGAATGGGCCTCTTCTGAATAGGGTTTACCAGGAAGCCTTTTCTGGATGTTTGAGTACCAAAAGAAACTTATTAATGAGAATCACCCTCAATATGTAGCAACCATATACAGAAAACAGTAGGCAGCTCCTGATGTAGTGCTGGCAGCAGCAGCAATGCAGCACCACCATTTTTCCTAAGAGATGCAGTGTAAGGCTGGATTCTGGGGAGGTCTGCTGTTCCTCAATACTTGGGCTGCCTAATTTGAATTGGATAAAAATTCAACCATTTCTACAAATAAAAGATATTGAAGTGGTTTTTTCTTTATGTCATATTTGAGTGAATTTACTTTGGCAGAATTCCCTCTCCCTTGTGCTTTCTATTAACTTTCCAGTTGCTAAATCTGGTGCAGGTGTTCAGAGAGGGTACATTTCAATGCCAGTTTTGTTCTATATCAGGTCTTATATCTTACTTTACAGTATCATAGTCAAAAGCTTTCTTTCTCAGAGTGCATGAAGTAATCTAGTGGCTATCTATCTGTCACATTTGCTGTGTCCAGAGATAGGTGTCAGCAGTGCAGCACATGATGCTGCTGCACACACAACACATCCCCACCACTGATGGGGTGTGCTGTGGCTGGCAGTGACAACTGCTGGGCAGGGCCCAGGGAATGGGTGTCCCTTCCCCACCTATTGGGAGGAAGAGACCTTCTGTCAGCACCTCAACTCTTCATTTCCACTGAATCTTAGGTATCACCAGCTGACAGCAACATTTTGAGAAACAGATTTACACACTAGATAGATCAGCAAGAGCATTGTGGTCATCAGTGAACAAATACTTCAAGATAGCACATCAATTACAAATCAAAACTGCCTGAAATGAACATTGAAAATGTTCAAATACTTGAAATAAGAGGAAATATCCTCCTCTGAAAAGTCCGTGTGTGTTTCACTGCTTGCATTTTGTGCAAGGTTGGAATGAAAGAAACGTGAATATTGTCTTAAGTTGGGAAAAAGGTGAACGTACAGGTGAGAACTAAGATGAAACTGCTCTACTGTGAAGATCTTATCTAATATGCAATTTATATTCTTTCCAATACTGCTCACTTCCTAATCTCTACCATAGAAAAATTAGCAGTAGAGAAAAGCCTCATAATCTGCTGAGATGGACAATCAGAAAATAATAAGCATTAATTCAGAAAATTAATAAACCTGTAATTCATCATGACTTTTCAAATCTAGATTAAGATTAGATTAATTTAAGAGAGCTCTATACTCTCAGTCTCTCTTCCCTCCCCTTTTTTTTTCTCTTCTTTGTTTTCATTAAAGTCACTTCTATTTCCCTTTTAAAACTTCAGGTTGAGTTTAGCAAGGAGAATGCTTTGTTTATAGGGCTCCTCATGTAACCTGGAACCACCAGGAGCTTTCCTGTAATTAGCTCTGGTAGTCTGACTGTGCATTTTAATTTGAATGCTTGACTGATCTTCCTCTACTTCTGAGACATGGCATTCATTCACACTTATTGCAGATATGGAGTAAAAAAAAATTTAATCTCCTAACAGAGTTTTCTCTTTAACTTAGTTTTTTTGGGGTTTTTTTTTTTTTTAATTAAAACTGGCTACCAGGCTTCTAAGACTTCTCAAAATATTCTGTGTTTGATTTCCAGTGTTCAACACTGCCACAAGGCCAAGGAATGAATACACCAGGGAGCAAGCGAGCCCTCTTTGTGCCAGTTTTCCCAGTATAGATCAGTTTTCCATATTCTGTGAAGGGACCATGCTGGTGACAGCCATTAACATGCACACACAGAATCACTGGTGTTGTGGCTGCTTGCCAGGTGTGCACTTCTCCATCAGCAAGCACAGCACTGATAACCCTGAGAGTGCCGTGCTTCCCACCACACTCCATGGGAGTCTGGAGCTGCTAGCAAGGAGCAAGGTCCAGATCTCATCAAAAGCACCATATATTTCAAACACACACAGCAGGAAAACTTGCTGAGAGAAATCAGTATCAGTGGGTGTGAAATACCGTACATTTTAATGTAAATTTACTCTTTCACTGAGTTTGTGGCAGTGATCAAGACAGATGGGGTGGAACTAGATTGTGAGTAACCTTTCTCATCCCAGCACCTAACATGAAGCTATCACACATTTAAAGAGCTCCTCCTTCTGGAACTGCAGTTGCTTGGGAAGATAGATGCAAAAATGCTCAACAGATAATGTTGTCAGCACTGGCAAGAAGAGCTGCCCTGAGCAGAGAGCAAAGTGCTGGAGTCAATAGTCCCTGCTGAAGTCATGGGATAAAGCCTGGATAGTCCAAGCTGTGCTTTACTGGTAACTTAACATTTCAAAAGGTAACCTCTTTGTGCTGCAGAAAGGCAGCTGCTGTGGGCTAAAGCACTGCCAGCCCCTGCAGAAGGGGTGGTGGTGTCCCCCATGCAGTGACAGCCAGACTGGGTACACACTGAGTGTGGAGCAGCCCGTGTCCCTGACACCCAGCGCAGCCGGTGGCGCGGTGCAGCACAGGACAACACTTCACAAGGCTTTGCCAAGCATCCTCCTCTGAATCCACCAGCCTGTGTCTAGCCCATGTTTGGCTTTAAGAATGCCACCTGGTGTCAGAGAAAGGGCAAGGAAGCCACTGTGGGTTTGGCCATCCTCTGAGAAACCAGACCTCTACATATGAAGTGTAAAATCTTCCTCACTTGGCCAGCTGCTGACTTGCTTACAGAGCATCACAGGAGTGGGGACCGGGTGTCAGGTAGCTAATGGTGCCTAGCTCAGTAGCCTTTGGGCTCTCTTCAGTAGAGTGCAGAGTCTCTCACTGCTGTGGAGCTCTTGTCCTCAAGCCTTTTGTCTCTGCTTAACCCTGACGTGCCATGTGCCCCCAAGTGCTTGGCAGCAGTGTGCAGTGACTCCAGCTGTACTCTGCCCTGCAGAGGAACTAGTGCCATTTAGAAAAATGAGGTTCCTCTGCTGGGTCTGACATGTGGCAAAGCAATAAAGTACTTCTCATTATTGACATCTGTGGGATTGTCTCACAGGTCCAGCCTACTACCTAATATATGTCTTTAAGTGCATGCAGACACAAACACCAGGAAAATAGCTTTCAGCTCAGCCTGGATCCTCTCCCCAGGAATGTGATAATCCTGATTAGCTGATACTATGGACAGCTTACTTCACTTACTTCCCAAACAAGCTCTGCTACTTAATGAAATGAATAAATCCACTTCCAACTTCAAAAGGGATTTTAACTTCCTGTTTCTTTAAATTAAGCCTGCACTGCCTCAAACTTTTATTGATGTGTCAGCAGGTACATTCCAAAAATTACATCTGTAGAAACAACTGTCTTCCCCTCCTGCTATTCTCTGTTCATCCATGTGGAATCTAATTCTAAAAAATAAAGTTATCTGCTAATAATAGTGATCAAATCTCTATTCTGAGATCTGACAATCTGCAGGGCTGGGTCTAACAGCCTGGTTCTAACAGCTGGGGTGAAGTGATTACCACTCAGTGATGTACCAAACCAAGGGGCAGATCCACACTTTGCCCGGCTTTTTTTCTCCAGACTACTCATCAAATCAAAGATTCATGCTGTGGTACTGTTCAGTTGCATAGCAAAAAATCCATATATATTTTTTCATAGCTCTGTGAAAATTAGTTGCATAATGTGCTGCATATCTCAAACCTGTCTTTATTTGAAGGTTCATGTCCACTTTCCAGTTTTTCTTATGTTCACAACAACTCAATAATAATTACAGCAAACATCAGCTTTGGTCAGCAACTAAGCCACACACAGCCACCCTCTCACTGCCCCTCCAGCAGGAAGGGGAGAGAATGGAAAGAGTTAAAGTGGGAAAACTTGTGGATTGGGATAAAGATGGTTTAATGGGACAGAAAAAAAAAAAAAAAAGAATTCAAATATATAAAACAAGCTATATTTAAGGCAATTGCTCATCACTTGCCAGCTGGTACCCAGCCAGTTCCTCAGCAGTGGCCCCCAGCCAGCTTCCCCCAGCTTCACATGCTGAGCATGATGCCACACGGTATGGGACATCCCTTGGGTTGCTTGGGGTCAACTGTCCCAGCTGTGTCACTTCACAGCTCCTTGTGCCCCTCCAGTCTTCTCACTGGCAGGGCATGAGAAGATGAAAAGTCCTTGACTTGTATAAACACTACTCAGCAGCAACTAAACTGTCAGTGTGTTATCAATATTAATTTCATGCTAAAACAAAACACAGCCCTATACCAGCTACTAGCAAGAAAATGAACTCCATCCCAGCCAAAAGCAAGACAGCATCTTTCAGCCAGACCATTCAGCTTTGGAATGTATTTCACCCCCATTAAATGAAATCACTTCACGTGGTTGCTGCAGGAGACATCACTCTGAACTCCCTCAGCACTGCTCTGCCCCTCTCTTCTCAGGGAGATTGCCATGCTGCTTTCCATGAGGTTATGTCAGAAATCTCTCAATAAAAACAAAAATTCCTCATCATGTTTGTTAAACAAGGAAAAGGGGTGATGAGCACACAGATGTGGGAAGGTGTGGTGCATCCTTGCAACCTCCCAGCCCAGGATGTGCCTGGTGCTGGCTCTCCTGGCTACCCAAGATGCTGTGTCAGCACTCAGAGCTGGCAGGGTCCCCTGAGCACCAGGACCATGGTTACTTCCTGAGGGGGCTGGAGTGGCAAAACCCAGTTCTGGAAACAGCACCAAGCTGCTCTGTCCTGCACAGGCTCCACTGCTGGAAAAGGGATGAGAAACTATTTTTTGAGGTCAGATTTCCTTTGTATTTTGGGGGTTTTTCTTTTCCATCAGCTCCACTCAAAATGAAATGAAAACCCAGTGAACAGCTTTTTCTTGCCCAAGTATAAATCTAGGTGTGATTTTGTGTGTTTAGAGATTTCTGCACTGAAGTGTTTTCCAGCTGTATGCACATTTTGTGTCATAAATTTATTCAGTTTCTATTAAATTCTGCATTTATTTAGTAAGACAATCCAAAAACTTTTGGGAATTATGTCTATTTATGTGTTTCTACTATTCATAAACCAATGATATATAGCAGTTTGTAAAAAGAAAAAATAATTTAAATAGCTAAATTTTCTGAAGAAGTCTATTCTACATTACTCCTGCATGACACCTTAAAACAGTTTTTAAGAGGGAAATTCATGATGATTTGAAAAGACTAAGATGTTGTATTGTAGGAAAGGTAAATTGATCTCTCTTTCAATTTGCTTAATGCTATGAAACTCTTTATCTCTCCTCATTCCTGCTTTTAAAAAGATCAGGCAGTAAAAAAAGTGGGAAAGAAATGTCTGCTGTTTAAGAAGTGATGACTTTGCCGAGGCTGTGATTCCCCCTGGGGGCTCAGTGTGTAAAGCTGAAGTCAGTGGCTCCAGGATGGTCTTGGCACCCAGTGGATCATCCTGCCAGCAACAGACGATGCACTGACACTGGCACCCGAGCTCGAAGGCAGGAGGCAGAGCCAGACCACGAGCAGGTAAAGCCAAGAGGGATCTCTGGAGCAAAACCTGCTCCTGGAGAACTGCAGTGCAGACTGCAGGACCAGCTGAGGCTGAGAGCACAAGAATCCTGCAAGTAGGTTGTCTGCCTGGCCACCCACCATCTCACAAAAACCAGCAGATCCAGACTGGAGGCACGAGGTCCTTTGGATACACAATGAAAACCCCATCAGTACTGCAGCTGTAATCAGCAGAAGAAATTTGCTAATGACATTTTATAGTGAAGTGCAGAAAATAAAAAACTGTTTCCCCCCAAAGATGGATATATTGCAATCTCCCTCTAGTAGATATGGAATGCAGCTTGGATAAAATTTATCAGAGGGTGAACTGCTTGGTGAAATTGAATATGCATAGTTTTAAAGAAAAGTATATTGAGACTTTTATGGGGATGATAGCTATTTGTATATGAAAAAATAGTACAGTAGCAAAATACAGTAATCTGGATGGATCCTACTTTCCTATATGTAGTGAGAACGTATCTGAGATTACTTGAAAAATCCATAAAAATTGCTTGGATGTTGTGCTTTCATTAAATGCAGAATTTTTCTTCACTGATTTGTGTTCATCATATTCTGGATAACAAAGATAATGGGGGTTTTTGCTGATTTGTGTAATTAGAAATTTTAAACTCAAACCACACATACAAACCCATCTTCTTAAATAGAAGTTTCAACCAAAATCAGGCAATAAAAGGATCATCTCTTGGGACTGAATATATTAAAGTTATATCCATAGAAGCCATTATTATCCTCCCAGAGGTTAAGTACTATGTTGTGCTCATCCTTCTGTCACAGAATCATGGAGTGGTTGAAGTTGGAAGGGACCTTCTGATCAAGCTCCAGCAAAGTCACCCAGAGCTGGTTGTCCAGGCACATGGCCAGAGGACTTTTGAAAATGTCCAAGAGTGGAGACTACACAACCTCCCTGGGCAGCCTGTGCCAGTGCTTGGTCATTTGCACAGTGAAGAGGTGTTTTCTGATGTTCAGAGGGAACCTCCTGATTTTCAGTTTGTGCCTATTGCCTCTGGTCCTGTCACTGGGCACGGCTGAGAAGAGACCGGCTCTGTCCTCTCTGCACCTTCAGGTATTTATATATATGGATGAGATCCCCCGAGCCTTTTTTCTCCATGGTGAACAGTCACGACTCTCATCCTTTCCTCACAGCTGAGATGCTCCAGCCACTTCATCATCTTCATACTCTCTTTTACTGGGGGGACCAGAACTAGACATAGGACTCCAGATGTGGCCTCAATGGTGCTGAATAAAGCAGAAGAATTCCCTCCTCCAATCTCCTGGCAACACTTTGCCAAATGCAGCCCAGGATGCCATTAGCCTTCTTTGCAGTGAGGGCATGTTGCTGATTCATGTTGAGCTTGGTGTCACCAAGACTCACAGGTCCTTTTCTGCCAAGCTGCTTTCCAGCTGGATGGTCCCAGCATGAGCTGGTGCCTGGGGTTGTTCCTCCTCAGGTCCAGGACTTTTAGCCTTCTTGCTGAGCTTCATGTGCTTCATACCAGCCCATTTCTCCAGCCTCTCTGGGTGGCAGTACAGCCCTCTGTCATATCAGACACTTCTCTCAGTTTTGTGTCATCAGCAAACTTGCTGAGGGTACAGTTTGTCCCATCATCCGAGTCACCAGTGAAATTGTGAACAGGATGCACTACTGCTCCTGGGGCACCCCACAAGTGACTGACCTCCAGCTTCACTTGTGCCACTGGCCACCACTCCCTGGGGATTTCCATGCAGCTGCTTTTCAACTCACCTCACTGTCTGCTCATCCAGCCCATACCCCATTAGGTTCCCTTCTTTAGGACCATCTTGCAGCAGTGTTCAGTTACTCTCTGAAGTCCAAGCAGACATTATCACTGTTATCCCATCATCTACCAGGACAAACATTTCATCACAGAAGTTTATCATATTAGCCAAGCATGATTTCCCCCTGAAGAATCCAAGCTGACTGCTCCTGCTGTTATTGGAAATGTTTGTCTCATGCTTTCTCATGTGGGACTATGAATCTGGCAATTTCATCTTTGCATATATTCTGACATGAAAATTTTTACAAGTCTTGTACTACTGATGATATTGTGCATTTCTTCTCATTTTCTTTATGTGGTCTTCATTTGTGGTGGCCTTTGCAGTTCGTAAGCATCATTTCTTGTACCTGTTTTATGTTCCCAGCTCCTTCAGAAAGAACACTGTTTATATTCAGCATATTTAAGGCACTGCAGCAATGTATGCTGCAATAAAGACTAATCCAATTAATGAAATGGATCTTAGGCTGAATTACAACTGCCCAAGCATTAATGAATTTGTTGTACCGATACACAACAGGATGGGTACAGATCTCCTCTCTAACTACCTGCTTATGGGGCTGGCATTTACAGCCAATGACAATTGCAGTTTATAAACCTATAAGCAACACCTAGGGTCTTAAATTTCACTACTGCTTTCCATGAATGTAGCTTGTGCATTTCTGTATTTTGCTTTCATTTTTCCCTGCCCAGTCTTTTTTCCAGACTGAATCTCATTTTATTGCCAACTTATACCTCTAAATTCTGCAGGTCTCTTTTTATTATTATTTCGCCATCTATTGTGGGTTTTGCAACACCTTACAATTTAGTATGATCTGTAAATTTAATTACTGTCATGTTTGCAAAAGACCATAAAGAGCCAAGTCAATTATATGGCCAAAAAGAAAAAAGGAAACCTTTATTATGCAATAAATGCTCTGCTAAAAGTCCCACTCAAAAAAAGGTACTATACATTTCTTGGAATTCATAGACATAATTGCAAAGGGATCTAGATGATTTGCCTACATCATTTGTGTCATTTTAAAAAAAAATTAAAATGCATTATTAGCAAGAGTAAATATTAAAGAGATTGAAGTGGGACTTTATTCCTTTCAGTGCAGATGAAATATACGGGACAGGGTAAGACAACCATTCATATCCCACACTTTCCTATGACACATAAATTAAACCTACCACAGTGTTACTGAAGCAGAATTGCCTCAAATTGGTTCACACATTAAGGGCAAATGCAGGACACCAATTAAGAATTAATTTTATTTTATTTCTATTTTCTTTTTTATTTTTCTAGCATTTCCAAGATGTGTTATGTGTATAGTACAATTGTGTAATGCTTCAGTCCAGTCTGACAGCATTTGAGCAAAGTCTATAATTCTCTGTCATTATTATCTCTCAGCTATTATAAAACTGGTAGGAATTAGAGCAGAGTAACCTTCATCATTCGACCAGGATCTACAGCAATTACAATTTGGTCTTTGACTGAGGTTAGAATAGATAAATTGAGCTAGATAATGATTACAATCTTTCAAATTCATCATTAGCTCTAACTGCATTTCTAATGGAGAAGACCAGATTATTGGGCCTGACCATGATAGCTGCTCCCGGCTTACGCTACAGCAACATCTCTAAACTCACTCCTCTTTAATCAGACCTTTTGTTCTCAAAGAGCACAACCTGAGATACACTAATAGGTATTAATTTTACAAAGCAATTCAAGACTTTGAAAACCTGTTTTCAGTGTTCAGCTTGAGTACTCGATTTTCAGGCAGAGCTGTTCTCCCCTGGCAGAGAAAAGAAAATCCCCTTTCAAGTAAAACATATGCTGAAAGTCCTCTGGTTAATGAAAGTATGTAAACTAGGATGAGCAATTTAGCAAGTTATGAATGTGCCTGAGTCCCACCAGCATCCATGTTTTGCCCATCAATTCAGAGGGCATGCAAATTTCTCCATGGAAAAGTTGATTTTATGTCATTGGTTTAACTATAATTAGGATTTATTTCCTCAACTGATTTTACCTGTAACTCTGTTACCAGTGTCGTATTGACAGAGGGATGCATAGTGACAAATGCAAGAGAAGACCAGCCAAGTGTTATGGGCTGAGTGTGGTCAGGGCACTGGCCAGATGGCTTGGAAGCCTGAGCCCCTGTATGTGCTCATGTCAATGTCTGTCCATCCTGCAAGGACTCTCAGACAAGATGTACGGAAAACTGCCCCCATATTACCTAGTGTGTAAAATGCAAGACTTTAATGCCTTGATTCTGTTGCCCAAACACAGGTACTCAGTGCCATGTAAAAAACCCTATGGTTTTTGGGGTAATTCACACAGGACCCATGGGGATGACAGAAGATCCCCTTTCCCTTACAGATTTGTGCTGATTTTACACATTTGGTAAATGTTTTTATCCTGTGTTTTTAGAAAGACATTGCTGACACAGACATAGAATTAGCAAATTGTCCTAATCGATATAAAGCACCTACTATCAGCTTAAAAACCACTGGGTGTTAATTATGAGACACCACAAACACATCACTCAGGCAGCTCCTCAGCAGAAACTCCTGTGCTCCACTCAGCTCCCAGCCCACGCTCCCTCCTTCCCTCCCTCAATCTTTCCTCTCAGTCAGTAACAATTGCTTTTGTGAGACATTTATCATTTCACAGTTTCAAGTTTCTCACTTGAAGCTCTGCCCTTCAACACTCAAATGTAGTGATGGCTAAATTCTGCTCTCACCCACCAGGGCAGTGTAAATGGTGCTTCTTACTACAAAAGTATTTGGACAGATTTCTGCTGGACTTTGACTTGTGTATGTTTATTAGCCTCCCATGGAAGGCAGTACAGATGCTGAGGACTGGGTAATGAGAGGTTACCTGGGATGTATGAGGGAAACTGCATAGAAAACTACAGAACAGTGGCCTCCGGGAGATATTTTGCAGGAAATATAAAGTGAAATGGTAGAGATGAAAGAGAGGGGGAGACAGTGAAACCAGTGAAAGACGCACTGACATCATCATACACTGTCTTTCTGCCATGGTAATAGGCATGATGGTCAAGGTAGGTCACAGAAAACTGCAAAGTAAGCCCAATCTTTCTGCAGGTGCAATCTGCTCTGGTGCATTCAGAGGCTTGAAGGGAACATAGGGATAGGTGATGGCCAGAGGCTGGGTGAGACCTGGCACTTGTTTCTATCCTTCATAAACAGGCACAAGGCATGAGAGAGACAATAGAAAATTCGGTGTGTTACGGAGTGGTCTGTTGAAAACATGGCAAATGTCACTCAAATGCCTCCTCTCTGCTCAGAGACCCGCTTGCTGTGGCCAGCAGTTGTGTTGAGCCACTGCCAGGGGGTCACACGCAAAGTTCAGCATAAGCTGAATTCAATGTGTATTCAGAAATGAGCATCTAGGTGTAGCATCAGCAGAATCACAGAAATATTCTGTGGCTTGCTCAGGTCTTCAACTCTGACATGTAGAAGTTAGACTAGATCCTGAAAGCCTCAGCTGTCTCTGTCACTCACTGAGAAAAAAAAGATTGAAAATTATTTATGCATTGAGAGAGCTGACTTGTTTGGTTTTACAGACAACAATATTTTAGCTATTCCAAATCAAAGTGGTAGTTAGGCAGCTGGACCAGATCAGTGTTGGAGAACAAACACCTGTTTATGTGTTTCCAGCTGTTCTCCACTGGAATTATTAACAAATATGTTGCATAAACATCTTTACAGGCATTTCAAGATTGCCACCATTTTCTTTCTCACTTCTGAAGAAAACGCTGTACTCTAGAGCTTCCTAGAGAAATAAAGTGGGTGCCAGTGCAATGATTGCACTTAAGAATTCCTGCCCCTTTATTCTTTTGTGTAGTCACTTTTCACACCTGAAGGAAACATAACATGAAGAGGAGACAGAGGCAGCAGATAATGAAACAACAGCTTTATTCAATGGATGAAGGCAGTTTATTCATTTCTAAAAGAGAGAGGATGCCAAAAGTCTGCTGTAAATCTGAATGTCAAAATTGCTCAGAGCTCAGTCTACCTCCACAGCAGCAGCAAGCTTTATATACAGCTTTCTGACACTTACAATGCCATTCACAAATATTTCTAAGCAAAGGTTGCAGTCAGCTATTATTCTGTTTATTCCAGAAGTGTTCAGGGGCTGGCTGAAAGCAGAGCCCTGTTATGCCAGGCTTTGTACAAACAAAGCCGTGGAGACAGCCGCTGCTGCACTGGCTTTGCCTGAACATTGTTTTGCTGAAGTGCAATTTAAAATGTGATGCAATTCTCCTTGCTATTAACAAGAGGAAAAAATATGGTGTCTTGATTTGTGTCAGGTTCTTAGATGGATAGTGCAAGGAAATAAAAAAGAACCTACGTATTTTTACATATTGAGGACAAATGTTTAGTTAAAACAAATAACTGATGTGAGACTCTCAATTCATTTGAGCCTGGAAGCATTTATTTGGAGAGCTCCAGTTGGAGAGCTGATAGGGTTGCTGGGAGGTGTCCTCATTTAAACCCAACTTGAAATTATATCCCATACTCCCCTCTGCTCACTGCCTCCCGTGAATGGAGTCAAAGGCAGAGATTCCGAGATAAGAACAATTTACTGGAAACAGCAATAAGATAAGAAAATGAACAGTAACAACAACAACAATAATAACAAACAGTGTATAAAAGAAGGTGATTACATATAAAATGCTCATGAAGCCTGACCTGACCCACTGCCATGCCAACAAGACAAAGAATGGCCCCTGGTGCCTCCCCTCAAGGGTTTTTCTTCCCAGCCCCACACCTCCCCTATGAAGAAAGGTTGAGAGAATTGGGTTTGTTCAGCCTAGAAAAGAGAGGGCATAAGGGTGACCTAACTGTGGCCTTCCAGTATTGGAAGGAAGCTGACAAGAAAGATGGAGAGCATTTTACAAGAGCGTGTAGTGACAGGACAAGGGGAAATGGCTCAAAAGTGAAAGAGTAGTTTAAGATTAGATATTAGGAAAAAATAGTGACAATGATGAGGTATTATAACAGGTGGGCTTGAGAAACTGTGGTTGCCTCATCCCTGGAAGTGTTCAAGGCAAGACTGGATAGAGCTCTGAAAAATCTAGTCTAGTGGAAGGTGTTCCTGCCCATGGCCAGGGGGGTTGGAATGAGATCCCTTCCAACCCAAACCATTCTATGATTCTATGATCTACCTCACACTATTTTTAGACCAAAATGATTTTGCATCAGTGGCAAAGGAGGTGGGATAAAGGCACATGGGCAGACCAACCTTTCCAAGATTCACACTGTAAGTGCTCTTGAACAAACTGTCGCTTGGCACTGGAAGACCTGAGTCAGAGAAGACCCTCCTGTGCCACCAATAATCTCCTTTCTCAAAGGAAACCAGGATCCCACAGCTGACAAACTCTGCTGCCAGTGTGGGGCTGGCAGAGGCCATCAGGAGCTCAGCTGAACACTGTCCTGACCTCAGAGACAGGTTTTAAGAAGGAGAAATCCTTCGCAAAGGTTTACTGTTTTACTGAGGCAGAAGTTGCAGGGACAGAGATGCTGTGAAGGATGCTATTTTCCACATTGCTTTTTATTCCACTATTCATATGCAAAGACTTTTCCTGCTCTCTGATTACATAGCATTTAAAATAAGAACACATTTCATTAACTGAGTGTAAAACTTGGGCTGGGTAAGGCATCCAAAGGGTCTTTTTGTTATACAGTTTCAGGCATAAGTGGGTGAGGGAGGTTCCAATGTCTCACTACCTGAATGTCACATTTCTTTAATTTGCTGGAGAAAAGAACCAAACATCCAGTCTCCAAATATCTTTTCCATTTTAAAGTAATTTTCTTGACTGTTTTCTTTTACTCACCACAGCCCATCATTTTTCATATTTGCCTTTCTGTTCACATTGAGGGGTGCCTGGCCCTAACCCTACACATAACCCCAACCCTATGCCAGCAGGCACAGAGAAGCTGCAGCTGCAAGCATCAGCCCTGAGGACGTGGATATGATGATCACACCAGATGTGAAATCTGGTTACTCTCTGTGAACTTTTCTCTTGGGAAAGGTGCTAAGCATCCCTCCCTAAGCAATGTGGTGTGTCAAGATTTCATGACAGGTCATCTCAGCATCTGGAACTGCTTTGCTTTAAGCAAAACTGTTAGGACAGACTGGCAGTGCTATATCATATGCATGGAAAACAGACCTTAAAACTACCTGATAGTCAATAGGTATCTAAACATATTTGACTGAAGCACTCAAATGTCTGACGAACTACAGGAAGAGAAACTAAAATAGTCTCATCATCTGGGGTCATGGGTATTTACAGGGCTGTGAGACAGTGAATGGCCATAATTTTTAAATAGCTGGAGCCACTTCCCATTGGGACCTTCTGGCTAAACCAATGCAAGGCACTAAATCTGGTGCCAATGCCAGGAAAGGAAGTTTCTCTTAGTCTGAAGCGCAGGACAGCAGAGTGAAGAGTCCAGAGTAAATGGTGTGTCTGTGCCGGCCCAGCGATAGCTGTTCCAAGCCGTGGAGAAATCACTACACTTGTCTGTGCCATAAGCAAGAACGAGGCTTTAGATGACTGGATATAGGCCAGAAGAGGTAATTTTCAGGATGACAAAACTCATTCAAATTATCATTTTTCATTACTTCTTAAAATATCTGCCAATGACACGATATTGTGATACAGCTTCTTAAAACCTCCATCATGCAATTTCTGGCACAAGGGTGACCCTGGCAAATTTCTCAGACAGGAGGATTTTGTTCAATATCTCTCTGCTGTGTATCAGTTTGTCGTGAAACGTTGAGCATGTGTTGTTTAATGTCATGCAGAAGCACAGCTTGGCTACTGCTTATGCTCCTTCACCATTTCCCTTCTCATCATAGCTTGCTCATTTCCTGAGCAAGTGTTCATTTCATTTGTGTGCTTGCAGTAAACACCAAGCAAAATCTACCCATTCTAACAGAACCTCACAGGAAAAACCAATAAAATCATAATTTTATGACTGATGAGTTTAAAAATACCCCAGGAGATGTTGCTGGCAACGTCAAAAGCAAAACTGTGATGAATGATGACTTTCTGTTTACCTGCCTTTACAAAGAGTGTTGGGATACATCCTCTAGCAGAAGTATCGTCTCCTTTGGGATCATGGAGGAGATGCGCTAAACACTCACTTCAGATTTAATAGGGATGGAAGCTTTTCCCAAGTAGTGAGTCTTTTATACACACACATATATACACACATATATATATTTTTATATATATATAGTACTTGTCTGTAGCCACCAGAAGTAATGACTTCCGTACTTGTGATTTCTGTATGGTTTAACTTGTTCAGAATAAGGGGAAGTGAAAACGTTTGGACTTTGCAAGATCCAGGAATACAGGCATCTGTGACACTGGTGAAAGATGAGTTCTAAATATAATTCTCTCAGAACTAGAGACAGATAATCATGACAACCAAAGATTTTTGTTTTCTAATAACAAATGGCAGCTGGATTAAGACATTGGGTGACCCATGCCCAGAACACTTACTCAAGTCTTTAATTTTCTCAAGTTCAACTGGCAGCAAGGTCCTCTGTTTGAATTATTTTGATGTCTTTGGTATTAATCCTTGTGGCACGCAGTAAATATTCTTTTTGAAAATGCAGTTCAAATTATTCATCCACCAAAAAATATTCAAACGACAGTTCTGAAAGTCTGCAAATATTTGAAGTGACTTGGAGTCATTTGACAAATTATCTTCCAAAAACATCTGTGCTTAAATTCCCTGCTAAGGTAACACACACTGCTTCCTATTGACAACTTCTGCAAATTGCTTTCTTGCACTAAGAAACTATACCAACAGAAATGCCAATTATTCTAAATCCAAAAGACATAGTGAAAACACATTCTGCAAAATGACAACTAGGCAGTAGATTTTTATTTATAATGGTGAAATAAATATCAGTTAATCAACACCAGGAGCACCAATTTCTATCCTCCATTTAGGTGAAATTTCAGCTGCCTAACTCATTATCAGCTTGCAGCAATGCCTGCTAATCTGTTGCAGTCACATTAGACAAAATACAATTCATCTGATATGGCAGTAATTAAATCATACTCCAGGGAAAAGATAGTGGTGAATTATAAGATATCTTAAGAAATTATAATAATTACTCCATAGGGGTTCTATTCTACTAGGGCTTAAATACTTCTAAGACTTTGGAGAAAATACTTAATTTGAAAAAAGCTGCTACAGATAAAAGTAAACAAAAAACTAAATGCTGGGAATCTTATCAATCACTCATATTTCTGGCACTATTGGAGCTCTTTTGCTTTAACTTTATCCCCAAAGTGATTTAGCTTGTCTATGGAAGCCAGTAGATTATTCAAGCGAATGCACAACTCCAATTGATTGTGGCTTGATTGCTCTCATGTAGATGGGAAGGTTGGCCAAGGCCAAGAGCACTGAGCCAAAGGGAAAGGCTCCACCCAGAGTGGAGTGAGGAGTTCAGTATCTAGAAAGGGCATCTAAAGTACAGAGAACAATAAGGAGCTAGGAAAATCCAGAATTTGGGAGAAGGAAACAGAGGCCAAATCTAATATTTCCTATAAAATTTAAGTTATTGTAATCTGCAAAAATAATGAGACGTGTCTTGAGTCCCAGCTCTGTTGAACAGCACTGGACCTCTAAGTTCTGCACCTGCATTCAGGATGCCAGTAGGAATTATGGATCTCCTCCTGCTCTGTTAGTGTCTGTTGTTTGGGGGGTTTATTTCCTCTTGGTTTCTTTCAAAGCAACACTATGTGCTTAAAGAAATCTGAAAATTAGATAGGACATTCCTACTCATGGAATATTTGCAGTGTTTTAATAAAAAGCAAATTCACTGGATTCATATTAGTATTTGGTATTTTATTTAATGTGTAAAGTGAATGTGAAAGAAAAAAAAGATGTGTCTTCTGTCAGTGTTTACTGGAATGAATTTGAGGAGCTCAGATTTTACCATGCCTCATTTGGTCTTTTTCACAGAATCCTTTTCTGGTAAAGAAATCAGACTTGACTGTTTCTAAGACCTAGAGCCCTGAACTTATTTCCCATCTTTTCTTTCTCTGGTACAATGGGCAATTTGTGACAACTGCCACACAACTCATGGACAAGCACTTTGTGACCCTGGTGATTCACTACTACTAACTCTGTCAGTTTAGTTTAAAATCACTTCAATTAGCATTTCAGTGTGAGATGATTCCTCTTCGTGGTAAAGCCTGATGCAAATATCCATTTTGCTCTTCTGCTGTGTCATCACTTACCCGGAATGAATGTCCTTTTACACTTCGATTATCCATCAGACTCTCTAATGCTTTGGTTGTTCAAAGGTAAAAAAGGGTCAAAGCAAGTTAGCACAGATAGTCCAAAAATGTGTAAGAAGTGTTTCTCCAATTGTTGCTTTCCAGATTTAGGAAGTAATGTGTTTCTGTGGGACTCTTCTCACATAATTTAAGTGCATTTTCAACCTATAAAGAGCTGTTAGAACTCAAAACTATACCATTTCCTTATGAAAAATTGAACTTTTCTAACCCTCTTTTATGACAAATACAAATAGAGAGAAACTTAAAATGAAAGAAAATATAGTAGAGTTCAAACAGAGTTGAGTATTAGATATCAAATTAATAAAAATTCCATGCCATGACTTTTTTTTAAGAATATGAAAGAAATACAGTGCACTTTCTTCTGAGGCTCTCCTCAGGAGCCGAACGCTTTGCAAATCACATTCCCCTGATGATACAGGAGCATTTCACACTGCCAGCAGCTAGGCTGGATCTGGCTTATTAATATGACATGATAACAGGTAAGTTCTAAAACAAGCACACAGATTAATGTATAGGTGAAACTCTGCAATTTATCAGCACCTATAGTGTCTGTGAGATAGCACCGACCATGCCATAGCACTGCATCACTAGCCAAATAATGGACATCCAACACATCCAGGTAGATTAGAAACAGATATGGGGCAAAGTGGGGACAGCCCCTGTCCCAGCCAATGTGTCAGCCAAATGCTGTGCTACTTCCAGTGTCAGCATTTGATGCTGACTGCAGATCCACGTGCACTAGCGGTGCCAGCACTGGGCTTCTTAATCCTACAGCTCCACCAGGCAGTCTTCTGATAACTCCAAGAGAGACACACATGTCTTACACTGCCAGGAATACACTTATGCTGGGGGGTTGTGGACTCTCCAGGCAGTACTTCTCTCAAAGGGTCCCCCATTGCCATCAAAAAAAGGTTTTTTTTTAAATTAACGGTGCTGTTCTCCAGGCTGATGCGTGATTCCAAACTGCTATAACTGTGCTAGATGGCAGGCCATCAAAACATATTTTCACATGGAGAGATGGCTATTGGTTGGCCTGCACAGTAAATAATGTAGTATTTTAAATTCTGAGGAGGTGATGAAAAAATTTTTTCATGCCTTAAATCCACACATGGGAAAAACCAGGGAAGGATGGGCATAGCAAACAGGGAACGGCTCATACACAGTATGCAGAGATGCTGAGGTTTGTTCCTCACATTTCTTGGGCCTACTCATTTAATGACTGTTTAGAAGCACAAGTGTCAAATTGCAGAGAGAAATCATTTGCTTCAATATTTTTGACTCAGGAAACTTCAAAAGAAACCCTGATCAAAGCAGCACAGATAAATGTCTGTAATATTACCCTGACTGATCTCCCTCTGAATTGCTAACATACACATTACGTGCTGAGTGCACCCTTCTACCTTGAGGAGATCTAATATATATTCATACATACTTTCAGATTGTCAAAGCTGATTTTTTCCCTAGCCTTTTTCTCCCCACTGTTACTGAGCTGCATTCACTGTTCTGGGAAGATCCCCAGATCATCAGGTGACTGAAAGGAGTGTTGACTGCATTGCTCACAGCAGACCACATTTGCCCTGGTGCCAAACTGCACACCCTACAGGAACGAGTTCATCATTCAACCATTTAATAACCTCCTAGCTTGACTTGCTATTCAGGATCTTTATATTTTTAGGGGGTTGTGGATGACACATGCAATAACACATCTATCTCTTTTTGGATATGGGCCATCAGGTAGCAACACTGACATGAAATGGATAGGAATTTTCACTTGCAAATGAAGTCTCTGACATTTACTGCCAGTGACTTCATACTGCTAGGTCATGTTTTCCCTATTTTCAAATCTTCTTTTAATTTTTAAATGGCAGTCCAACTCAATTCTCAGTGCCAGTTCTGTACATCTGACTTGCCTATAAGCAGCTGACCATCATTCAGTCCTAGAAGCCAGTTGTCTATTTTACACTTCTTCCTTTTTTTCATTTCTGTCTTGTTTTGAAAAGACAGGTGTCTGCTAAGGAAGGCAGGAGCCTCCCTTGAAATGGAAGATGTAAACCCCCTTCGTCTGAATTATTATAATTTTGAAATTAAGAGGTTCTCAGGCAAAGATATGGGAATAGGAATAACAGTTCTTTACTAGGAAAATTAAAATATAAATGCAATAGTACAAAAAAAAACNGCAACCTCAGACAATCTCATATCAACTGTGGCAGCAGCCGTGGATTAAAGCTGCGGTGGCTCTGCAGCGTGGGCGGGTGCTGGAGTGATAGACTCCAGCTCTGGCCCTCAGCTCAGTGGGGAGCACAAGCTGCTTCACTTTTTCATCCCTCTGTAATGCTCTAATAAATAAACTTGGGCTTCCAAGTGGGAACCTCTGTGTGATATGGAGGGGCAGAAGAAAACCAAGCCTGGGCATAAGCATGAACCACATCTGCTTTCATCCCAGAGGTGGCAGCAGGCTGCAGACTGCCAGGATGCACTTGGCAGATTTAGCACACAGGGGGAAGCTCAGGTTTCTCCTTCAACAGGAGCAGTCTTGGCTTTCCATACCCTTATCCAGAGTGCATGGAACTGGCATCCATTCCCTCTCCTTCCCACAGCAAGGTGCCAAAATCTGTCTCTCTGAATCCTAGTATCCCCTGTCACCGGCCAAGCTGTGCAAGCAAGTGTTGCTATCAGGGCTTCTTTGTGCCTGGGCGGCTTCCCAGGCAGGGCTTCCCCAGCATATCTGGGGCTTTGGTGTGCCCCTTGAATCACAGGTCCCTTTGAAAAGGGTCAGAAATTTCATTTGAGCCTTTGTTATGCATGAGACCCAAGCTTCATCCTCCACACTTCTTCCTGTACCCACATCCCTTCATCAAAAAGCAAAATGAGCATCACAGAAAATGCTCTTGTGTTCAGGTGGCCATACTAGCTGGTTCTGGGATGCATGGATTGTCCAAGGCTAATGAGCCTTGTTGGTGAAAACCTCTGGGCTAAATTTTCTGTTGCATGGCTGCAGCCCAGCCTGATGTGGCACTGGGTTCTGCTCTTGCCTGTTCAGCCTGGGAGATTAGGGACTGCACCTTTCTGCCAGGTCAGTGACAGGCAAGGCTCTGCCCCCTGCCATCCCCATCTCCAGAGGGAAGCCCTGCCTGACAGGGAGTTCAGAGATTTCAAGCCCAGTCCTCAGCTGACCTCAGGGGTGTGCTGGACTATTCTTGCCAGCAGCAGCCTTGTTTTAATTAGAAGTTGAACATTAGACTAAAAGAAAACCTGAACACCCTATCTTCCAAGTCTCACCATTTACCTTAGGCTTAAATTTTGTGATTTAATTGATTCCTGGTGAGAAACTGAAATGTTAATGGTTAATGACTCAAAACAATTACACATTTGTGGAAGGGCAGAGTGCTTTGCTGTGGCAGAGTTTGCACCCCCCATGGGGAGGAGATGAGATGTGGGTGTGCAGTGGCAGAATCTCTGATACACAAGGCAGAACACAAGGCAGAGGGGTGAACATCCACCACCAGAGATTGTGAGATACTTTGAACCAGATAAGAGGTAGATCCTGAGAGGTGGGATTGTGCTTTTCATCACACCAATTGTCTTCCCCTACCTGTCCCCCCCTCCCAGGAAAGGTCATATTCACACGGGACATTCACATTCACACATAAGGCTACAGTGACAAGAGAGGCAGCTTTAATGTCTTAGAAGGTGTCATAAACCCTGAACTGTCCCCAGACTCATTTCTGAGACCTTCCACCAGAGTTCTGAAAGCTCCCCACCCTAGGAGCTACCTGGGCATTCCCACCTAGACTGGAAGTATATTAACCCATTGAACTCTGTTTCACAGCCTCTCCCCACCCCTGACAGATCGAGGCTGTGACCATCACTACAACAAGAGTGTGAACATCACTTTGCAATAATCAATTCTTGTCACAGGATCTATGGCTGGTGATATCTTTTCTTTCTTTCTTTCTTTCTTTCTTTCTTTCTTTCTTTCTTTCTTTCTTTCTTCCTTCCTTCCTTCCTTCCTTNTAGAGATGCCATTTAACACCCTTAAGTTACTCCCCAGAGGAAAATCACCAATCAGATAGAAATATTCCATTCTGCAACCAAATATGGGAATATATTTCTGAGTGATATTTTTATGCCTTTACATTGCTATATTTCTATAGATAGAAGTAACTAAAACAGCTACATACCTGCTTTCCATTGCAACCAAATTGTTCCAAAATAAGCCTATGTATATTTATTCACAAACACTGATTGTTCAGTGTTGTCTCACTCTAATCCACCCCAAGGGATCTGTTACCAAGAGCCTGAGCTACCTTTGCCTTCAGGGATGGGTGGTAACATTCCCACACAGGATAGTTTCATCCAGGCAGAAGCAGTAGCTTTATTTCTGTTGCAAAGCTGCTGGAACACTTTCAGGAGCTAGGAAGTTGTGACAGTCAGGGCTTGCCCCTGTGCATGGGCTAGCTGGGCAGGCAGCAGGTTGCTGTGGGAGCTGTGAGAAAAGAGGAGCACGGCCCCATGGCTGAGGCCAGGACCAACCTGCACCCAAACCTGCTCAGCCTGTGCCCTGCATGTGACCCTGGGGATCTTTATCTTGCAATGGAGGTTTCCCAGCCATAAAATGAGGATAAATGACATTTTTGCAGATGTCCAGCTACACATGCATAAACAGCAGTCAGCACACTCAGCTCTCCCCTGCACTCAATTAACGCGTATTTTAATGGCTGCATTAACCCTTGTTCACTGCCTCACTCCCACTCTCCAACGCCTCCGCAGACCATCTTCAGGACAACATTTCTCAAATCACCTTTCCTCAGGAAAACTCCCTGCTTTGGGGAAGGTGTAGAAGGTTTGTGGGTTGCTGCAGTCACTTCCATACCCACATCCCCCATTCTCCATGCTGCCAACAGCTTGTTTCTATGGGGCCATACTGAGTGCGTTTGTTCAAATCTACACTCCCAACGAGGGCTATTTATCAAGCCTACAAGATTCAAAACTGCAAGACCCTGACTTTCATAGTCATTTGCAGCGTCAGAAGCTGCTAATGGCCCATAAAATTTAGCAACTTCTCCATAAGCTGCTGGTTAATGAAAAATCAGTTAAATTGTTCACAGATCAGCTGGCACGGTGCCCTCTGATTCACAGGATGCTTTCCCTGGCAAAGGTTACATTAACTGTGCTGGGGAAGCAGGGAAAGATGTTGGGGCATTTTGCTGGAGGCTGTGACTCTTCCTTGGTGGGATAAGGACAAAGAATCCCCACACCAGCCAGGCAGGATGGGATCCTCTCAGAGGTGCTAAGAGCACTCTCAGGCACTGCCCCAGTACAGGTGCCCAAACTGCCACTGTCAGGTTTAAAGTCAGGCTTTGTGATAGGAGAGGAGTTCAATTCAGAGAGGCAGTTTTGTAGTGATGGATGCACTCTCACTGAGTCCCTATTCTGATTTTGAACTGAAATCACAAAGCTGACTTTCCCCTTTCTGGGACAGCTGAGCAATGGGGAGTCCCTGCCTGCACATTCCTGCTGCTCTTTGGGTTATGGAGGCTGAGCAAAAGGACATCACAGCACTTAGCCAGCCTCCTGCAGAGCCTATTTTGCCTTGTGGTGTCCCTGCTGTTGCTGTTGCCTCTCACAGCAACTGCTTGCTGTACCAGTTTCATGACACACACGCACTGTCCTGTGTTTGGGTGCAGGACTCTGGCTGCAGCAGAGAGCAAGGATTTGGCACCCACACCGAGGGAGCAGTCTGATGTCAGAACAAATTAATGCTGCTCACCATACTGACATTGCAAGGCCTCAGCTGTCAGTGCTGGCATTTATGATGCTGTGTATTTTAACTAATTAGGCACTCACAGCCCAGCCGGTGCAACTCATCCATCTTGCAAATGCTGGATGTTTTTGCACTGGCATATGCTACAATAATGAGAATCAATGTTGCTAATGACTTTGCACAGCCCATTTTTCAGTCACCTTTGCAAATCCACATTATGCTGGGGTTGCACGGGGGAGAAAACACTGGCCCTAAAACGAGAGAGATGTGTTTCTGCAGGACAAACCCCAGACCTCAGCTGCCCTGGTATGGCCAGAGCACTGTGGCAGAGGACCTGCTCCCACCAAAGCAGATATGAAACTCTGAGAAAGCAAGTCCTATGGCAGGCACTAGAACAGATGAGATTTCTGAGGTTAGAGCCCTTAGACATGTACCACTGAATTTTCAGTCAGTCTTTCTTTTCCTTGGGCAAGATTTCATGTTTTCTCTGGTGATGAGTAGTGGCCTCTTTTTCTCACTCCAGTCTGCAAGTTAAATCTTTCCCTTTTCCCTGGTGGGTGAGCAGACGAGGGGTCTGCCCATCAGGCAATGAGGATGCTGGCTACCTGTCAGCATTAGGGGCTTGGAAAAGCAGGAGCTGCCTGAAGCAGTCAAGAGAAAAGAATTCCTTCCATCACCTTCAAAAGTGCCATATCCTCCTCAAGAGGTTTACCAGATGTTCTGATTAAGGCAGTTCAATTGCAGTGTTTAAAAGCCTTTTCCACCTGCTCCCCGCAAGCTCCTCTCTGTGGGCAAGAGTAGCTCTAATTAAATATTCCCTCCTGCTGCAAGGACTCCTCCCTCACCTTTCCAGAAACCAGCATTGTACAGACACCCCCTGGGACTGCTCTGCAGAGGCTAACTCCTCTCCCCTTTGTTTTTTCTCCCCTGCAGTGGAAATCAAAATTTAGGGGACTTGAAACCTGGGCAGCGCAGGTGGGAGAGCACCTTCCCAAAGTCCTCCCTCCAGCACTGACCACCAGTCAGAACCCCCTGCCCAGCCTTGGGTAGCACCTGTTCTAGATCTTTTCAGCCATCACAACCCCCCAGAAATGCTCTCAGTGTGGAGAAGCCTGGAGCCCCACAGCCCTTCCCCACCCAGAGTGTAGTCTGACTCACCAGCGTGGAGACATGGCAGCGCCCAGCTCACAGCAAAGCCCCACGCTCAGGTCAGGAGGGTCTTCAGAGCCCAGGATCTCACTCCAGCTGTCTCCTTAGGGGCTGATTCTGAGGGGAGGGACTGGGCTGTGCAGAAGGCACCAAAATCTGAGCAAGAGAGGCAGACAACCCAGATGCAAAACTTGCTGGAACAAAACTTGGACTAATCTTGCACTTGTAGGGGCTTCCTTGCTCTGGCACTGTCAAGAAGAAAAGCTCTAGCACTTCCCTTCTGGGGAGCCCCACATCTCTGATTAACAGATAATCAGATAGAGAAAGCCCAATCCCTCTTGCTGAAATAAATGGGTATTTACTCTGAGCCAGAGCATGCAGTAAGAACACCCTGTAAAGGCCTCCATTCCCATCACTCCCTTTTCTCTCATATTCCAACAAAAATCAGGGATGGGTTTGCTTTGGCGTGCCCTAGAGATTCTGGCTCTTTGCCTCTGGGAGTCCCCCTAGCACAGAGGGGTGTCTGGCAGGATCAATAAAATGCCATTCTTGGCCTTGAGCCCCACCATCAGCCCAAGTCACAGCCAGGCTCCACACTTGTGCCTTCTCACTGTCTGAGCCTCCATTCTTATTGCTCTTGACGGGCAGACTTCCCTGAGCTGCCCACCAGCTGCTGGAGCAGCTTCACCCCTCCTTGAAAAGGCCAAGATAGAAAATCTTCTTAAGCAAATCCTCTGCTGATAAGTGCTATTCAGATGATGGGATTAATATTTTCCCTGTTTTGGAGGCACTCAAGCGTGCAGGTGAATATATGCCCATTTAGCATGTTTTTGAGCGGTAAATACGCTTTCCCCCTCCGAAGGGCTCTCTGCCTTTTAACCCTCCCTGGATGACTAGATGCAAGCCTGGGATTTTTCTGTCACAGAACTCAGCAGAGCCAATCCCCATAGTAACGGGGCATCCACGCATGAATCCAGGGCTGCAGCAGGTCCGAGTGCTGCAGCGTGCAGTCTGGGCACATATTCAGCATCAGGGTGCACATGTGTATAAGTACATATCCAACTAATCTGTGCTTTCTCAGCCAATACAGTATGTGCACAAGACAGGTAAATGCTGGTAAGAACGTGACCTCCTTGATGTACAGAGCTTGTACACGTGATGCATCCAGAAACTGTAAAAATGGCTAAAGAATTGGACACTGCTCCATCAAAAGTGCCTATCACAGCCTTAAAATGATCAGAGGATGATTTCCCGAGTTGTGTTGTTCAAACAGTTTATATTTGCATATTTTCCTCAAAAAACATACGCCTTTAAAATGGGACCTGCTGTAGCCTTACCATTAATTTTCCTGGAAGGGCTACAAAACTGTGCAAATAGCACCACCAGCTGGCAAAGCCACAGCCACAGGCATCAAACAATTTCAGTTTGCAAGCTTCCTGCACAGAAATGCTGAACGCAAATCCTGGTGATAGTGTTTGAATAAAATAAACAAAGGTAGGACATGATTCCTCCTTCTTCACGCTGAAAAAGAAAAAAAAAGAAAAAAAAAGAGAGGAAACTGAAATTCCTCATTAAAACTACTACTAAATAGCTTTGAGTAACTACAGTCCTTGCAATAGAGAGTTATAAACTTTGCTTCAATACATTATATCTCTGCTGAAGATACATCTACTTTCAGTCCTACCTCTACAGCAATGGACAAAAATCAATGGCCAGTTTGGGAGCACAGGTGGGCCAGCATCGTTTATTTTGGTGCTCCAAAGGGGTGGTGTGTGTCACGCAGATGCATATATGTATTTTATATATTTGTGTCTGTGTTTGTGTTTATCTGCCAGAGACGTGGATGGGCAACTGTGTCCATCATTTTTAAAACCCCAAGAACAAAGTATCCTATTTTTAAAACTCCAAAGCAATCAGCCCCATTTTGAGACATTCTCCTCCCCTGAGCTCTTCCTCATGGTTGATAAGCTGATTAGTGGCTTCACCGTCCCACTTGTGGGGCAGCTGCCTTCTAAACTATTCATGTTCCTTTTATTGAGGCCAGCAGTTTCTCCTTCTTAACAGAGGGCCTTTACAGCCATGCTCCAAGCTGTCTACTCCTTCAGTACCTGTGATTTATTTGAGAAACAAAGCATCAGTTCAGAGGCACTGCAGTGACTTCAACACAAAGGTCCCTTTACAGCACTTTGCTGCATGTCTGGCTTTGTTTTACAAACCCCTTTTCTTCGACCCCATGCTGTCTGAAAAACATGGTAATAGAAAGGAAAAAAGTTCAAGGTTCTGGAAAGCTTTTGCTTATGACAGAACGTACCTGCATTCTGTAATCTTTTAGGGAGTGGCTGTAAATTTTGTTTTAGACCAACATCCATAAAGGTGGTCCACAGCCACCTGCTCTGCAGCCTGGCTGGACCCCTTCACCCTGATTGTGGCCACCCCACAGGGCATTAGTCATCGTGCAGTGACATTATTTTTGTTCTCTAACAGGAATGTGCTTTTTAGTCTGAAACGAATATGAAAAAGTCACATTTTAGAGTGTTGTCATTTAGAAGGATCATCTTGAAAAAGAAGATTCATTAATTAGTTACACTGGCAGTCTCTTTAATTAGGCGTTGCTGAGTATCTTCAGTCTTTGTGATCTTTAGCAATCCTAGCTTGTTATACTTTATTTACATATTTTTTGGACACATACGTAATTCCTAATTAACACTGTAGACCCTACTCCAGTTATTTCAAGATGTCACGTACTGTAGATCTTCAGACATGCCTTCTAGATAGCTGCTGAATATAAATTACTCCGCTAATCAGACCAGAAAACCTCCATCCTGCATCTTTTTATTCGGGTACAAGAACACCCACCAGAGGCATCCAGGGGAAGGTAATCCAGTTTCCAGGTTTCAGTGTGGGAGCAAATGAAAGGCACTTACAAAATGAAACCTTTCAAAAGACATTTCTGTCAGGAATTTTAAAAAGAGAATTTGCCTGCAGGGAAATCCTCTGACAGCAGGCTGTCAAAGGCACATCCCACCAGGGTGGTCTGCGGGAGAGAGCCGAACAGCACAGACCGTGTTGGGATTTCAGGAGACTCAGGCAAGCACGGTGCTTCTCAGAGCAAGTGGAAGACAGAAGATGGAAAAGCAGGCATTCGTGTATCAGACACAAGCCACAGCCCTCCAACAATAAATCTTAGCAAAGCGATATGTGAGGAAATACAGGGTGCTTCTCTACTTTTTTGGCATACCCCTGTATTGGACTAAGCAGCAATTTAAAGAAAAATCTTCTTTGCTTCAAGCTGTGACCTTCTTTTGCACGAGTTTGGCCAAATGCATTTTTGTTAATGCCTTGACCCTGATATCCAACTTCCATCTACTCCATTTCTATTTTTAGAGACAGCAGAGAGGATATTTTGCAGTGGGCAATACTGTAGAGGACAGAGAACTTGTAGAGATGACAAGAATATAATGTTTCCTCTCTGACTAGCTTATCTGATCCTACCAAAACTCTGTTTTATCCTTGCTAGATTGCTCTGATCTTTTGGCCCCAGTGTTATCCATCAGTGTAGTACTCTCTGATCTTTACACTTATTGGTAATGGTGATCAATATGCAACAATAACAGCACCTTCCTAAAAAGTCTGTGCTCTCTCTTTCTCGAGACTTGCTCCTACTGCTTTCTACAGATTTAACCTCTTTTAAATAGGTGTTTAGCTCCCCCTGAGATAAGGCTTGAGCTTGTACCTTAGAGTGGCTGGCTACTGCCCTTACACTAACAGATGATCATATAAAAAAAAAAGGGTGCATATTTCTGTGCCACCTCCTCAGCTTACACCACCCCAGCTCATAAGTGCATTATAAAACCTGGCAAATGGTCCCAGCAAAAGCACTTCCTCTTATCCTCAGAGCTAGTTTAAGGAAAGAGAATGTGATTTAGGCATGCAATTGATAAATCGTGCCCAGACATTCCTGCAGAACAGAGCTGGAGGGTCTGAATTTGGTGATCTTCTCATTGCTGAAAAAAAAGAGATCCTGGTTAGCACAGGGAGCTAAGAGAGACTATGACACCCTCCCACCCCCCCCACCCCAGGTTACTGGGGTAAGTCAGCACCATGGGGGCTGCAGTACTCCACAATTAATTGTACTGAGGCTGTTCTTCCTCTGGCTTGATAGCCACAAAGTATAGCTCTTTACTGCATCAAATATTTTAAGTTGTTTAAAAAAAAAATTAAGCTCAGGCTTCTCACATATACACAGAGCTGCACCTGGCAGTTGCTTGGCAGAGGAGAAAAGAGTGGCTTAGTAAATGAGAGCTGTAGAGAAGGGGCCATTCTGTTATCTTTGTCTTTCTATAGTGTCCTGTATTGGAAAGCCTGGTCTGTGAGTGCAATGATAACACAAATACGTAAATAATGGTGACAGGAGCAATAAGGATATTTCTTTTCTCTGGTGCATGGAGACATGAAGTTTTGGCAGCTGACACTGCTGCCTGCAATGGAAACTGTTTCTCCAGCTTGGTTTGGCACTGTGAAACCAAAGCCAGGTCTTGTTTGAATCAGACACATCTCTTCTCAGAAACTGCAAAATCTGGGCTGACAAAAATTGAGTGTTTCAGTCGAGTGCTTGTGCTCGGCAATCGTCGGTCTCTAGGAAGAGATAGGTGCTGGTCTTGGCTTAAATTCCTTCACGGAGGTGAAAAGCTTTCACATCCTTAAAGCCTTTGGTTAAACAAGGTGCAAATTTGTCCCTCTGCATGTCTTCCCAATGGAGAAGAGAGTGCCACATCTTCTGTATTTTCTGGAGGCACACGTCATGTCCTGTAAGAGACTTCATCTGATCAAAGATGAAGACAGGGGAGGAAGAGGGGCAGGTCACTGAGGACTGACCTGACTGCCCCTGTGCTGCAGTGTGTAGCTCTGCAGTACGGGAGGAGCCAGTGCTGATTTTAGCAGAGCTTTCAACATTCTGCACCATTCAACATATTTGTGTTATCATTGCACTCACAGACCAGGCTTTCCAGTGCAGGACACTACAGAAAGACAAAGATAACAGAATGGCCCCTTCTCTACAGCTCTCATTTACTAAGCCACTCTTTTCTCCTACCATTTGTAGGGAGGTAAGAAGGATATGGATAGACAGATGGACAAGAAGGGACATCAAAATTGGTCTGACTATTAAACTTAAAGGACAGTGGCTTCTGTTTCACTGTCTGCCCAGGCACCAGTGACAGGTCGTGCTCCTTGGGGCTCCATACTGGGGCTGGTATTTCGCAGTGCCTTCGTCAGTGACCTGACTGCTGGGAGAGGATGTACTCTCAGCAGGGTAACACTGAACTGGGGGGCAGGTGGGTATGCAGCAGGACAGGGAGGACATTCAGAGCAGCCCCAACAAGCTGGAAGAATATAAGTATGGACTAACTGGAAGAAATGCAACTCAGGGCCACTGAGGGGGTTAAGGCTCAGGAGCACACGATGTGTGAGAGAAGTCTGAAGAAACAGGCTTAGTTTTGCCTTGAGAAAAGTGGACTAAGAGAGACTGCACAGCTGTTCAACCCTGTTTGAAGTTCTACCTTCCAGTACCACAGAGAAGGCAAATCCAGGCTCTTTACAGTGATACATAGACAACTAGGAAACATTGCAGCATGGGGAATGACAGATTGTCACAAGGAAAGAAATATTTACAGTGAGAATGGTTACACGCCAGGAAAGGATGGTTTGGAGTCTTCATTTGTGGAGATTTCCAACCTAAATCATTATGTGAGTCTATGTTTTTTATGAACCGATTTTCCCTTCCCATTAGAAATAAGTATTTAATCAAATGATAGGACCAGCCTCTTGCATCTCAATATTGGATGTACTTCACAGGGCAAAACCAGACTAAAGGAGTGCAGTGATTGTGCAGCCAACATTTCACACAACTTCATCTCATGGTAAAGAGAACCACTCTATCTTAGTCACCTGTAAATGCCTCTAAACATAAACCTACATAAAAATAATATATGGCAGTGAATCTCAGAAGACAGCTTCTCCCTGTAAAATCTGCACATGACACATTGTCACAAGGGTAATATATGAAGATGATAGTAAACCTTTTTTCAGACTGATATACTATGCTGGTAGTCCTGAAGAGCTGGAGTATTCTTCAGTTGATTATCAGCATCCTACTATCTTGGGAAAACTCTGCTGATACTAAATATGTCTGCAATATATAAAGCCCAGCTCCCTATCATGTCTTTACATTACAGTGCTCATAGTTATGAATGAAGGAGAAGACCACTGGAAAAATTAACTGGCTGTATCAAGATGAGACCCATTATTTTAAGAGAGTTTCATATTTTAGAACACATTCTAACAGAGAATTGCTCACTGAAAAGGCTTTTCTGACCTCAGGAGCCCAGGCTTCAGCAAGCAGAGTGGCTGTCCAGGTCCACACTAGTGACACTGGTCAGTGATACAACACTGCCTACTGGTTGTCCTTAAGGAAAATTAAGTCAAATTCCTTCAAATGAAGATGTGGTTGAACTACATCTGTCTGCAGGAATTCCATTTCTCTGACATTTATTTTCTTAGAAGGATTTCCCTTGGTTACTTGTTCATCTGTAGTGAAATAAGGGATGTCCCCAGAAAAATGTAGGTTCTCTAGGGGGAGTGGGTTTTCTCCCCTCAAATCCTGGTAGAGAGCAAATTTTTCATAGCTCCAGAAACACCCATTTAAGGGTATTGCTCTGCAGAAAGAGACCTGGTCCATCTTCCTCAAAGGGCAAGAGCCACTCTCCCAGAGATTTGTTTAAGCTACCTGTAGAATAAACATGACTTTAAACTGTCAGCACCACAGGTACTAAATCAAGAAAGAGGACAGCCGTTGCTAGGAAAAGAGGTTTTACAGTCTATGAAAATATTGCCTATAGCAGGAAACAGAATGTGTTGCTTAATTGCTGTTCTCTCAGCTCCCTGCTCGTCCCACTGCCAGCTGCCTGCTGCACACAGCAGTGTCCTGTCCCTGCCCTGACCACGGTGCTCTTCCACCACAGCCTGAAACACCACCACACTTTCAAAATAGGATGCAGGATGACAGTGTAGTTGGTCTTGTTCAAACCTTCCAGGATGCCTGCTGTCTGTGGCAGGAGAGGAGGTGAACACAAGTGCAGTTGTTGCCACAGGGGCACAGCGATGAATTCCTGTACTGCTATAAACAACTCAGGCACCAGGGGCAACCAGGAGAGGTGGCTCCAAGGGGAGGAATGCATTTACTGTCTGAAATGCAGTATGAAGCAATATGGTCAAGAAGCTAGTGGGCTAATCACATTAGTGTGTGCTAGAGCTGCTGGGGAGTTATTTAAAATGACTTGAGATTGCAGTTAAGAAAAATAGCTCTGGCGGAGTAGCCTGGGGAAGAGACTGTGTGTCATGGCTGTCAACCTTCTTCTCTTATACCAGGTGAAAAAATAGAAAAAACCACCCTGAAATAAGCACAGCTGCCAGGAGCATGTCTCTGCAGGACAAATGTGACCTAGGTGCCACCACCAGTGTGGTGACCGGCTACCTTCACCCTCCACTGTGCTGTTGGGACTCCAGGGCTGTGGGAGGCAGAGATTGGCAGGAGCTGCTGACAGCTGGAAACCCCCCAGCCTCCAGAACCTGGTGCCTGAACAGTATGAATACAGAAGGGACAAGTCCCTAGGGAGCATTCTATCACATCATGGAAAAGGACCAGATTTTCCAAGTCCCAATCTAACATACCTGTGACCCAGAGCAGACTGTAAGAGGTTCCTCTGGGCCCTGGTTGCTCTGTCACCAGTAGAGGTGACAGTATTTTTGATATATGATGCTAAACTTCTATGTGAGTCTAACAGTTTGGAGATATTCAGATGGGAGGGGAAAGAAATATGTTATTTTTACTAGACTTCAATTCCATTGTAAAGACCTTAAAAAACAGGCACCAGGATAGTAAAACCAAGAATATTTGCTTTCTAGATCTTACCTTGCAGAGCAATATTGCTTTCTACCAGTGTCAACACCTGTGAATGTGAGCTAGCCAAGGATGGCCAACTGGGAATGCCCTAAACTGGTCAGGAAATGTGGATTGCTCCTGCTTGTTCACCTGAGCATCTGAAGGCATATGCAACCCTGTATTTTTATTGGGACATGATAGAACTGGTAAATCATGTGCAAATTATTTAGCTATTATTGTTTACTAGTAAAATTTCAGAGCTCCACACACATACACAAAAGGGGGGGTAGCACCACCTCAGGTTGCTCTTTAGTGCTTAAATAACAACATGCAACTTAACAGAAGACTAAAATGTCTCTTACCATCCACCATTTAAAAAAAGACTATACAATACTATACAAAAAAATGTATGTTAGCTTTCCTGCTGCTATGGCCTGCGAGGGCAACATGATGTTGCCCACCTGAATGAGCAGGGGGCCCTGGGTTATGCCAGCATAATGTGGTATTTCTGGTAGAGCACATTTGTCTATTTTACAACCCTCTTAGTGCATAGCTTACTTCTTTCAGGCTCTGTAAATCCCTGATGGTTGTGAAAACAGAGGAGAGACTAGAATTATTTATACACAGAGACATTATTAGGACCAAAATTAATGAGAACAACACTATGGGTAGGAAAGATGAGACTGAAGGAGTATTTCCTGCCACAGGGACCTGATTTAACTGTTCCTCTTACCGAGTGCCTCTCTCAATGTGTGCACTGGCAATTTCATCCCTCAAGACAATGAAAACTAAACCAGACAGTGAGAAATAATGAAAAATCAGACTGAAAACTGCCCATTGGTTACTTCCTAAGAAAATTGCATTCCCTACGGGACCCCCAGTAGTCACAGGACACTCCTGAGATTGAAGGGGTTTATTTCAATTCCAGTGCAATATTCGGGGCTACTGGAAAGCAGGGTGAAATAGAGCATGAAGTACATTTTTCCTAGTTACTCAGTAGTAATGATGAACTAGTTCAAGGTCTAGAGAATCCCAAAGTAAAGGCAACACATGGAAAGCCTGACCATTGCTTTTCAGGGAAGTTCATACCAGGCTCCTGCACTGGGTGCTGCTCCTTGCTGGGCAGGGATGTGGTGCCCTGCAGGGGACAGGCGTGTCACCTTGGCATCCTCTGTCAGGGCCAACCTGACATGACAGGCAGAGCCTTTCATTTCTGAGTAGCACCATTTGCACACCATCGTTTACACTTTTAAAAAGGTGCCATCAAATACTGGGAAGCACTTCTGCAGCGGGGTAATTGAATTCAGAGCAGCCCATTCTTGAACAGAAAATTAATAACTTGGCAACTTCAGACCTTACTTTTATTAACTCTTTCCCTAACACTCAAGAAACAATCCTCTTAAATTTTATGAAATAAAGAAACCTGTTAGGACTTACAAGAATTATATTACTTGTGCATCTTCCCAGTTCATATGCATATCACACTCACGTCTATATTTCTATCTATAAAAATTTCTACCTATCTATATTTCATATCCAGCATGTGTGTCCTAGAAATGCCCTAAAACATCTGCCTTTAAGACAAAGAATACCACTTACAGTGAGCACTGTTTGCATAAAGCACAGACACCATCCAACCTGGCTAATTTCAACATAGGCTGACCATATAGAAGTTAACACACACACAAAAATTGTGAATTATGTTGCATTAATGGGTGAAGTGGGTTAATATGCCTGAGTTGGCATTAACAGGATAACTCTGTTGCCATTGCTCTCATTAGTGCAGTAGTAGAGAAGTTGCTCTCCATCACAACATCTCTTCAACATCTGATATGAGCCATGTGTGTGGAAAAAAAAAAGCCAAAACCCTCACAGCTCTTACCTCAGAAGAAATTTCATGGAAACTTTCAAAGTTTTCTACTGGAAAAATTGTTTAAAGCTCTTATATCAGAATTCAGATAGGCCATACAGTCTTGCAAAGCATCATTTTTTTTTGTCTACTCTGTACAACTAGAGCTGGGTAGTAAAGGTACATGGCAAATAAGTAGAAATATGTATAAGGGTAGTAAAAAAATAAATTTCTTGATTCAATCTCTTGGAATTTATTCCCAACATTTACAGCAAACTGAATAATCAAGTGAGTAAAGCTGTACTTCAGACTTAGTATAAATTCAGCACTAATCTGATTACAGAAATAATTCTTTTTCAGGGGGAGGTAATATGTTGACTGAGATATAAACCCTGAATATATCGGGAAACAGAAACCTAGCACAAGAAAGCATATATCTGTGCTGCAGATTAATTACAGGGAAGCACAAAACACAAAAACAAAGAACCACTTTCTTTTTCTGAAAAAAAAAAGAAAACCCAAACATGTAAAATGAGCATGAAATGGGAGTAATCCTGTTTGCTGAGAAGTATCACAGCAGGCACTCCAGAGAAAGTGGTTGACATGGTTGTCTTCACCAAGTGATCCCGCAGCCAGGGATGCCTTGCAGTGCCCTGTGCACATCACCCCACTGTAGCAAGATTGCCCCTTATGGCTTCAGCAGTGATAAAGGAGAACTTTCAACAGTTTTGTTTATAGGATTTCATCTCCTTTAGAGTTGCTATTTTTGATGGATTTTTTTTTTTTTACTGCTGTTTTGAGAATTCTTAGAAGTCATGCAAAATGCCTTCAGGGGCATTGGTTTGGGGTGAAAACTCCACAGGGCAGCAGTCGGGTAAGGGGAAAAAGTGTCGCTTCTCTCAACTGGGCAACTTCTGACCTAGTGTGAATGGTGCCCTTTGGCTTCAGGCACAAAGTCAGACTCTGCTGGTGGCCCTCAACAGAGGGCATGAAGCCAGACCCTGTTGGATGCCTTTTCAGCAGATTCCACACTGCCTTGTGGGCAAACAGGTCCACACACTCTGGAGGATGCCATGCCTTGAACTGCACACACATCCCTCCCAAATCTTCTGACTTGAGTTTTTTGTTCATTGCCTTGTTCTTGGTCTCTGAACAGTTTCGGGCAGCAGCAGCATCCTCACAGTTTGAACTGCCATTGGCACAGACTGGGCAGTGAAAGAAGGAAACAGGAAAAGCTTTGAAAATGCCAGCATGGGTGCACCATACCTTCTGGTCTGGTGGGCAAAAGAACGAGCCAGCTTCCTGGGACTCTTTATTCAATGTTTTCTTCAATTTTATATTTACTGTGTTTTCTACCAATTTCAGCATATATATATATATATAAATACTCTGCTTACCTTTAATCACAGTTATTTTCAATCCCTCTGGTGTTGTGGATCAAAAAGCCCTGTTTGTAGGCTAGAAATTGCTACAATGGTGTGGGGGTGTATAACAAAAGTCCCATCCAGGATAGCTCAGCAAGATCTGATGAGGCTCATACTCCTGACTCAAGCATTGTACAGAGCACAGCTCAGCTATGATATATGCTGGGAAACAGTCCTCAGACACCTCCCAAGACTACATCACAGACAAAAGACTGGGAAATGTGCAAATCAAATCAGAAAGAGGATATCTCAGATCGCAGATCTGCCAGCTGACGGAAGGCAGCCGAGCTGATGGCAACATACAAGTTAAAACCTCAGCCCAGTTAGATGTTGATAGACATGGAGCAATCTCCAGAGAAACTGAAATGGTTGGATGGATGCCAGCATCACTTTGAGAGTCTCAGTCTCACTACTGATTTTTTTTTGCAGCCCAGAAAAAGAAAAGAAAGTAATACAGTGAAGTAGAGGAGACTGCATTCATTAAAGCATTTCTATATCTGCTCTGCATTTTTCAGACCTCAAGGAAATCTCTGTCGGGGAAATCTGAGACTTTTGCAAAGTATATCTCATATAACAGTGGAAAAGAGCCTGCAATTTCACAGTAAGGCAGGATCTGATAATCTTGTACTAAATATGATTTAACTTAAATTATCTCATTAAATGCTCTTCTTATTATTGCCCGTTGTTGAGCAGCAATAGATATCTGGGGCACTGCTGTATGGTTCCCCATAAAAAACTCAGTGATGTGGAAAATCTGTGTATATTTTTAGTGTAATACATTTTAATGACACTTTTATTGTGGTCCTTTAGTACAGGATCACAGCACACGAACCAGGCTTGTTTGCCTACTTGCTTGCTCCCTTCTTTCCATCTCGTCCTGACAGGGATCACGACAGCCTGAGGAATTGACTCTGGTTTCAGACCTTCTTTAAAAACATGATTCACAGCTGTTGGGAATCTATAATACCAAAAATAAGCACCCCCAACATGACTTTCCAAAGCATTTTTAAGACCCTTGCATACCAGTCAAGGAAGCAAACTGTAGTTTATCCTAAATTCAAATGCTCTCTAAATCTTTGAGAAGCCTTGACATTAAATACACATCCCTTGGGTTTCAATGACACCTAATACACAGGATAGGAGTCATCCATTAAACAGGCTTGCAAAATGCTTTCCTATATATAACTGAATATCCTAAAGGCTATTTAGACTGTGCTTAATTAATTTCCAGTTTTGTTGATCTCCCCAATACAAAGGCAATGTCTGTTCATGACTAGGAACCATAATAGGGGCTTATTTTAAAGTCTCAGGGTTTTCTTATGTCTTTTGTATTACTCAGAATCTCTCTGTTGTGAGTGGAATTAAACTACATCTAAACTGTGCAAGAAAATACACTGCAATAAAAATAATTAACATTTCACTGCAAAAAAGTTTAAAACCCATTTGGAGCCAGGTAGCAGCCACCCAAGGCCCCAGTTTATTCTGCCTTTTACCTATTCACCCAAAGCACAGACAAGAAGAGCAAGCTGGGAAGCACTGAACAGCTGCAGCAGGTATGAGCCCCCCTCGGGAAGGGCAGGTGGGCCACCACCCCTCCCTTCACAAGCTTCAATGCACAGCAGGATGTGGTGAGTTTGCAGAGCACCTGCAGGAAGGATGCAGATGAAATTAGTGGTTTATATCTGCTGTCTTTAGTCCTGCTTGGGGCTGGCTCCCCAGGAAAATCCTGTCCCAGGCCCAGCTCATCATCCCGTTGGAGTGCTCAGCAAGGTGATGACAGCACCCATAGGCCTGGTGTTTTGCAGGGCTCCCTGATGTGGTTCACAGGGTGAGCACGAGAGGACACAGGACTGTGAAATCCAGGCTGGCTTCTGTCTGAGTCAGCTCCCAAGGGAACGACAAAGGTGTGTCTTCCACTATTCTCCAAAGGCAGTCACTAATTCGGAGTCAAAACCACACCTTGTCTCTAAGAGACATGGCTGTTTGGGCTTCAAAATTCACGTGCTGGCAGGGACCAAAGAGGGAAAGTGAGCTCAGCCCTGCTGCGTGTTGGAAAGGAAGCTTCAGTGTCTTGAAGGGACTTGTCCCTCGAATTGAAAGCTTGCTGCATCTGTCCTACACAAGTGTTTCAAGTCCTTGTCAGAGCCTGGTGGGCTGCTCTTCTCCCAGGTAATTGTGCCCTCTCACCCATCAAGCCACCTCCCAAGCTCTGGTGTATGCAAGAGATGAAAGTGTTCTCTTGATAGGATTATTTATATTTATATTTCATTATAAACAAGTCAGAAAAGTGAAAAAAAAAAAACAGCTACAAAAATCCTATGACAGTAAGGAGCAAAGCAATTAATCACATTATGTTTTTATATTTATACAGCTCTGCAACAGTATCACAAAGAAGAAAGATAAAAAGCAGTTCATAAAATTCACATATTAATAGCCCACATATTCCAGAAAGTGAAAAAAGAGAGAGGATAATACTGCCAGAGCACAGACATGAAAGGTCAAGGCAGATCAAGGTGTTGACAATCATCAAACACAAAAGAAACACCATAGAAACTTGTATTTAAAGAAGAATAAAACAACAATAAAGAATTTGAATGAAAAGCAGGTAGGCATTTCATTTCCCTGAATTAAAAGTGCTTTTCAAATGTGTTCATCCTCAGATAAAAAGAAGAGAAAGAGTGCAAAGAAGTGGTGTCCTTGCAAAACCCCAGCAGAGCTCAGACTGCAGTGTTGGCTCCTGGGATGGCCTCTGAAGTTAAGCACGACAGGGAGCTGAATTCTGCCTCCTTTCTCATCTTTGCCTGCACCTTTTGCTCACACTCTTTTTTATGTGTAAGTCCCAGGAAGCATGAGTGGAGAAAACCAGAAGGATGTAAACTTGCTGCTAAGTCATCAGGACAACCTCTGCTCCTCTCATCTTCAGCAGCCTGATTTTGCAGGGCTGTGCCCAAACCGTGGTCATTGCTATTCATCTCACAGCTGCGCTTCAGAACTTTCACCTGCAAATGGGATTACAAACGCAATCATTAGTACAGATTCCCCAAGAAGCTTTCACAGTATTACAATTAGATTTCCCATTCTAGCAGCATCTAAATCAATATGATATGATTAGTTACTCTCGTGGATTACATGCTGCTGTACAAAACCTTCACACACAGAAATCTGAGTAATTTAATCAGCCAGTAATGGATTCTGGGAATGCTCCCACTGTCTAGAAACTTAAAATCATTCTGTCTCTATAATAATTTGCCATTATGCACCTGAAGCTAAATTGCCTGACATACCTGACAGTGGACAGCAGTGATTAAAACGGGTCACATCTCATCAGCCAAAGTGGCGACTCCCTCTGAATTCACTTAGAAAACTGAATTTGAGGGAGGAAAAAAAACATCTTTAGTTGTTTTTTCTGGGTTATAACTTAGGTTTTAAGCTGACTTTTTAAATATATCTATGTGTGTATTTGTGTGTGTGTGTGAGAGAGAGAAAGACAGTGTAAGTGATAAACATTTCTCATCATTTTAGTCAAGGCAAGAGGAGTATATGAGCTAATGCTCCCGAGGAAATGCTGCAGACCAAGGCAGAAATGAGCACATCATTTTATTTCTCTGAAGGTGCTCAGCACTGCTGAGCAAGATATTGGGAAGGAGGGCCCTTTCTGGAAGGCTCTTGAAAGAAAAGAGTCCTTGGCTGCCATTGTCAGCATCTCGGAGGAGGGAGCAATGCTGTGCAAAGAAACCTGAGCTGCTGATAGCTGCTGTTCAGGAAAGGATTTGCACCTCATGTTTCCCCAGCTTGGATAAACAGCTCAGCCCTGCGCCTCTGAGCTGCAGCAGCTCTCCTCTGCAGCCATCCTGAGACTGCAAACAGCCCTGAAAAGCAAAAAACCATGCTCAGTGCTGCAAAGGCAGCTGACAGTGGCAAGGGGAAAACTCACAAACTCATGCATGGAGAAACAGCTACAGCTTCATCTGAAAAATTGGTCCTGCATGTTTCTAGGCAGAAAATACTCAGAAATGTGCTGCTGTTCCTCTCTTATCCTACCAATATGCAACAGCTTATGCTTAAGAAATACAAGTCATTATGTTACAGTTGAGGACATTCTTTTTTCTTACAGCACAGTTGCATTGAAACTGTCCTGACCCCTCGTGCCTGGGGACTCCTGCTTTTAAGGAGGATTTTTCCTGTGGTAAATTGATACTTCAAAAAGCCAGTTGGCAAGAAAAGAAAGAAAAATAGCTATCCATGAAACTTTCCTAAGCAATAATTGCTAGTGAACTCTGCCCTCATTATAAAACTCTACATAGCTTGACATAAAAAAGCCCCATGATGCACGTACACTTTTCACCTCTGCCTTCCCCGTAATAGTCTTGGCTATGTCAGTCTGTTCAGATATGCTGACCAGAGTAACATAGTTACAGTGTTACTCTACACCTTTTTAAGGGTAAGGTATGGTCTGTGTGCTGAGCCAGGTGTGGTGTGTGCCAGGGCTGCTCCGTGCCCAGAGACACCACAGCACATTGTGGCACTGCCAAAACCCCACTGGTACTGCCGGGCACGTTAGTCCTCCTGGCAAGAAGCTGTTAGACAAATCTCTTCTTAATTCTTTCTTGGAGGAAATCTGTGGAGGCCATTAACCAAAGGAATTGGTGCCAGTGGCATTTGGGCAGGGGGAGGAGGGTGCTGCCAAGCCCCTGGTCATGGCCACTCGCCCACCCATGCCCTGCAGCCCACAGTCCACCACTCAAAGGAAGGGCTGACATTTACTTCAGGCTGGAGATTGGACCACTGCATTACCATTAATAAACAATAAAGCTATTAAGGCATATTAAAGCTTGGCAATGAACTTGTCAAAATGGATGATCTATAAATCAATATAAACAGCAGTGACAGGCAGTAATTGAATTCCAGTGGTTCCTCATAACATGCTAAATATGAAGGGACATGACATGCTGAAAATAAAGTAAGAAAGCTGAAGAATTGATAGCATTAACATTCTCCTGGTGAAACGTGGCATTGCTTCAGCCCTTAATGGGGATCAAACTGTGAATACATATTGACTTCTTCTTTTAAAACAAGAAAATGGCCACATAAATGTGAGACTTCCCAATTTAGAAATGGCTGCTCAAAAAGTTCACAGCCGCGCTAGATGTCACTGCCACAGAGCAGCAGACAGAGCCCTCCTCCGATGGGTTCATTAGCAGGACTTCTTGCTTTACTTGGGTAGGAAGAAGGACGGGTTTTGTACAATCCAGAAAGCCTCTGAAGTTGATTCATCCATTTTCATCTTCCATAAAGGACCAGCAAAAGCCCATTGGGCAGGAGAAGTTAATGCTAGCATGCTGCCAGGCTCGGGTGGCTCATATCTTTCAAATTCAAATATAACAAGCCAGGCCTCAAATATCAGCGGAGATCGAGACAATCAGAACGGAAAGAAATTGGTGAAGTCGCAGCAAGCCTTTTAATGTAGATTCAAGTGACAGCAAATAAATCATGACAGCTTCTGTAGATGGAACCAGGGCCTCATTCTTTATTTTCTCTTGATGTGCTCCACTTAGTGAAGCCTTTCTTAGACGATTTTTTCAATTGAACCCTATGCCACTGGAGTTCAGAAAATGCTGAAAGGGAGGGTTCGGACGTCTTACTGGGAATTATTTTGTCTGTGCCATCTCACTCATGGGCAGAGAGCACTTGTATTCGAAAATCATGGGAGATATTTGCATTTCAAGGGTGTCCCTGGACACAGAGAGGGAAAGCTAGAAAAAAATTACATAAATGAGTTCCCATGTGTGAGTGGTGGCCTGGTAATAAGGTCCTGACAGCAGCAGGATGGGACAGGGACTGGTCACCAGTGCTCTCTTGGTTGAGAGCAGCAGGATGGGACAGGAACTGGTCACCAGTGCAGAATCAGTGCAATAGCTGAAGAGCAGTGGGTGGGCCTGGCTTGGCTGCCACCGCGGGGCTAAAACTGCTGCATGGATAAAGTCCATATTTAACAAGAGGTAGAGCTTCATCGGGGCCACTCTGCACCATTGTGTCTTGAAAACAGCCCATTTTTGGAGAGACAGGTGTAGGGCAGGGCATTTTCTGAAAGTTACTCTGTTCTGACACAAAATTTAAAATTAAAATGGAAAAAACCTGTAAGAAACAGAGCAAGGAGGCAGCATTCTTTCATTTTAAATATCATTTACTCTTTGGGGTCAGACAAGATTCATCTGACCTATCTGATGTACATTCTGTCTTCAGATCTGCTGAGCATGTACTGATGCAACATGAAAGGTTAAGGAAATCCGTGATAAAACAACTAAAACCTTAAGAGACAATCTGTAGAAATATAAGACATGCATCATCCATAGCTTGTGTGGACACTGGTGAAGCAGGTCTCAAACAAAACAATTTTGCCTGTGGGGATATGGAGGGTGCCAGTATCCAGCATCCCTGCCAACTCTTGTGCACCATTTCCCCCCATCCCACCCTAAACTCCTCCATCAGGAGCTGTGTGTTACCTTCTTGTGCCTTTAAACCTGCAGGAGCTGGGAAGCATGAAGTGCAATAATAGTACTGGCTTTAACCAACAGGACAGCTCTGACACACTGTCCACTGAAACAGATGAACTTGCCTTGACTTTTCCCTGCATCTGCATAATCCTTAATTTTTCTTATGTGGAGATTTTTTGCTGTCATTTGAAAGATGAGAATTTAGTCAACTGAATGCAGTGCTGATTAGCTCAGTATTGTAATTGTACTTCATGAACTCCTACTGCTTGTCTGTTACAGCTCTCCAAATTCCCATTAAACTATTAATCTAGGTTTTATGATACTTCAGAACTGAAGTATCAAAAAACTGTGATGTAAGTGGAAGAAACCACAGTGGCAATTTACAAAAGAACCCATATGAGTTATTAAGAAAGCAACAAAAAAAAAAACAAAGCAAGTGAGCCTGTTTGCAAAATCCAGAGAATCTACTGACCTGTGAGAACCAGTAAAAACCAGATATGGCATGGCAATAGTTGGCTTTTCAACACTGCCTAAAGCATGTCACCATGTTGGGTTCAGGGCTATGTACTTCTTCTTCAGTGCCAATGCAAGAAATCCAGCCCTCTCCACTCAGATTTCCTTTCTGCAGCACCTGTGGGGGAAGAGAAGCAGCCTGTTACGATTTTTGTGTTAATTCACTATTCACATTTCCATTTGTTGTTTTCTCAGTCACTACGCGCAGAGAAGGGTTTTGTACCATAAGAGAAACCTTTTGCTACCCAGATACTTACACCCCAGGGATATTACAACATAAGCATCTCAGTCACTGCTGTATTTGGAGTACAGTTCTTGTGTAGTGTAATTGTACTAGATCTGTTTTGCTCAAGCAAGGCAGGACACAAACCTGCTCTGCAAAGCCAGGGAGCAGAGAATTGCTCACCCACCTCTCACTGCTGTGCACAAGCTCCCTGTCCACATGTCTGTGGCATTCACATTCTCTGAATAGAGAGACATAATTCTCCCTCTCCGGATTTTTCCTGGAGAAGCACAGAGAGAAGAAGAGAAAACAATTCTTATCTCCGCTCCTGTGTTTTCCCCATGTGGAATGTGTTTGGAGATTGTTTACCTGAAGTGACTGCTTGATTGCATTCTGGTGGTGGTTGTTTGGATTCAATGACCAATAGAATCCAGCTGTGTCTGGACTCTCAGCAGAGAGTCACGGGTTTTGTTAGTTAGTGTTAGATAGTTAGAAAGTAAGTATGATATAGTAAGTAAGTATGTAATATTGTATAGTATCTCTTTAAATAGTATATTAATGTAATATAATATAGTTTTAATAAAGCAAGTGTTCAGCACCTTCTGATCTGGAGCCAGAGATCATTTCTCCTGCCTCGGGGATCGCCTTTTTACTGTATGTGTCCTCTGCAGCAATCCACACCTGGAGCCAGGAAAGAGGCACTGTAGAAAGAAAAATGGCTTAAAATAAAGTGACCAGTGTCCAAATGAAGGCTTATAAGGAAGTGCGATAAATCTGTTTATGCTTCTTCTGTACTTGGAACAAAGCCAGGAAACAAGTTGTTTTTTATGGGAATGCACCACCTCATTTTCTTATGAAATAATCATCTCCTTGCAGGGTACTAGAGAGGGATTTTCCTGGGGGAACTTGGTAGTGAGAAAGGCATTAGGAACATTTCCAAAATCTGTAGTTCCCTAGGCAAAGCAAGAGCTTTCCTCAACCCCAACCCAAGTCCTAACCCATTTGTGACCCTTACTCTATATCTATCCCTAATCCTGACTCTTGCCTTGCCCTATTACTAGAGGAAAAGAAAGACTGAGGGTTTTTTTATTATTTTTATTTTTGTCATGTGAGTCTGGGAGAACTTCCCAATCCATGTTTAGGGTTAGGGTTGAAAGAGAAATGCCAGTACACCAATGCAAGTGAGACTGAAATGGGGTTGCAAAAGGGAAGCAGAGGCTTCCGAGATGGTAGCTGAGAGAAGTGTTTAGTATGGGTAGTATACCCATGGCCAGAGGAAAATTGCCAATGGTTCAGCTGCAGTTGGTTTAAGGTTAATACTAAGTTTAGGGTTAAGAGAAGAGTAAAGTTCAGAGTTTTATTTGCAGTGGGGCTGGAAAAGAGCAGAAAAAGAGATCAAAGAATGCAGCGCAAAATATTTCAAGTTCATCTGTCACACTAATCCTCACCAGCTACTAGTGAGGTGGTGAGGAATGAGCAACACATTGCTTAGATGCACCTCTGAATCCAGTGATGCCTCCTGACAGAACAAAACACCTCCCAGGGGTCAGGTGCCCTTTCTTCAGCAGTGGCCAACACAAAAAGGACTAAGATCGAGAAACAAAGGTAGTTTTCTTTCACTATTTTTTAAAGACTGATTCACAAACTGTATTCTCTGTAATTTCTGACCAATAGCCAGCACTAGATCTGGCTCCTGAGTCAAACTCACCATGTTCTTGAAAATATGATACCAAAAAAGATGTTCAAAGTGCCTAAAATGGAGCTAGACAGAAGTCCAATAATGCTGCCCAGACACAAACTGTGCTGAAACACAATTCTGGTTGCCCCTGGGTTTGTTATTTCTCCCTTGTTTAAGAATAGCAGTGTTTGGTGTCACTGGTCTCTGGAGGCTGCTGGCCACAGCCTCCTGCTGCTCACCTGCCCAGATGCAGAGGAGTGGCACCAGGCTGCTTTCACTGTCTCCTTGGCTGCTCCTGCATATCAAAGACCTACTGACAAAAGCAAGATATTTGATTCTTGCCAGCAGAAAGCACTTGCAATCTTTTGTTCACTGGACATGAGGACAAATAGCTATTTACTATGACCCATGCAAGAATTAAATGCCTTTGGTGGTTATGAATGTAAACACACGTGTCTTCTTGAGACGAGACTCACAGATTCCAGGAATCACTTCCTACTTTACGTTTTGGGTGAGTAGTCAACTCTGAGCTTGAAAAACACACAGCTTAAAATGCATCCTTCCCTTCCTCTCCATGATTGCAAGGCAAGGGATGGGGAAAGCAGGCTGAGTCCAGCTGTGTCAAAACCCTTGGAAGAATGTGCAAAGCCATTTCTTTGATTACGTAATCCCTCTGCAAGCCCTTTCCCATTAAAATACGATTAAAAGCAGTGGCCAAGAGGAGTTCACCTTTAGAAAATGACACTCACAAGAAATCACTTCCTAAACAGATAGTTGCCTGAGTCCCTGAAATGAAGAAGAGGTTTGATGGATAAGAAGGCAATATTAAAACGTCTCCTCACATAAGAAAACAGAATGAGAGCAATCATCAGAATTTATCAGCCTGAGAGGAGCAGAGTGTTTTCTTGGCACTGAAGGAACCCAATATATAAATCAAAACCAGAGCATGGGCTCACAAAAGAAAGAGACAGATGTCTCTGCCATATAAATACCACATAAATGAACTTTCTGGAAAGGGGATCCTATTTAAGCACATACAATAGTGACATCTGAGAAAGACATAACAAAACAAAGCAGAGCATGAAGCTGGTATCAGCTGGAGCTGCAGCCATTTTTGAAGAGTAATGACCCATCTGCCAACCATGCTTAGGGATTATGACTTTGTTATCTCAGATCTCCTTCTTTGCAAAGCCCTAGTAATAAGCCTTCCTCTTAACCCCTGAAACAACACCCATGTGTTTATGAATCACCCATTCTTAATTCATTCTGGCCAAAATATGGTCCAGACTCATCAAAATCCTTCCACCTAGGGCAACAGGATCTTCCTGTGAAAACAGGAGTGAGCTGTGGTTTGGGGTGAGCTATGTCCCAGGAAGATACTGCTATATCCATGACACATCCCAATGCACAGCAGCACAGATACAACACTGCCACAGCTCCAGAAAATGTTCAGAAAACAAGCGATGCTCTGAGAATGCCAGGCAGGACACCTCTCTTTTGATAATATGCCAAATATAAAAGCACAACCATAAACTCTCTTTTCTGAAGATAAATTGAGTCTTAAATTGAATCAGACTTGAGCCCAAACATGACTTCTACATGGCTGCCAAATGTAAAATATAAAACATGACTTCCGTTTCCTAATAGAGAGATACAGACTATGTAGGTCTTCCTTGGATGTAAAGGGGCAGAAAGGAATAATGCAAAGACCAAGGTTTTGCAACAGCAGCCTGAGTGAAATACACATGGGAAGAATGGATTAGTAGCTCTTCATGTTAGAATGCACTCTAGGAGCATGCAGGCATCACTGGAGGAGGTCAAATACAAACCTCTCCTTGGGAACAGCTGAGCTGACATCACAGCCATCTCCGTTAACCCCTGGCACTGGTTAGCCTATTCCCCACTCCCCAGAAAAGCAGTCTGCCAATAGCATCAGGCCTGACCTACTTCTGCCTGCTTAGCTGCAAATTTCAGTGATTGGAGCTTTTCTGTGCTGGGTTTCTTCCAGGAAAATGTCAGACTTTTCTTTCTTGCCCTTCAGAAGAATTGAGTAAACCCAAGGTCCCAGAATGTGTTCCTCTGAGCTGGAGAGGAGAGGGAGGGATGAGCCGTGGTGTGGGAGGGCACCCAGCATGCTGTGTGTTGAAGACATCAGATTAGTGGCACTGGTGGAAAGGAGTGATGTTTTCAAGGCATGGCTTGCACATCTGGATGAAGGCAGACTGCTTTTCACAGGCAGGGAATAGCTTTGAAAAGAGACATGGAGACCTGAGCAACATGCTTAACAGCACATTTATTCAGTGAGAAGTGTTATACAAATGTCATGTCTGTTGAACTCATTTTAGTGCTCTGAAGGCTGAGAGATGGATTGAATAGGTAAGGTCATCATCTAACTCCAGAAAAAATCTTATTGCTGCAGCTGAAAAGCACTATGTTCTTTTTACTGCTGAGCTCTGCCTTCTGAGCAAGAATATTCAGAGAAATCTAGTGGAATACAAAAAGTTTTGTCCCTCAGCTCTTCCAAGGATACATGTCACCTCTTTGTCCCAGTCATTAGGAATTAGGCTGCAATTGATACAGTCATCTGGGGAGTTAGAGTAAGATAATGAATTAATTAGTTTTAGTTTTTTATTTCATTACTGTGGCTTGACCATTAATCATTTCTTAACAGGATTTTTTTAATCCCCCTACAGTCATACAAATTGAACATCAAATTTAAATGGAACAGTAACATTACATCTAAGTCAGAAGTAAGGAAAAAACCCTCCAACTGCATACCTCCATGAGACAGAAGTAGCTGTACCATGTTAATATTAGGAATTTCCAATTGATAAATAACTCTGAAAAAAAAAATCCAACCAAGTTGTCCTTAAATGAAACATGCCTCAACTGAAAAATTCTTACAAGATCCATCTCCTCAGCTCTTTATTATCCTGTTTCCAAAATGCAAGTGAGAATACAAGTGCAAGACCTTAAAAATGTATATTTTTCTGCTATGCTGCATTCAATGCTATATACAATGCTCCATCCTTGAAAAGGAGCATGAGCTCCAGTTTAAATTTTTCCTCACAGCTATACTGGCACTGAGAAAATCAAAGAAGACTGTAAATGTGTGGATGTGGGGTGTACTTTCAACATATAGATCTTACTATAAATATATACATATCCTAGTATTTATCCTAATTCTCTTCAATTTTGTACCATAATATGCTTATTAAATCAATACATAGAAACTATTGTTAGGCAGGTGGCAGAATCTGGTTTTAATTTGATGAAGTAGTTGAAAAAGAAAGATGATTCCTCTTTGAAAATTATAGGGAATTTCTGTAATGATTCTGTAATTTGTTTATGTTGCAACAAAATTCATTACAGCCTGTTTTTTATACAATTCCATAAAAAAAGATTAGGAGATGAAAAAATTGCTTATTCAGACAAGAGACAGAATGTGGATTTTTGTATTGCTGGAGAGTCTTGGGAAAGCTTCTGCAGTGACCACTTTTGCAAATACAGCAAATTCATTCGTATTTGACAGGCAAACTACATCTGAGTAAGGAAAGCACATATTTATGCACTGTTTGCACACAAACCCTCGATTACATGCTTTAAAATCAGTGGAGCACTTCAACTCCTATAGCTATGTATAAAAGGGCTGAATAATTTTATGGTCAGCAATAATAGCATTTTTACTTTTGAAAATAAAGGAAACTTGGGTCAAGAAGAAATATGATTGCCACAGGCATTAAAAAGCAACAAGCACATATGTGTATGTGTAGCATTGTGTACTCAATCAGGTCTATAACGCTTGGAGGAATGTATCATCAAATCTTCTGCTAATATTCAATTTCACATTCATTTCCTTCAGGTGAGGTCTGCTCTGTTGATTCCCAGAGGCAGGTGAAGAGGCTGCCCTGAGCAGCCAGGCCCCAGCACTGGGTGAGGAAGGTTGCAGGCCATTTGGGGCCAGTTAAGAACAAACTGATTGACTGACACACTTGTCTGTCTCTCCTTGGCTTTTGTAGGAAACAAAGCAACTCCAGAGGAGGACAAGCAGGACACCTAACACTGGGCCTCTACCAAGGATGTGGGGAACCAGTGTGAGGTTTGAAGGACTTACACCTAGCCCTCCAGTCCTCTTCTTGGCAGGACACGGAGCTCAGGTGACGGCCCTGTTTGGTGTTCCCTGGGAAGTGGGATGCACTGGCTTCTCAGCTCTATAGTATTGACATGACAGAACCTTTGGGCAGTAATATGTCCTAAATAGCAAATACCTGTTATAGGGATGTAGATTGTTCAGGCATATTAGACAGCCATTTAGTGAGGCATTAGGACACACTAAAAAATCTTCAAAATATCAACCAGGGATGTCTCAGGTGGACCTGACTCTGCCTTGACAAGGGAGAAGGGCTGGGTAATGCCTAAGGTGTCAGCCTGGACTCTGCCCCTATTTCAAAGTGTGGAATTCAGATCACAGATCATGCCAAGTGAGTAACTGAGCTGACTCTGCAGCCTAGACCTCAATAGAGCCATCCAACCCTATATCCCTCTTTCCTAATTCCCCTTGGTTGCTTGCGACTGATGTTTTCTACAGATGTGTTTGAAGGGGCAGAAATGTATGGTGAATTGCTGCAAACTAACCTAGAAGACACAGCAGTCTTGGCCTGCTTTGAAGAGGGATTGATTTTTAGTGATTTTCACATGGGCATCAGGGCCCCCTTGAGTCTCAAGGAAGCTGGAGGATCTTCTCCCACAGCAGAATGCCCAGGAGTATAGCACAGGACAGAAACACATGAGACATTTCTCTCTGACAGCATTAACTCTGATAATAATGTCACCAGCCCAGGAGAGAATATAATTCTCTTTCACCGACCAAAATAAAAAGTTAGCATTTTGAGAGCTTTGCATACATTACAGAATTAGATATACTGCACCACAAACACTGCTGTGCTGCACAGGGCCTCTGCAGTGCTTGGGATCTATGTGTCCATAAATCAGACACTCTGGAAAGCAAAAGCGGGTGATCTGTCCTCCAGCACCACACAGTGTGGGAGACACAGTTCACTCCTAAAGGCATCATGGCTCTGCAGCTCAGAGCTACCTGTGGGAGCCAGAGTTCGCACCTCCAGCACTGGGGCCTCAGAGATGTGGCCCAGGCATTCAGCAGCAGCTTCTTCAGCAGCTTTTGCCATTTTGAACAATGTCCCTTCCCAAACAGGTTCTGCTCTCTTTTCCCTGCCATTCCAGCTGCAGCCAGCATGCTCCAGTGGAGCCAATGGAAAAATGCACCGTTGTTTCCTCTGCACTGCTGTGGTTGGAGCTCTACCAGGACGAGGGAGCAGATCCACACGCTCCCTTCGTGTGCCCAAGGAATGCTGGTCCAGGGAGTGTAACTGAACCTTATCAAGGAGCTGAACTTTAAACTGAAATTTCTTCCCTGTCCTGCTCCAACAATCATAGAAAGGCACAGCGGAGCAGCTGGTGGCTCCCTTGGCACTGGACTAGGTCTCTACAGTGCAAGTAATCTATTTCTTTTCCTAAGAGGACAGCAGGAGGCCACCAGTTTAAGTGACTTGACTTAGTTGCTCACATGCAGAAAGAATTAATTTGCAATGGCTGTAAAGCAGCAGGACAGCCAGGTGCAATCATGAATCTCGGCAGCTCTTCATATTTATATTAGGCCCTTTGCAGCTGCTCTAGAGGCGGCTCACTAACTCTGAACTTCCCCTGAATACCAAGTGACTATGGCTGCATGCAGTGCACTGTCCCTCCTTTCAAGAGCACACAGACATAGCAGAAAAAGATAAAATGATCAAAGGAAGTGTAGGAAAGTTTTTCCATTTGGAGAAAAAGGGGAATCTTCTCCCTCAAGAGCAATGCGAGAGGATGGGATAGCCTAAATCAGGTCTCTTCTTCAGTCAAGTCAGGGCTGTCACATATCCAGGAGCAGGACAGCACAGTTTGTAACCCCTGCCAGGAGCTGGGAAACTTGTTTTTAAACCAGTTTTAGAAGTAGAAAGTTATTTATGTCTTTGTACATATACAGTGCATGCAAGTGAGACACACCAAGAGAAGAATGTGTATGTGGACCAGGGCATGTGCCTTCATTAAGCAAGAGAGTGGTGATGGAACACTAATGCTATGAATTTAAAAAGTTTGGATCCAGCCTCTCCCCAGAACTTTGTCACTTTTTGGACTGCTAACACAAGTAAGGCTGCCTGAAATAGGTGATTCATGTCCCAACTCCTAAACGGCTGGTCAGATTTTGCACCAGGACTTATGGGATTGGGTTATGGACCACACTTGTGCACCTTCACCTGTGCTTGTGTTCCAGTGTCTTCTAGGTATGTATGCGCTACAGGTGGCTTTAATGCATTCTTAAATATTTTGATTCTTGTTTTTCACTGCAGCATGGGATAGCACATGTGGGTGTGATGGGGTCATCCAGGCACTTAGGCACGTGGCCCACACATAGCTGGGTGGATAAGCTGACCTTTCCCTTGCTTGAAATACACCTCCTGATTACAAGTGGTTAAAAAGTTTACACCATAAAGTTTTGACAGGATGTATCACTTTCATTAAAACTTTCATAAGGAGATTTGGCAGAAAGGGGACATTTTTAAAATGAAACATGGGTGGGGCTCTGATTTAGTACATGAGACGTGAGACACGAGCCTCTGCTTGGCAGCATCTGCAGTTAAAAGCTCTGTGTAGAGCAAGGTGATCAGCACGGGCCTCTTCCAGGAAGGAGGACTCAGGCTCTCAGCATACACCAGCACCATGCTACCATCACTAATACATCTTACATCATGGTGTGCAACAGAACCCAAAAAAACTTAAAGTGATGGTGAAATGAGACTAGTGGCCTCTGGTTGAATGTCTGCTGACAGTGTACTCTCTGCCCATCCTCGTGCTGCATGCAGCATGGGCTCAAGAGGCCTTGTGGGGACCAAGCCCCAGGCCAGACAAGGTCTGCCCCATCCCAGAGCATTCAGGAGGTGCAGCAGCACTTTAAAACATGTCAGAAGGGGTCTGGGGAAGAAGCCACAGGCTGTAAGCTGTTAGCAGAGAGGAATGGATGCCTGGACACAGAACCAAGCCACATAGCCTGAAGTGGATCCATATGTGTAACTTTACCTGAGACTCAGAGAAGCTAAAGAAAAGTTCAGTGTCACAGAGTCAGGGTGAGCAGCAGCCAGCATGACTGAAAAGCAAACAAGCAATAAATGGAGTAGCTGCCTGTTCTGTGCCCTGGAGACACCAGCCAACCTGGCTGGCCTTGGCCAGCAGCCTGAGAGATGCCAGGTGTGAGCTGTATCCCTCTCACTCCTTGGCTCTTAGTATCCCCATTTTCAGTGCTTAGCTAGATGCTCCATATCAACATGCCGGTGCATTTCCTCACTTATGTGATGTGCTTTATATCAGAAAGCTTATACTCCTTTGAAGGAATATAAAAAAGTGCCACAGGTTTGTCTTTCCGATGTCCAGTATGTGCATCCTCCCCTGTTGCTGTAATGATATTCAAATATGATACAGAACTGAAGGAACACTTTTAATTTGAGTGAAAGAAAGAAGTTCTTTATCCCATAGCCTCAAGGGACCTATGTCCTCCTAAGCTATCCCACTCACTAGCTCTGTACCCAGCCCTGCTCTTCTCCTTCTAAACCTCCATCATTTTATTTTATTATTTTATTCAGTGTTTCAGGGCAAAATTTCTGAATGTGTTTACTCAATAAAGGCTAAAATAAACCTCAACAGCCTGCAAAGATCTGGAATTTCACTACCTCTCTATAAAGAGGAAAGAAAGCAAAGTATGTGTGTTTTGATTTTTGTCCTCAAATTCTTGCTGCAGCTCAAATCCCCTGCTTAACTAACTTGTGTCATCTGTACTTTTCATCTCCACCTGTGCAATCATTTGCAGAAACATTATTAGCTGTTTGATTTTTTTTCCCCAGTTTGCTTCCATAGCAACATCCATCAGGGAGAGAAACAGCAGGAGCATATGGGGAAGTTATAAAGCACATTTTCTACAAGAAAAGGAGGCCAAAGCATTTAACAGACAGCACTTAGGTTTCCCTTAGTAACTGAAATTCCAAAATACCTCTCTTGTTTCAGTATATCCTAGTATTAATTAGGCTGCTTAATGATGTAGCAGTGCAGGCTGGAGGTAACACTTGGGTTGTCTTTAATTAATCAAGGTACTGGAACATTTCTTTGAAATTTAAGCTTATTGCCAAAACAAATCCTTGTTACATTTTTGTGTATGCGTATTTTACAAGCAAGGCTTGGAGCTGTTAGACAGCCTTTGACATGCTAAATATTGTGGAAAACTTTTTGCATAAAGTTCCAAAGAGAAATGCCAGAGCTGAAAATTATCTGTTTGAACAGTTTGAAATCTGTCACCAAGGAATAGCTAGAAGCTGTCAGGTCAATTTTAGAATAAGTATATTAAAAAAACCCAAGCATATCTCCTGCATTTCTCTCCTTACCAGTAGCAACCCTCATAAGCTGGTATTTTATTAATGAAAACTGTACTGGTGTTCCTCTTTAGTTTAAAATACAGACCCTGAAGCTCAATATGAAAACACTAAGAGTTGTTAAGCCTTTTTAGCAAATCAAATATTGCACTAATCTCTTGACTAGATCCATGTTTATGCCAGTACATACTTAAAATGAAGATGTTGATGTTTTGGGGTGTTGTATACTGCATAAGCATAAAACTGACAGGGAGACTGATGAGACTGCAGTATAGGATATTGAAATCAAATTATTTGTGTCCAGACAAACACACTGGAAGATGCTGCATCAAGAAAAGGTGCATCCTGCTGGCAGGCTGCTATTTCTTCCCAGTGTGTCTGCTGGTTTGGAAGTGTGGTCAGTGCTGGATACAGGAGGAGACACACCACAGTCCTCCTGAAGCCACTGAAAATCATTGTGAAATTCAGTTTTTTATTACTTCTTTATGTCTTTCCCTATCAATTCCTTGCTTTTCTTCTTCTCATATCCAAAGTGTTCCCTGTTTCACACATGCCACTTCAGCCTTCCCCCCTCCCCCCCGCCACCTCCTCTGTCTTTGCATCTCCTGTTGTCTTTTCTCCGTGACTTCTTCTCTGTCTGGACCATGTGTTCACTGCCATCCTTAGACTCAGCCCTGCTCCACCCAATCTCCCAGACAATGCAACTGCTCTTTCTGCAAACAGTTTAACAATTCTCTCATACACCCACCAAGTGAACACTTCTGCTCTTTTCCAGCTCTGTATATCCTCACCTCCTTCAACACCTTCTTATCCCTGGCAGTTGGTTCCCATCTCAGCGTAGTGTGTCTCCACCACTCCAGTGCCACGTTCTCACCTCCTGCAGCCCTTCTGCCACCCAGGCACCTCTCCCTCTCTCCCTTCCCCTGGTAAGGGCAGAACTGGAGGAGCAGGAGATGTCTCCCACTACAGCAAAGGAGAGTAAAATCTGCTCACACATTTCCAACTTCTCTGGAAGCCTTCTGTGACGCATCACATGCTCAATGCCAAATCTGGACCAGAGCCCACTGACCTGTCCTGTTGCCTCCATCAGCTCTGTAACCAGAGAAGGCTGCTGCATGAGGACCCTTGAAATCCCACTAAAAATCAAAACTTGCCAGGAAACTCAAGCTGGCCATGGACAACTATGGAGGGATATCAGTGGCCTGAGGTCTCTGGCCAAATTGAATGAACAGACTCAGAGTTACTTGGGTACATGGAGCTCCGAACTCTGGAGGTTGCTCTTTGTTTGTGAAAAGTTTTGTTTTTTAAAAGAGGCAAACATGACTTTTTCCTCTTTTTGCTCTCATGTCCTGGACTGCAAGGGTTTACTGTATAGCAACAAACTCTGCCATTTTGTAGGTGAGTAAAAATAACCCACTTCCCAATCCACAGCCAAGAGGAAAATGCTAAGGAATCTAAACAGGTAACTGCACTGGCTGTAACTCAGCCATGTACAAATTTTTGGCATTTTTAGTGTGTGCCAGTGTTTCCTTAAAAATTAAATCAACTCGCTCCCCATCCCCAATTTGGAAGGAAGATCTCATTTCCTGCCATTTGATCATTTGCTTGTGTTTAAAGCAGAACCTTTGAGAAACCGTGTATGTGAAGTTTAGTCCTGCCTGATGGGAGAAAGTTTAAGGTTGCCTGAAGAACTCTAACACCTAGTTCTCTCATATTACAGCAGATTTCTCAAATCCAGTTTCTATTAAGGATGGAATAGGCAGAATCAGTCCTCCTAGAAGTTATCAAACATATATAAATAAACAAGAAGCAGTATTTCTCTCCCTTTATTTAAAAAGCACCTGCTGCATCAACTAAGTTGTAGCACAGATAGAACATGAAAAATTAGAGCTGGCAGAGGATAAATTGGAGAAACAACATTTCAGTTGGTCCTCCTACAGGAGCGACTCGTCAGACTAACCATGAGGATGGACAGAGCCAGGTTCTCCACCCTCCCTGGCTTTCAGAGGCAGCTCTGCAAATCCCAGCCAGAGTGCTGCTGGCTCAGCCTTAGCAAAAACAAAGACAGCACAGTGCTGAGCAGCCAAGAACAGGGAGGCTGAGACAGCCAAGGCTGGGTAACATGGCATTAGGCAGGAGTCCTCTGTGTGTCTGAAGGCACCAGGTGGAGGGGAGAAAACAAATTTGCTTTGTCCCAAAGAAGCCCCTGAACTTTCATTGCTCCAAGGGGGTTCTAGCCAACATCTTCTAGTTTCTACTTCTGCTAGTGGGTATTTTTTATTTCTTAATGTGAGCAATATGTCATATATTCTAAATGCCATTTAAATATACATAATATAATTACAGATAAACTTTGGAGACCAAATGAACTTTATCTCTTTTTTACTATAGAGACATAGAAATAGAATAATGAATAGGACTTTCTTTTTAGCAAATTAGAATAAGAATAATGATGTTATTTCACTGGTATTATTACTTTGCCATTATTATTAAGACTTTTAACCCCTGAAGTTAAATGCTAATGCTAGCTCCTGCTAAATGCTCTACAGAAAAAAAAATACAAGGCTACATTTAGACTGTCAGCTCTAAAGACAGAATTCAGGTCCAGGCTAAATCAAGGTGCCACCATTTAAGCTGCATGTTTAAGCTCATATTACACTCAAGGGGAGCCTAGTCAATAGAGTCAGTGGAGCACAAAGAGTGATTCAGCTTTCTCTATCACAGTCACATCTACAGTGATTCACAGACACCAAGAGCCATTTGAGATGCTGTAGGCACCTTGCTGGCATTCCTGCAGTGACCTCCCAGGCTTGCTGCCATGCTCACCAGCTTAAGCAAGTGTTCCAAGTAACTTGGGACATCTAGAATAATGCGAGTGGCTCTGCTTAGGCACCCTCAACAGCTGGGAGGACAGCTTGCACTCAGGGCTCAACTAACTGTATTCAATTGCCTAAACAGAGGTTTCTAGTGATATTTGAGGTGCTCAAGAATCTTATTCCTCAAATACAGTGTCCACACTAGCAGCACATGGTCACTCTGTGCTATATTTGCCAGGCTGGTGAAGTTGTTTCAGATACATGCAGAACATTTCAAACTGTCCTCTCGTGACACAGGCACTTAAATTGCACTTTCCACTGCCTGTCCTAGGGATGGCACTCCCCAAGCCCCATCTGTGGATAGGTGTCCCAGAGAGCTCACTAATCTCTGAGTACTGGAGTCAGATGCTTCAGAATATCCACCCTCCAGCACCTGCAGGAGCCCCTCTCATTCCAGACCAGCTTACGTGGGAAAACTGACTCCATCCTGGTGCTGAAGACAAGTATTTCAGCTGCTGAAGTGTCACACTAAAGCTAAAGCGCTTTAGTGTCCAAGCCTCCTGCTCAAGCAGTCCATCCAGATCCAGTTGCTTAAAGTCCACCTTAATATGAGGTTACTGTAAGATTGTGGTGGTCTGAGATTTGTCAGCATGAGTGCAAGTAACTTATACTGGAATAGTAGAGCTTTTCAGGGATGTTATGACCCATTCCTGAAGGCAGAGTAACTGAGATTCTTCTTAGTAGATCCCTTGGGGCAGATTCGAGTGAAACGCCACCAAATGACAAGTGTTTATAAATATGCATATGGCAGGTTTCATTCAGAACAATTTGCTTGCAATGGAAAGTAGGTATGTAGCTGTTTTGGTTATTATCTGTAGAAATATGGCAATATAAAAGCACAAAAATAGCAATTAAGAAAATGTATAGAGGAAAGGAAGAAAAAGAAGGGTTAGAGTAGAAGCATATTGCCACCCATGTATCCAATGTGAGACTCGATTATTACAATTTTGATGTCCATTGATCAAAGTGATGGTCACAGTCTTGATCGATCAGGGGAGGGGGAAGCCTGTGAAACACAATGTTCAGCAGGCTCAGGTTCAGGTGGGAATGCCCAGATACTCCTCCTGAGGCAGGGAGTTTTACACTGTGTGATGTAACACTGTAGATCACATGCAATCCTCCAGTGGAAGGTCTCAGAAATGAGTCTGGGGGTGCTTCAGGGTGTTTGATGGTTTATGGCACCTTCTAAGACATAACAGCTGCCCCTCAGGTCAGCGTAGCTGAGTCAGTTATGCCCCATCAGAAGGGATGAACACCTTCAGGACTGTCTGTGAATGTTCTGATACCTCCTCTGGGGTGGGGGGAGAGATTTACACCTGAGCCAGTTGTGTAAGAGAGGACATTGGCAGGATAAAAAGCACTATCCCACCTCTGCAGGGTCTGCTTCTTATTGGCCTCTTCCCTTATCTGGACAAAAATCCAGCTTGCACCCCCTCTGCACCTGGGCTGTGACTTTGCCATCAGCAAAGAACCTGCTGCTTTAGCAAATGGCCAATTGTTTGAGTCGTTGACCATTAATTTTTCAGTTTGTCACAAGGGATCATTAGCAACTTGAGCACTACTAGTCCCAGAAGACAAAGGAAGGACTGGGAGGAATAAGGGTGAAGTTAGAAGATAAGACTCAACTCCTCCCTTGATTCTAGAGAAAAGGGTATAAAAAAGTGGGGTCAAAAAGCAGGGGAGACCAGTGTCACATTTATGAAGAAGGAGAATCAGATCACCACTTCCACTCCAGGAGGAAAAAGGCAGGGAAAGCAGGAGATTAACCCTGACTGAGAATCTGTGAGGTGTGTGGGTTCTCAGCAGTGGCAGAAACAGAGGTCAGGTAAGTGGGGCTGGGGACTTCTGCAGGGTGAACACTGGGAGCAGGGATAAGGTTCCAGGTTCACACTCTGGCTTTAAAGGACATAAATACTGGTAAGTTAAGTATGTGGTGTGCCTGTTTTCATAAATCAAAAAAATAAAAAAAGAAGAAGAATTGTGAAAAATAAGTACTTGCTTTACTCCTGCAAATAAGTGCAAAAACCTCAAATGTTAACTTTGTAATTTAACTCACCCTCTGCAACCATTCCTAATCCCCTTTGAGGCTCACCACTTTTAATATTTTAAATAACTCTGCAAGGATTAAATAAGGATTTGGTGCTTTTATCCTCCTATGGATAACAACGTGAGGCTCTCTCACCTGTTCATTGCTGCACTCACCTCCTTTCCTCTCTGTGTATGTGACAGCAATGCTTTCTATTCCTCTGCTTACAAAATACTGACATGCTTAACAGCTGTTGTTCCTCAGTTTGCAAAAAGATCTAGTATTAGTCCACAATGCCGCCTAATTTGTCAGCTCTTACACCTCCACCGTCCTGGAATCTTTTTCTCTTCATCACAAGGTATTTGCATACCTCAGGCCATATCTAGCCTCCTTATGAAAAGCAAAAGCAAACTATGCCTGTTTGTTTTGCAGTGTATCAGCAGCCTGAAATTTCTGTTATCTGAGCTGGTTGCAAACAATCCTCTCAGTCACGGACCCTGTGGAAGAGCCTTGGATGGCAGCTCTGCCAGGAGCATCACCCTCCCCATTGCTGCTGGGTAAATTCAGTGAGAAATTTGGGGATTTACCCTCGGGGGAAAGTGCCCAGCAAATGCCAGTGTTCAGATGTCAGAGCAGCACAGCCATGCAGGTATGCAGCCCCTGCCACCGTGATGTCACCATAGCTCCAGGTGCTTAACTCCAAGCTGAAGTCCACGTGGCACAGCATCATGACCAAAGACAACAGCCTCCATCACCAGCACCCACATCTGAGGAGGGTGGCTGCTGCTTTGTGCACGATGCTGATAGTGGGAGGACTGAGCTGAGCTGGAGACCAGCTGCTCCTAGTCTTTGGTTGAGGAGTGGAGCTGTGCATAAATCCCCACCCACTTTGCATTGGAGTGTGGACCCCATTCCTGGCCAGATTAAAGCTGCCTGCACCTTATGCTATACCAAAGTCATGTGTTTAAGCTTCACAGGCAGCCAGTGCTACTAGAAGTTCTTAATTTGATCCTACCACACCTTAGGAATGGATTTGGAGAAAGGCGCAGCTTCAGTGAGCTGCCCAGGGAGCACAAATGTGCATAAACAATCTGCCAGGCCACATCCACAGCCAGGAGACCCAGGCAGAGGGTTTAGAGGCATGGAACAGGAGAAGAGAACACTGCTTGGATGCCACAATGTAATTCTTGGCCTGTGCGTGCAGCCCAAGGCAGCTCTAGTGCTCTTTGCAGTCTTACCATCAAAGACATTCAGGCAGGATCTTCAGGCATCAGAATTTCCTCTCCCATAGTCACAAGGGAGATCTTGCACATTGCCTTACTGACTTAGGTTGCTGCATCTCTCAGGAAGATTCTTGCACCCCCCCAAGCCCACTTCAGCTCCTTCTGTAGAGGTGTCTGTCTCCAGCCCCGTCCCTGGCTCACGGATGGAATCTGGTGCTGCCCCCCCAGTTCTGCCTGCCTGTTAAGGGGCTGAGGGTCAGTCCCCAGCAGTGACAGCATGTCCCCCGCCAGGGTCCTCACAGCTCCACCCCTCACAGAGAAACTCTTTCTCCAAAGTCTGGACCTGGTGGTGGTACCCAAAAGCCATCATCACCAGACCCAACATACCTGAACACTTCACACACAGCAGCTACAAAACTGCTCATTTTTAGCCCTCTTCTTTCTACAAAATCAGATGAAAATACTGTTTATTCCTCTCCAATTGTTGCCTGTGGCCACCTCTGCCACCTCCCTGCCAGTAACCAGCTGCTTGGTCTAGTCTCTTTCTTGGTTTTGGAGCTCTGCAGCACACGGAGAGGCAATGAGAGGGATGTGGGGCTGCAAAGAGCCACTCATCTCACATGACAATCATATCCCACCATGTCACCTGTGGGCTGGGGTGCTCCTTGGGCAGCAGAGCTGGCAGCTGCTGGCAGCAGAGCTGTCCCACACACATTGTGGATGTGACAAGGGGTAAAAACAGTCACACACAATTCAACCAACTTCATTTTGCAATCTTTGTGAAGTGTCAGAATTGAATTTCCAGATACACCACTCCACTATGGTGAGAGATGCAATGCTTCAAGAACATATTTTCTTTCTTGTTCAGATGCAGAAAAAACCTCACAAGAACAACTATTCTCATGGGATTTTGCCCAGAATTGGTAGAAATCTCAAGAAAACAATTCCATTTTGTAATATCTCTGACTCTCCTGTTCAAAAATCTCATGAGGATATTTTCCAGGACAGTTGAATTTAAAGCTGAGTGCAACCTAGGTTAGTTGTCAAATCCTAGTGAGTCCACATAATTTTTTTTTCCTCTCTTCCTTCTTAATAATGACTTGGGTTGCTGAAAGAGAGCAGTGCTCCCTGCTCTAATGTTTCTGCTTGGTGTTGTGCTATCAGGAGATTTAGGCACAGGTGAACTCAAGCCAGCTGCAGGGTAAGCACAGCACAGGGCTGCTTCCTGAGCCACACATGGTGGAACAAGGGCAGTTCAGAAGCTGGCTTTATTCAGTCCTGATTTTTCACAGCTCCACAGCCTCACTGTGATTACATGCAATTAGTGAAAAGCTGGCCTGGCATTGCTCTGCAGCAGCAGGAGAGCACAGAGGGCCTGGAATCTGTGACTGCTTTGACCAGGCTACCTGACAACCACACACCTCTGGCCTTCCTGCTTGGGTCTCACTGCAGCTCCAAAATGGCATTCTTCAAAAACAAAACCAACAGAAGCATTTTAAGTTACCCCATCACAAGAATCACCACTGCTACACAGCAGGAGTAAGGCACTGGGATTTGCTTATATTCCCAGGGGTTTCAGTGTGGGAGTATCCTGCAGGACTGAATTGTCTCGCACCCACCTGTGGCACAAAGGGAGCTGGGGCACCATCACACATGGTACAGGTGTGCAGGCAGGATTTGTAGCTGGCAGTGCACATCAGTTTTAAGGGGGAATGTTGTTTTGGGGAGAAAATAAGAAAAAAATAGGAGAGAAAGGGAAAAAAAGGAAAAGGGAGAGTGCATAAGGTCCTTTGCAGTACAGTAACAAATGGCTTGGAGATTGATTGGTAAAGCATCTTTGGAAAAAATAATTGAAAAGCGAAGATCAGGGAGTAGAAAAACACAAGGAAGGGAAGGAGACAGGCTGCAGGAGAAAAGGAAATGAACAGATCTGAAGATGTTATCTGTGGCAGAGAAACCCCACCAGTCCTGGCTCGGTGCCAGTGAAAGTCCTTGCAATAAGGACTAATATATTCACAAGCAAGAGACAGGAATGAGAGAAAAAGAGGGAAACTCTGGATTTTATAAATTTTGTCATCCAAACCTACTCTAAGCAGAACTTGGTGAGACAGTGAACAGACCCCCAAGAAGCAACACTTGCCTGCATCTCCTGCTGCTAAAGCTTGCCTCCTGCAGTCCCAGTGAGCTGCGCTGCAGAATAACCAGGCACAAAGGCAGCACAAAGTCCCAGCCATGACTATGAGGAAGAATTTGTGGCTTAGCGCTCCAAAATCTGACTCCTTTGGTTGGATTTTCTGTTTCCAATGTTGCAAAATTCCCCATGTGCACCTCTCCATTCTCCTCTTGCAGAGTGGGTGGAGTGCAGGTCAGGACCTGCCTCTCGGGTGGGACGCGTACAGCAGGTACAGGGCCAAGGGCTCTGTTATCATTAGGATCCTCTGGGTAAACTGTAGTTACTTTAAGAGAGAATAATGGTGTCACATTTACAGACACCCTCAATCCAATTCTAACAAAACTAATCACTCTCAGCTGGGCAGAAGAGCAGTATCAATTGCTGTTGCTCATTGATACAGATTGGCAGGGCATCTCCCCCTTCGGTGCTCACCAGAGCCCAAAGGTTACAGAGAAGTTTTAAAGATCTGCCTGCAACCTCCACCTGCAATCAGCACTTTTATCTCAAAGACATATCTTGTCTCTATGCCATTTCCTAGAGTTGTCAGGTAATCACAGCTGTTTGTGTTCTCCCAACAGATTTCATGGCTACAAGGCTTCAAAATGAAACAGCCGGGCAATGAGGCGTTTCTCTGGAGCAGACAGGTTTTGACTAAACAGTTTAAGAGTCTTACTCACAGTAGAAGAAAGTTGTGTTGTGTACCTGATCAGTCCAAAGCCTGCTCCAGTTCAACATAAATAAAAAGCCATTACCCTATCCAAAAAGGACAGGAGACAGAAATCTCATAGAGGGCATTAGAGATGAAAGGTCAGATGCATCAAAACTTTAAAGAAAAAAATCAAGACTCATCAAAACTGCTGTGAAATTCTGTACAACACAGATCCCTACCGTGCAACCTGGAGAAAAGATTTCCCCAGTTCTTCTGTCAGAGCAGGTGAAAAAAGCAGAATAGCTTCAGTTAGGGTGTAGACCCCTTCAACACCTCATAGGATGGATCTGGCCCTGTCTTAAAGGGACAAAATGAGAAAATGAGATGAGGTCAACTGGCAGTAATTGTTTCTGTAATCTTCTCGTAAGTCTCTGGAGCAGGTCTAGCTGCTTCCTTGGCCTCATCCCCTGGCCCAGAGATCTTGACCTGGGGGAAAAATAATTTCTTCCTTGTCTCTTCAAGCCAGAATGTTTTGGCTGGAGCTATCAACCAGATAAGCAGCCAACAGCATTTGAGAAATTTGTGTCTATGGTGCTACACTTTGGACATGGGGTAGTTTGGTTTTCAGACATGATGTGGTTTGGTTTTCAGTTTGGGTTTTGAGGTCTTTAAAAGGTAATTCCCTGCATGAAGGCAAATGGCAAGTGTGACAGCCTGGGAAAAGGGAACATGGGAAGCTCATTCATCCCCATGGAAATGACTGAAGGATTGAGGGCTGCATCCAAACTAATCTCAGCAAGTCTCCCTTCCTAACAACCAGGAGAAACAGACAGATTTAGGGTAGAGTGGCATTTGGATCTTTCTAGATCTGTCTCACCTGTCCAGCTGTTCAAATATCTGTGTGGTCACATCGTATGTGCCTGGCATGTATAAAGTTTTAAGCAATGATTTGATTTCCTGCTTTCTCCCGTGACTGTAAATTAGTGTTTTCTCCAGCAATCTCCTGGGAGTCACCTGGCATGGCCAGAGAGGTTAATAAGACCTTGTAGCTAGGATCTGGCTACAGAGCAAGGTGCAAGGAAATACAAAACCAAAGCTTTGCTCATATTTATCCAGGCAAGATTTGTCTTGACAGGGAAAAAAGGTCTAAAATATAGTAGAAACAGATCAACTGCAAAACATTTAGGAAAAAATGTGATACGTTACTTGCATTTGATGTATTTTAAATGTCTGAGAGTAATGAACTGGCACCTGGCTCAAATGGAAACAAAAGGTCTTGCTCAGGAGGAGTGGAGAAGGAATAATCCTGATGCACATGTTGTTCTCAGAATGTAAACCTACTTCACACTCCTGTAGGTTAACACACCCTCCATGAAAACATCATTACTCTGAAAGGGTTTTATTTATATTCATACAAAGGGAAACCTTCTGTTGCCCAGAAAAGATGAAAAAAAATTAAACCAGATTTGGCATAGACTGCTGTAAATAGCAAGAATAGAGAATACAAGGTGGTCTTGGTGATAATTTTACTTTATCACCACAAACCATTATCCCTACCTTCCCTGAGGTGCACATGCTGCATACATGGAATGGCTGTGCACGGCCATTGGCTTGAGTGTAGGAACCTAGGAGCTGGGAAGAAGAAATAGGTAACCAATAAAGAAAAAAACCCAAACACTTGTGCATAAAACCTTCAGCTCACTGCTAGGCAATTTTATCATCAAAAAGAATACACACAGCTCATCCTTACAGTGCCTCTGCAACTCAAGAGCGGGGATTAGGAAAAAAGGAATAATCCACTAGATAAATGTTTACTTCCTTTTCTCTCCAGTAACCCCTGTGGCCCCAGGCGGCAGGGAGCCCATTCCAATAGGTACAGTAAGTGGTGCTTCCCTCTCTCCTGCTGACAGCTCGGTGAGGTTCAGCACGATCTGCTCACACAGGTACAGCCTGTTTGATATAACTGCTCCTCACTGCACAAAGTGGCCAGGTGCTGTGACAGCTCGCTGGAGCTCTCCAAGCCATTCCAGCAGGGTTTTTCTACCATTATCCTCCCACAGCCCTCAGGGATATGATTAATTCATGGAGCATCACTGAAGGCATCTTTCTATGGCATATGGAGTTAAAGTGTCCTCTTCACAGAGCTGCCTGGGGACAACTGTGGAATTTGTACAGACAATCCCACTAGGTAGTCAATCTTGTAAAAGCACTGATATTACAAAGTAAATACAAGTGATCTATTTGTTTAAGGTTATTACTGTGACCAACAGGGTATTAAAACAATTTTTCTACTGGCAAAAGATATCAGGCTTGCAGTCCCATTTGATGTTCCTAAGCAAGCTTTTCTTCTTTCTTTCTCAGCCACTGAGCTTTGGGGTGTTCATCAAACTCGACTGATAGGAGTGCACCACACAACCAGCCCATTGAAATTCAATTCAGATATGGGGTTAAATCATAAAAAGAAACCTTAGCTAGTAATAACACTTTGATGTGCAGATGTATAAAAGTTTTAACTTCTACTTTCTTCTGAAACAAATCAGCTTCAAGTCATGCTTTTTGATTCATATTTTAGCTTCTAATCCATCCAAAGCACAAATACTGAACATTGCCCTCTGTGGTCAGGAAACTTACAGTGGGTGATGTATGAAGGCTTTCATTTCACCCTTTTATTGAGGCTGTATATAGACACTTCCCCACAACAAAAATACACTGCCCAATGTTCAGAGCAAAAGGTCAGTCACTTTATGTCTGGCCCCTTTTCAAAAACATACCATTTCTCTTGGAACTGGAAATTTCAGCTAGGAAAGGACATCACCTTCCTAGATGCATTTGATATTCTGGCAGCAGAGACACTTAAGGAAAAAGTCAAACCTGGACACAGAGCACCCAGACAGGCTCCCCTCCACTCCACGCTTTGCAGACCATGCCTCACTCCCCTCTCCACTTTCTTTTTTGAAGCACACAGTCCTATGCAACTCGCAGTTTGCTTATCTATCTATTTTTGTTTTTATTTACATTTGTCTTGTAATGTCCAATAACACCTGTGCCAGCCCACAGGAGCCTCAGAGAGATGCCAGTGCACAACCCTCCCTCAGGTCCTTAATTCCTGGCTTTAAAGATGACCTCAGCTTTAAGCCTGACACACAACCTGTGAGAAGATGCATCACCAGGGAACCAGCCCTCGCTTTGACCTGTCAAGGTCTCCAGGTGTCAGCCCCAGCTCTTTAGTGCTGTGCACATAAAATCACCTGGCACAAGCCTCTCACCTGGGTTTGTAACAGCAGCCAGGGAGTCAAGTTATGTACCTCTTTATCTACCTGCCCCATAACTGGCAGTTTTCAAGGCCAGCCCAGATGGGACTTTGAGCAACCTGGTCTAGTGGAAGGTGTCCCTGTGAAACAGAGTGGAAATTTAACAGGGTAGAAATCTATTTTGGATTTTGGTGAAATGTGCTGCTTTGAAGTCTGGTAACTCTGCTGTGCTCAAGGCTCCCTGTTCTTGTAAAAAGCTTGTGCTCACAAAACTGCCTCAGCCAAGGAAAAGAATGCAAACTTCCGAGATAAGGAGGGCCCCTTGAACTTTGAAATTAAGACAAGAGCCTAAAGCTGAGGCTGCAAGAGATGGACAAGATGACCAGAGAGCTCTCTCTGTACAAGAACTGATAAAGACTAATTGCAACTTATAGAGCAAAACCAGTGAAATGAATATGCATGAACCTACTGTGAAACTCTATGCATATGTACAAGCAAGGGGAATGGAAACGTTTGGGAATTCTCAGGGGCATGCATGTCCTTTGAGGGGAAAGATCCCCACTAAACATACCGGCTTTACAACTTTTACAAGTTGTGGAGTAAGTTTTTTTCCACAAATCACCTGTCCATGGCAGGGTGGTTAGAACTGGATGATCTTTAAGGTCTCTTCAAACCCAAACCATTCTATGATTCTATGATACCTGACCACAATGCAAATGCAACCCTTGGTGAGTCCTGTCTGGTCCAAGCCTTTAGTAGAATCAACCCATACAATTTTCCCAGACTGACATTTGAATCGTGTGGGCTCTGAAAGTTGTTCATTTCTATATCCACACGAGGAAAGAAAGATGGGTCCTTTTCTGCTTTCATGTTATAGCCCTTTCATTTACACTTTTCTGGAGTCTTCTGAAGTCCTCAGTATGCTTCTGGCCTGGTATGGGTCTTTTGGCTGGCTGGGTTCAAGTTTCCTGGCTGGGCTCAGTCCATCTCCATTTCTTTTCCACTGCTCACACAGGGAAAGGCACTGATCACTCTCCTCTGTCCAGCCTTCTCCCTTGCCATTGCGTGTACCATATGACTCTGAGCCACACTGCTGCTCTCTGCTTCTAGTCCCTCACCCAAGATACAGGAGTGTGTACTACTGGCTGTATCCTTGTGCCTATCCTTTTTGAGAAGGTCAAGTTTAATTTTTCCCAAAGTCATCTCCTTTTCTCAGAAAAGAGAGCAAGGAGAACCTTTGTGGCTTTCTTAAAACAAATAACAATTACAGTATTAACATGGCATTTGAATAACTCTGCGAAAAACTTACAAGTTAGAAGTCAACTCTAATTTAATAATCAAATGCTATTGGAATGCCTCTGATTTAATTTTCTCTCTTGGTAATACATCTTTTAATGGAGAAAGAGTTTCCCCTTCAGAGCAAAACCAACTCCTGCCTCTGCTAAAATTCAGCCTGGTGCAGAGCTGGGTCACTGTGTCCTTCTCAGCTCCAGAGGGATGGGAGCTTACACAGTGCCCTTGTTGAGGACCCAGGGACATGGCATGTGGGAAATCCCAGGAAGGATTCATGGTTCTCTCACTCCAGTGTGTCCCTGGGCACAGTCCGTTGAAAAGCAGCAAGTGGGACATGGGTGTCCTAAATGCATCTTAGTCTCAGCAGGTCTTTCACCCTCTGCAACATCATCCCTCATTTATGCCTGAATGCACAAAATCCAGGTTGTCCTGGTGGATGGTCACTGGCAGGTACCTAACTCACCAGCCATTCATTCCCAGCTGAAGCTGTGGCTCAGGTTAATTTTCCTGACAAGTCTTAACTGTAATTTAAATTTCCTACCTATTTAAGCTGAGCAATCTGTACTTCAGATCTCCTGAGCATTAATAAAACAGTTATGAAAAATTTCAGGATAAAAGGTTAAGCCCATAAAAATATGCAACTCCTTTATAAAAATAACTCCATCAGGTTTTCAGAGACTAGGAAGACAAAGGTGCTAATTTCTGCATTTGAAATAACTTTGGGATTGTCACTTGTAGAAGTCACTGGGGTAGCCACACTTTGTGAACTGGCTGCCTTAAACTTTCCAAAAGCTGTCACTACCCGCTGGCTTTGCGGCACGGCATCAGTGCAGAGCTTTCTACTTGACAACCAAGGAAGCAGCTTGAGAGAACAGGAGACATTCCTGGCCACCTCTTGGAGCTCACCTCCTCCCATGATGTTCAGTACATGACCTTCTCCCAGCAGGAATGTCTCAGCTGGACAGGCCACGTTCAACACCTGGAGATGGTCTGTGCAGAGTCACACGGACAATCCCTCTGTGTTCACTGACCACTGTAGTCCTACCTGTGGGAGTTTCTTCAGGCCACATAAGGCATCTGAACCACTCCTAATGTCTTCTGTCAGCTGGGATGACCCAGTTTATATCCCCTGTGGCTGGGGAATCACTCGTGCTGGCTCACATACAGCCACTTGGCATTGCAGACAACCTCAGTAGGGTAGAAGGAAGCTGTTCTTGTCTCTCTCCCCTCCCAGTGGGGAGAACCAAGGCTGCCAGTGTTACGAGGTGAACCCAATGAAACACAGTTAAAATATTCCACAGCCATTTAAGGGCAACTTTGTTATTAGTGGCTCCCTTTTGCGCTGAGATTGTGAAAAAGTTGATGTGTTAGCTGCCCAGCAGATATACAAACCCAGTGGGGTCTCAAGGCAACTTTGAAGTTCTATTAAAACCCAGATCTTTTGCTTTTACTGTAAAATACTATGAAAAATGTTTATGTAGTTCCTCAGGAGCTCAGAAATAATTTTAAAATAAATCAGCTTAAAATAAACCAAATAATTCCTTGTTATACGTGATACCATATTCATCCTCATATAAGCAGCTTTTCTCACTAAGCATTAGCTTGTATTTGCGTATCAATTTTAGAAAGCCTGGCTTCTTTCCGTCCATCAGCCTTTAAAGCCTTTTCCACTGCAATATTTGCTGGACAGTCAGGTAAATGCAAGGCAAGCATTCTTCTAGCTCATTACTGCTGATTACCCTGCTCTGCCTTGGCTTTCTTCTCTGCTTGTACTGCAGACTTGGCCTTTTCTGGGAACTGCCATCATTCTACATAGCAGCACAGCAAAAGGAAGTTGCTTAGAAATGTTTTCTTTTGTGGGGGAAAAGGATGCTGTACAGTGTTGCTCACAGTATGTGATACTCCAGAGGCACCTCTGGGGTTGGCCTCAAAAGTATAGAAAGGGTCTGTACTTAAAAGCATGCAAATTTACATCAAAACCTACATTGCTAAGGGTGGTGACAACCACTGCAACAAAACCCAGTGTGGGGGGCTTCTTGCCTGTTTTATTCTTGGTCACATACTAAACCCTCTCTAAGCTCCAAGTGGTTTGTTTTAGTTTTAATCTGACATAACTAATATTTCTGGTTGGTCCAATGTCTTATCCAGTCTTACTTATTACAAACTATATTCTAGTAGAAATCACTTCCCGACCCAACAGCTTAATGGAAGGGAAAAGTGCTCTCTCCTCTACAGTCTGTCCAGGTACAAGGCAGCAGGTGCCCATCACACATGGTACACAGAGACTGCAAGTGAGAAGTCACCAGATGGGGACAAACTGTGGCTGATGCCAAGAAAACAATGGCTCTTTCCAACAACTATAATTTCATATAAGATAGCTCACCAGAGGCTGGCAATCCTCTTAGGGGTATCTTTTTTTGTTCCTGTTTGTGTTAAAAATGAGAGCAGAAGCAGTAGAGTGCTCCAAGCATAAGCATATACTGTGGGAATAGAAGTGGCAATAATAGTACTTAGCCTTTATGTATAGGCTTGTCATGTGCAGATTTCAAAATCCTCCACAAAAGGACGTTACTGTCACTCTCTGTGTTCTCCTGAAAGGAGAAGGGACGTGACCAAGTTCACCAGCATGTCCCACCAGCCTCCCACGGTTGCCAGCTCTCATGTTGTCTTCCCCACCACTTGTCCTGGTGTACTTGACCTCTACTGGGCTCCTTCTCATCACCTTCCTCCCCAGATGATCAGCCAGAAAGGGATCAGCCCTAAGTGGGTGGGAGCAAATTTTCTGTGGGAGCTGCTGCCCGGGATCCCATGCTGGATGGTGCAGGTAAAGGGCTCTCTCCAGGCAAAGGCATCATCATCATCCCAGCTTCTCAAGTTAGGCTGCCTGAAAAGTTGTTTCTCTCTCCTGCTGGTAAAAAAGGAAACAGTCAATTAGTGCAGTGCTGATAAAACACATCTCCAGGTTTGTTTGCCTTGTCTTATAAATGCATAATATGCATACACAAAAGTAAAACATAGGGGAAATCCAGTTGTTTTTTTCTATATGGGGAGCAAGGAATACTCTCAGAGCCCTCTTGCATTCATCCCTTCAGCAATTACATAAACTTGTGGGGTGTTGAAGCACTGCCAGGAGAGGGGCAGTCATATTGCAGTGAGTTTTTTACCACCTGCAGGTCTCCTTCCACACACACGGATTCCTTAAAGGTGTTTTGAGGCAGTGAAAGGCTGGAGAGCTGATGCTTAAAAACATTTTAAGGTGAGCTGTGGTACTGAATAAGCAAAGAGCAGTGGGGAGCCCCTGGCAGCTGCAGCAGAATCTGGGCCTGTTCTTTATAGGACAAAAATGCATCTTCTGTGTTTTGTCCTCGTGAGCTGTGAACGCTGAACAACACCAGCATTTCCATGGAGATGGAGGCATTGCGTATTGTTGAAGAAAGGACGTGAATTTTAAACAGAAATATGATAGATCTCCAAATGCTGCTCAGGAGGCAAGGCACTGTTATGCTAAAAAGTATGTTTTCCAGCCCCTTGCCACGGGCATGGAGGGCTGACACTGTTAACTCCTTCAGTTCCAAACCCAGTAGGCACCAGGTCAGTGAACAGTCTGTCACAGCTTAAAATCTATTCAGAGATAGCAAGGTATTTGTCTGCCTGATCACTCAGCCCCACTCTTTCCATGATACACCATTTCCATGCCAGAGTGGCAGAAAGTGCTCCCCCTGCAATGTATTAGGAAAATGCAGTACTCTGAGGGAATGATAGTGTAGGCTCAGCATCCTGAAGGATAAAACCACCAGATTTTGGATTTGCAGAAGAATGTAATATGAGGAGTTAACAAAAAAATACATATCTTCAAAATATTTCTGTGTCAGCCTTCCATTAACTGCCAGAAAATGCAAGGGAAACTTGTTATTCAAGCCAAACAAGTATTAGGGGCCAATATTTTTTCATTTTACATCTTCTTGCGACTTGACACTTAAACTGTGCTAGAAACCAGGAGAAAGCAGAGAAAGACCCAGGAGGGTGACTTGGAAAGTGGTTTCACTTACTTCTAGCTGAAGAAGCTCTCTCTTCTCATAAAGGTCCTTTAAGCTTTCTTAGGAATGGGCAACCTCAGAAATATGAAAAACAAGGTGCATTGTGCACCTGCAGAAAAAATCTTGGTCTGCCACTGTGGAGGTGCAGACAGCCTTGCAAAAGCCCTCACCTGAACGGGAGTGGAGCAGTCAGCCAGGAAAGCACATGGGAGGGATGCTGGGGAGAGACACATGGAGGCAGTGAAGGTGGCCAGCTCTACAGAAATAAGGCAGAAGGAACCTGCGAGAAGCCAGACGGGAGCAGACGTGTTTGCTAACCCTGTCACAAGGAATTTAGCAGGGAGAATCTCTGCTCCCTGCCCAGGAAAAGCAGGCTCTCTGCTTCCCCAGAGGTCTGGCTGGGGAAAGGACCCTCTGCTGCCAGTGTCCCCCAGACCCACAGCTCTACTGTCACACAGGACAGAGTCCTCAAATGCAGGGTCCCCCAAGAAACAGGCACTGCCATGAGCAGCAGCACCAGGAAATACTACAAAGTCTTTCATCTATCTGCAAAGAGCTGAATGCCTCCTGAATGTCATTATGAAATTACTTTCTTTTATTTAGGACCAGAGATGGAGGGAGTGGAATGGGGAGTTAGCAACATAACCCCACGTGCTGCATTTCTGTCTATGGTAAGTAAAGGAACTCTACCCCAGCAATCTTCAGGGCTCAACATCCTTTCATCTTCTCAGAGAGGCATGCCTGAAGCACTAACAGCCTTTCCTGACCCTCAGGTCACAGCAGCTTTCCTAAGCTACTCCCTCCTGCTCCTCAGGATGCCCAGCTGCATGGGTCTGTCCCCATTTCCCCTCTCTGGCTGTAGATGGAAAATGTCATGCCATTAACTGCATGGGGGCAGGTCAAATTCTTGTCTTTTGCTGCTCTTCAGATGCTACAGGAAAAGAAGCATTTTACATAATCTTGATTAGACAAATGGCCCACTGAAGGCAATATTCATTAAAATTCCATATACATAAGAATCATTAAAAGACAGAGCTGGCTTGTCCACACACACAAATTTTCTAGCATTAAATCATGGAATTTTAACACTTAATGATGTTAGAAAAAACATTAATACAGCAACCATCCACCAAAAAAACTACTGCAGGGCTGAAATTCACAGTAAAACTATAGCTTGTTTGCTGGGTTAGGGGTTTCTTTGTGGGGTTTTTTTTCACTCGACCCACAATGTCTGGAAACCACAGACTGAAAATTTCTTATCATTGTTGGAAATAAACACACTGTGTAGGAGGGAGAAAGCAGAAAACACCCAGCTGCCATTTGGCATAAGACTTTTGGGAGAACGGGGATAAACTTGGGACGAGGCTGGGGGGACCTCCCTGGTCAAGCAGTCAGCCTTGTCCATTTCAGCAGGCATGTAATATGACCTTCATAAGCTGACCTAGATCCACCTTAAAGTTATTAAAGTAAATACATTTCCTCCACTAGGACACTATGGTTCTTATTCTTCTAATAGACTGGGACACTTCTGGTAAGTTCCACCTTATGTTTTTTAAAGACCAGTTTACAGCCCACATCTAAGCTGCCCTTCAGACCAAATATCCCTGAGGACCATTCCCTGAATATTGAATATATTCTCTCTCTTTCCATGTTTTACCAGGCTAAACACAGACCCTTTGCTGCCTCTTGAATGGCAGCTTTCCCTCTCCACAGGCAGCCACAGCAGTGACTGGGGTTTGCAGGTATCCCTGCTGGACACTGGGTATCAGACCTACATGTTTGCTGTCCAGAGGATGGGTATGGATTTGAAGGTGGTCTAGAAGGTAATCTTGTCAATGCAAAAGTAGCCTTATGGCTTGAGGGTCTTTGATGCTTGAGGAAGACAATGATTTACCATCCAACTATTTTGGCAAAAATAGTTAATTTCCCTGGTGATATTGTCAAACATAGCCAAGGGAAAGCTTAAAAAGGACATCTGCCCTTGTGACTGTGGCAGGATGGGCTGAAAGCACAGCTCTCTACCACCACTCACAGCTGTGGGCTCTCCCATTTCATGCATCTCAGGCTGCTCACTAGCTTGGCCTTCATGTGGGCGCATCCTTATACTCCATCTTAGTGAAATTTGGATGTGACAAAAGGATTGAACATAAAGCAAGTTCCAGAGCAAGTGACAGGACTACTAAAATCTAAGCAGAGCATAAACATACAAGGTTAGCATGATCAAAATGAAATTACCTTCTCCTTATTGTTCTTTATAGACCACATATTGACCATGAAAGTGAACTGCTTTCTGTAGCATGTCCAATTGACTTTGGGAAACTTCCTTAAATCAAATTGGAAATGTTTTGAGATTTCTCAAGAGAATAAATGAGAAATAAATAGCAAAGCAGCATTTTGCTGAAGTGTCTAGTCACCAGTCATCATTAGATCTGACAGACAGAACAAGATGTTTGGAAAACTTATTGAATACGGTCTGTTATCTAGCTATGTATCAAGGCTTTTATCTGACATATCTATGGTATTCTTTATATAAAAAGAACTCTGTTGCATTTGCAACAAAAATATCTGTTTATCCTAAGGACCTTGTTGTCTACAGTATGTTGTTTCTGAGCCCTATACAATTTATTTCATGGCAACATAATTCTCTGTCTTAATATTGCTGTGAAAAATCAGGAACGTTGCTGTTTACCTGGTGAAGGGCAGACAAAAATCTCCTCTTATTTATGCTTGAATAAATCTAAAACAAGTGTTGACTTAAGCTGCTAATCTAGATACCCACTGCTGTACCAGAGGAGAAACTCCTCCACTGAATGCTCATTTTTTTCAATAATGGCTGTCCCTGCATGGCTGAGCCCAGGGTCCTGATGGATAATGTACAAAGATTTTGAAAAAGTCATTTTTCTCCATCCTGGATCTTCAGCCTTCCTCTGACCCTGACTCCAGCCTTTCTCTGCTGTGTTAGAGACTCAGAAACTTCAGAAACCTTTTCCCTGGACAGGGGCTTACAGGCCATGACCGAAGCACTTAAACTCTTCTGGATAAATTATATTGAGCTCTTGGCGTGCTCTAAGCTTTTCCAGACTTCAAGTCATTCTTGCAGTATTTCAGTGTATCCTCTCCAATTTATCAGCATATTTTTTAAACTGGGGATCCAAGAAGTGCTCAGTTTGTTCCAGTAAAACTCTTGCTAATGCCTCACAGAGTGATAATTTCCCTTCCCACTTCTCTTCAGTATTTCCTTCCCATGCAGCCATGGATTACTTTAGCACTTTAACCACTTGGCTAGTCTGGGAGCCCATCAGCAGCCAGCTATCCACCGTGGAAACATTTCTTGGCCACTGCTTGCTGAAATACAGTCCTGTCACTGGTACCTGCATAAAAACATTCCAGCTGTGCAGTTCCATCTCCAGCAGTTCAGCCCACCGTTAAAATGTGCGTTACCTGAGGGAGCCCGAGCTGCTGTGCCAGTGGATAGCTCTGAAGGGCTGCCCTTTGTCCCTCTCCCCCACACAAACTTTTTGCAGTGAAGTCCACTGGGGTGTATTTGCACCCTGGCTGTGGAGAATGTTGATGAGAGCAGGACCATGAGCCAGCACCTTGTGAAATCCCAGTGAGCACACTCCACTGGGACACTGGTTTCTCAGATATAATTACCTTCTGAGATCTGTCCATTGCTGATTTCTGAGCCTTTTGGTAGGGATTTGTAATGCTTTGTGTATAGAAATGCTGGGTTTTTTCAGCAGAATGTTATCCATTATCAAATGAAATGCCTTACAGTGTCAAGCTTGGCAATGCCATTGCTTTTATCAGTCAAATGCATCTCAAAAAAAAAAAGCAATATCAAGTTCAACAGAAATACTGCTCTGTGCTCATTTGCCTATACATACAAAAAAGCAATCAATCTGCAAAACCTTGGCAAATAAGAAAATATATTCAGTTATTTAAATTTTCAAAGAAAAATCTTTTGTTCATCCAGTTTGCAATGTACCTGAAAACAGAAAGGTTTTTTCTCCTTCCTGATATTCAGCAACTCCTATAAAGTCTGAGACAGCCAATTTCACTCTCAAGCCATTTAAAGCAGATGGATTGTAGCCATGCACAAAACTCTCTAATGAATAAGTAAAACTACAGTTACTTATTATATTATATAATAGCCATTTGTAAAGAACTGATCATTGAAGCAGCTGAAGTTTTCAGCTTCCCCCTGCCTCGCTTTATTTAATTGCCTTTGTCTGCCTGGGTTTTGTTGGGCATTTACTGCCATCCAGTGCTTCTCTGAGATATGACTCCACCATCCACTATTAAGAGCTAACACAGAGCAAGAATATTTGGCTCTTAACGCACTCACTGACCTCATTTGGAGGAGTGCTACAGGTATTTTACAGCAATAAGCCATCGCTGTGCTGCAGCAGTGCCTGAAGTGCTGCGGTCCCTGACCGTGCTGGCAGCTTCATCCTGGTGGGGCTGGGCTGTCAAACCCTGCAGTCAGGCCCTGGCTGCCCAGCATCCGAGGGGGCTGACTTGAGCTGCTGTTTCATGGCTGTCAAAGAGAAAATATTTCATGATAAGAAATTTAAATAACGGTTTCCTTTGATTTTAAGATATTCATTATCCGTGATTTTTTTTTTTAATTCACCACATACAATTTTCTTTTGTGTTTTGTAGCCTGAAAGTATTCAGTGTTCACTGCTTCTGCTTGCCTGAAAGATAAAGCTCCATACTTGAAAAGCATTCATCTTACTGGGTTTTTTTTTTCCTTTTGGGTTTTTTTTTATTTTTTGGACCAAACCCACACTTCATAAGACCTGCTCATGTTTATGCAATGTGTAAGAAGGTTAAAATAATAAAGATTTTAATTAGACAAAATCCATTTTTTTCTTATTTCCATGAAATGTTGAGTGACATTCCTATTGAACTATCCATGTAGCAAAAAACCCAATGCTACTCCAATATTATACTCCTTTTAACAATACAGAATATCATAATTCCACAAGGAATAAACTGTGTCAGGCTTTGGAAAGGCCAAAACTGTTACTTCAGATCTCATGGGGAGAGAGAGAGAAGACAGACCAAGTGCAAAAAGAAGTTTAGGGTAGTGAGCCAGGGAGTCAGACTCAGCCTTGATCCTGGCCAAGTTACCCAGACCATGTTTTGGAAGCTCTGTACACACTCCTTGTTTTGGTTGGGTATGAGATACCTAAATAGTTTTATGTATCCAGCCATTGTATTTGTACCAGCTAGTGGCACTTTCCTTGCTGCAATAAGATAATAATTGTGGTAAAAACACAGTACTTAGGATGAAATGTGTGTTTGTTTATTTAAACTGATTTCTATTTTGCTTGGTATGATGATTTAAGGAAGCCAGAATTTGCAGTATACAGCACTTAACCATAATTTTTATTGTGAGAGATCAAACACTGGAAAAGCTGCCCTGAGAGGCTGTAGGGTGTCCACCCTTGGCTGACTGGACATGGTCCTGAGCACCCTGCTGTGACTGACCCTATTCTGAGCACAGGATGGACTAGATGGTCTTCTGAGAAGTTTCCAGCTTCTGCAAGTTGGTTTTGTGTGGTACAATACATAGCTTTGTCCTAAAACAAAATGTTAGATAGACACAGGAAAAAGTAGTACACCAACAATAAAATTATAGCCAAACACTTTAATTATGGTCATGAGCTAACCACCTTCACTTTCCAGTAAGATAATGAATCTCTAATGACACAGAAACTCATAATAGCATTCATAAATATCACATAATTATATTTCCTACATAAAAAATGTTCAAGCATGTGCTTAAGTATCAGAATAAGCCTACTGTGATCAATACCCAGATTTAGACTAAGCATATGTTAGATGAACACATAAACTTTACCTCTTTTAAGACATTCATTGCTCTGGTATCTGTATTCCAGACCACAGAGCTGGGTAGTAAAGGGCAAAAGGAAAGTTATAGGTACTAGAAGTTGGTGTGTGTCCAGGGGAGATAGAAGTGAAGTGGGAAAATGAGAGCACAAAAAAGGGAAAAGCTGACCCAGAAGACACTTTCTGATACAGCCATAAATTCCCCATGTAAAACTTTTAGCACCCGCAGCTGAGCTGCTCCACGTACCCCAGCCGAGTTTGACCTCACAATGAAACACAGGGGATTTTTTTGTTCTACAGCTGTTTAACCAGGAAAGGTGGCATATGTGAAGCCTCTCAGCTATCCTGATCCAGTTTTCCTGATCATCTTTCCTTGCCCACCACAGCACCCCAGTGGTCACCCCATCCCCAGGAGCACGGGTCCCAGGAGGCACAGCTCTCCCTGAGCACCAAAGCCTTCATCTCCCCTTACCATAAATCCCCCCCACATGTACACCTCCCCCAGCTTTCCCCTTCTCCTTGAGCAGAATCAAAAGGCCTCCACAAAGCTCAACTGCACAACAGGAAAAGAGGTGGTGGCTTTAAACTAAAGGAGGATAGATTTAAACTATATATAATGAAGAAATGTTTTATGATGAGAGTGGTGAAACACTGGTACAGTTTCCCAGAGGGGTGGTGGATGCCCCATCCCTGGAGATATTCTAGGCCACGTTGGATGGGGCTCTGAGCAACTTGATCTAGTTGCAGGTGCCATTGCAGGAGGGTTGGACTATGTGGCCTCTAAAGGTCCCTTCCAGCCCAAATTATTCCATGAATCTGTGATTCTGTGATGTGAACACAGACCACCACACTCAGAGCACCTGAGCAGAGATGCTGTACTGCACCTGAATGCTCCTTCCTTAGCTGCTGTCCCACTGCAGCAGGAAGCTACAAGGAACTGCTGAATGCAATGATTCAGGATTACATTTTGTGCTGCAGTGTTATATTTTATTTTAAGATAATAGTAACTAAAAATCTTTGCCTCAATTTATCTCCATGATTTAGAGAATTTCAACTGAACTTTACAAAAATTATTTTCCTTTTTATCATTGTTTTTTATTCTGCATTTCTTACATAGTTGTGATTCAAAGAGGTTTAATCAGACTCACTTGGCTTTATAATAGATTCCAAATCCAAATAGTTTTACACCCTTCAGATGCCTCACACAGTGATGGCATGGAAATGCTGATCTATTCTAATGGATCAAAACTAAACCTGTCCCAAAGACTTCCACCCTCATCTAAAGCTGAACACCAAAAATAACAAAAAACTCAGCCGATTTTGCTGAGAATCTGTATAGGAGACCTGAACCCCGGGGGAGCAAACTGTCTTTTTTAATCTTTAGTGGGAAACAAAACAACTTATTATTGATTTTTTAAAAAATTACCTCTTTATGCCTTAAAAAAAATCTCAGATACCAAGAAATTGCTTGAGTTTTGTGATTCACAAGTGTAGGAGGGAGCTTGTTTGTTGGTCTCACTTTATTTAAAGGAAAGTTATAGTCTGATCCTATGGCTGGAGCCACCAGCAGCTTCACCACTCACATGAGCCCATGTATATCAAAATGATGCTCTTAATTTTAGCCTGGCCACAGCTTGTCCAAAATGGGAGCACTGAGATCCAAATGAGCTGTGATATTGCTTTACCCATGGCTCTAAATTAAAAACTGATAATTTTAAAGTTTCTTTTAAAATCTTTATTTATATTTAAAAATTATTTTAAAATCTGTAACACATTGAATGCTGAAATCATAACAAAACACAAAAAAAACAGGTTTGCTTTTGAAGTGTCGAAGGAATGGGTTTGTTTTATCCAATAAGTGTCTTATAATTGGTAAAAGAGACTACTTTGCCCTTCTTATCAGTGATAATTTTACAAGATCATTTCATCCTCCATTTCTTCAAATTTTCATCTAACTCGGTGCCCACATTTTCAGTGTCTCAGCCCCCTATTTCACCATGCTTTAGTCTGTTACTCATACTCTGAGGTTTGTCACAGTGTGTAACCTACCTGGTTTTATGCTTTACCACCTCTGAGGAACTCTTGACCTTCTGAATCTGCTGACATGAAAATATTTAAAGGCTACAAGGCCATCTCATCAACATCCTTCCTGTACTGCATCAGGCTCTTCAGGAGCTCCTCATGTCACTCAGATTTTAAATTCTCTTTGGTTTATGCTTTCTTCAAGCTTTTAGAAACCCTGTGAATCATGTTAATGCCTCTCCCTGCATCTTTCATTTTGTTTCTGGATTTGAAAGGAGCATAAAAATGTGATGGATGCTCCAGAGCCTTGGCAGACTTGGCCACTAAAACAAGTGAAGGAAAGGGAAAGAAAACTTGCTTTGAGTTTAGCCATAAAGAACATTTGCTTGCTTCCTGTGTGATTACACCCAGAAATCTCAGTCATTTCATGGTGCCTGGTTTGGCAGAAATCCCACAAAACCTAAGATATCAATTGGGCCCTGTCTAATGTGAGAGCAATCTGGGAGTGAACACAGTTCTAAAGGTAACATAGCACAGGTAAATTCACCACACAGAAATGTGGCAGGTTGTTTGAGTCTCTTTTTTCAAGATGGGAACTTGGTGCCATTACCAAAAAAGTTTGCAATGCTCCAGCAGCAGCTTTCTATCAAAAGAAGGTTTTGATTCAGCATTACTGTGGGTAAATGATGGATGCAATTACACCAAAGAGAGGATCCTCAGACTCCCAGACCTTCATCTGCTCCCAGGAGGCTGACGAGAATCCATAAGAAGCTGGATTGAGGAAAGCAAAGTAGGTTGCTGTCTAATTGGCATTTCTTCCCCAGGATCTTTGTCTATGAGTTAGCTAAGCCTGAAGATTAATGCTACAGGGGAAAATGGGCATGAAGGGAATCTAAATTCATGGCCCCAGGGACTGCAGCTTCAGGAGCAGGTATGTGCTGTAGATTGGAGCTTGAAACAAAAACATTAAGAAGTTTTCAAATTAGATGGTGGTTTTTGAACAATTTGTTCAGATTTTTATGTGTGCTCACATGAATATTCCAACTTGCATCAGGCCAAACAACAAATGTTGAAGAACTCATTTCCCCTCAGGGATATAAAACCTAATATGTACTTGGCAGTAGAAAACAAACAATCTGCAGTAGCTTAGAGGATTAATTAAAAGCCAGCTATACCTGTGGCAAAAACTGGCAAACATCGACTTTTCAATGGCTTCTGTGAGCAATTCAAAGAAAACCAACCAAAATTCAAACCTACTTGACTTGACAGTGTAAAGAGAAAAACAATTCTGAAGAGCAGTCAGGCTTTGGGAACACAACTTTTACTGATGGAATCCTTGGAGATAAACACAACTTAGACAAGCACTTAAGTGATGCACAGGATAGAAAAAGTTACCTTAACAAGATGTATTTTATAGATCTGTGTGTTTTTATTACCAGCTTGCAACTAAGGATTCATGAATAAGAGAAATAGAAGTGCTTCTGAAATGGTGGAAACAAAATGTATTGCCACCTCTGGTTGAGCAGCCAAGGGATCTGAGACAGTTCCTCAGCACTTGCTGTGCAGTGATGCAGCTGAACACCTCGTGGGAAATGCAGGAAAGCTCAGCAGAGATCACAGTGGCAGGATTTTAAAGAAATTACAATAAAACCTGCAGAGTTTAAGTTTCTTTTAAAGGAGCATTTGTTGTGAACCTTCCAAGAAAGTCCCTCACTAGCTCTGAGCCTGGCTCACAAGGGAAATGAAACCATCCTTGCAGAGCTCAGTTGTATTCAGCTGTCCTCAATACCCAGTCCAATAAGGAGCCATTAATAGCCTCCAACAGGACAGCAGATGAACAGGAAACAGTTTCTGTGAAACTCTCATCCTTGCTGCTGCTCTGAAACACACTCTAAGGCTCATTCTATTTGTGTGAATGGTTTCTAAACAGCCCACTTATTTAAAACTCCATTTCTGCTGAGCTAAATCTCCCTCCTAGAAAGAGAGCCAGAGTTACATTTATAGTTGTGCCACAGCCAGAGACCCCCTGCAAGCACAGAGCTCCTTCCTGCTGCATTCTGGCTCCACACTGATGCATTACTAGGGAGAAGATGCAATAGCAAATCCTTTCAGTCTTGTTCATCTGTTAGTCAAATAAACAGATAATGAAGCTGGTTAATTTGGTAACAGGAAGTCTTTCCTCACTGAAACATCATAGGCAATAAATAACCACTCAGTGGGTTTTTGTTTGTTCTCTTCATTGCTCTATGACAAAAGAGAATTCATCTGGTGTTACGTTTAAATGAAGAAATATATATATATATATTCATTTATACAGAAGCCATATGGGGGAAACCTAAGATGTTTGCAAAGAAAGGTCATAATGGAAAATAAATCACACAAAATTTATAACTGACTTTATTCCTTTTTCTCCTTTCTTTTGGACAAGCTCATTACAGAAGGAGAACTGAATTTCTGCAGTAGCTGCCTTTGCTCACAGGCCTCTGATGAGCAATCAGCACTGTGCACTGAAGCATGAACCCTATATGTGTACAGAAATTCATAGTTCAACAAATTCCCCAGATCAACCTGGAGATGGAATAACAACAGAATTAGATGTGTTATTAGAGATAGTGACCCAACACCTTCATTTTTTGCCTTTCATTTACCTTTCCATTTGCTGCATCCAAAATGACAAGCTGAGTCTGCCTTCACTCAGTCCCTTCTGTGATGAATTTTTGGATGAAATTTCTGCAGGCCAAAAATACTATGGTTTTCTTTTTAATTTTGATGTTGTTTTTCTTGTGTTGCTATTCACATGGAAGACACATATGGATGGAGGAGATAAAGTAAAATGTCACATTGTGCAGGCTTTGACTTAAAATAAAGTTCTTACATCACAGTTTTTTTCATGAAGCAAAACACTTGAAAGATCCTGCATTTCTTCCACTTTTCTAAGAGGGATTACTTGTGAGTTCATCTTTGCCAGTGAAAGCAGCAACAATTTTGGAGTGGAAGAGGTTCAATAATTTTAGTACCTCTTGCTGTCTACAAAGTAAACTTGTTATCTAAATATACCCCCTCCACATGAGCCTGCCACCGTGCCCCTGGTTATGGCAATTTCCAAATGGCAGCTCCAGATCCTCTGTGGTGCCTGAGCCACAGCGATGGGCATCTCCATGACACCAACAAGTGGGAGCCAAAGCACTGATATCTCTGGTTCATCAGGGTCAGCAGCAGCCTGCTGGAGTAGGCAGACACTGATATTAAATTACAAGGATGTATTAGGTTCAGCATTTCTTGTGTACCTTTGCTTGCCTTCCTTAAACCAGTCAAACCAGGTGTTATATAAAAATAATACATATACTCTACATATGTGTGTATATGTATCAAATAAGGAAAGGGTGGCAGTCTCAATTTTGGATTTACTAAAATTTTGGATTTACTTCAGGCATCTCTCCTACAGAAGGTGGACCAAGGAGCAAGTGTTGCACTAGCAAGGCACGACTGGGCCATGATGACACCAGAGAGTTTTTCAGGAACATGTTGCCCAACTCCCAGCTTTTCAGAGCCTGTTTTCTGGAGAAGGATTTCTCACTACACATCACATGCTGACACAGGCTGTCAGCACTGTATGTGGATCAACAAGTAACACATTTACCCCTAGGTAAGGGGAAGAAGGTCAGGCAAAAATATCATAAAATCAATATCTCGCTTTTTCTAAATTTTATTTTATTTTCTTTTACAACTCATTGTAGCTGGACCCAGTGGCAGACAGACTCTAAAGCCTGGTGCTGAGACAAGAGTATTTCCAGTTGTGCCTGTTGTGCCTCCTGCCATGGAAAGGCTGCTGTAAGCACCAGGCTCTTGCCTCTGAAATTAGAGTTTCATCACTTGTTGGGTGACTCAGGATATAACAAGTTCCACATTTTCAGAATGAAAAAGAATTCAGCCTTGAACAACAGGTGATATTTTTGTATTTCAGCTCAAACTTTTTTTCTTAACAGGGAAAGGAGAGGCCTTTAATTTTCTGGGAGCCTTATAAAAATAGTCACAGTAACTTTACTTTGATAACTCCTGTCTGTCATATCTGGGATTTCAGACTCCTCTTGCCTCATACAAGTCTTAAACCAAAGGAGCATCAGCGACACCAACAGCACAGAGTCTGCCATTTCATATATTTTATTATTTTATCTTATCTCTTCCCTTCCTCCTCCAGCTGGCCAATAATTTTAAGATTTTCAGTCACTAAAATATATTTTAGAGCATATTACCTTAAACAAGAGATTTTGGAGTCATATCCTTGATGTATAACTGTAGCGAGGACAAATATTTAATGGACCCAGTTTGCAAGGGTGTGGCAGTGCAGGGTGCTCCCACCCCTGGATCAGACCTTGCTGCTGGCCAAGGGGTGATGTCTGTCACCTGCCTGTGTCAACTGTGCCTCTCTGCTATGGCATCCAGTGTCCTTTGTCTTCACACAAGACCTGTCAGCTGGGTGGGAGCATCCTCCCTGCTGCTGGAGGGCATCACAACTCCTGCTGGCACCAAAAACCAAAACCTCCCTGCTCAATGATACTTACGGAGAAGAAGCACTTTTATTTTATTCCCTGAAGGGTTAAATATACTTCAGTGAATCATAATTTGAAACAAGTCTCCAAAAGATTAAAGGAGGTGCAGGTGTGCTGCTTGAAGGGCCCCAGCCCCTGCACAGTGGGCCATCCTCCATGTCCCCTCCACAGCCACCAGCCAGTGAAGCTCACCAGGCACTTCACAGGCCAGCATGTGTCATGCCTTTCATTCATTCATCCATTCATTCAAAGTCCTCCAGCTAAAGCACGTGTCCTGACAGGTAGAGAGGCGTCCTGTGGTGGGTGCTGGGGTTTCCTCCCTGTCTGCTCCCCTTCAGAGCACACACTGAGCTGAGGTCTCCCTCAGCCCTCTGCAGATCTGCCAGTTAACTTCCAACTCAGAGTTAGTGGCCCACGAGCACGGTGTCACCGCTGTGGTTCTTCAGCTGAAGCGCCAAGGGTGGTGGCTCATGGAACCCACCATTCAGCTGACTGCCTCTGGGGACTTGAGGGCCCAAAAATTTTGGGAACCAAGTTAACTTCGGGTTTCCCTTCCCTGGTACTGCAGGACCAGATTTCTCACAGAGCACAAGTCTGGTGTCACACCAGTGGTGGAGGATGCCCCTGAAGGTATTTTAATCAGTTCAGGCTGGCTTATTCTACCATAGTGGATCACAAAGGCCCCATAGCTTTAGCACCTCAGAGCTCTGAGCTGATGTCTTTGATAGCAGCTTGCATCAGATCTGTTTGCCATTAAATCATTAGCAGCCCATAAAAATTGAAAATAAATCAGGCTACTATTCCCCAGACTTTGGTCATTTCCTAATCTCATGGAACACACAAAAATAGCTATGCTAATGACATTGTGATGAATTTGGTTTTCTTGCTCATCATTACAATTTTAAGTGGCTTAAATGGACTAGTAATCACCATAGCAACAAAGCAGCACTCAGGGGGACTACTATCAAGAGAATTTGATGTCTTAAAATGGTATGTGGGGTTTTTTACATATTTTCAATGAAATCTGGAGTTTCTTTCTGACTTTGAAGCAGATAACAGACCTGAAACAACCAGGAAGAAAATATGCACATTCTCATAATAGCACTGAACATCCCCAAACCTACACTTCTTATTTATTGATGCAAAGTTTAGGGGGCATGAATAGGGTAGTAAGTAGAAATTAGTCCATCAGGAAGGATTTAAGTATGTGTTGGGGTAAAAAATGCATTTCAGTTGCAAAAAGACAGTGTTGTACCTGGGAAAGCAAATAACTGAGGTCTGCAAGAAGACCACAGTGTCTTGCTGTGCCTCAGCCTTCAGGGATTTTTTTATAATAACCTTTCCTGCTTCTACCTCCTCCTTCCACTGCTAAACATTCAAAGACTCTTAAAATTACTTGTCACAGTATACAGCACAGTCTAACATGGTTATTTCAGTTGTTCCTTACATACTGACAGCCACAGATAATTATATTAGAGACGACAGATAAATTTTTTTTTAAATGTTTGCTACTGCCTGGCTAAAAATGTTTAGATCAATAATGACATTGTCTGTTGTCTCTTTCCTATCTTTGCCTGTTTTCTGGAAGACTGTATTTTTTTTTTTTTTTTAATATTGAATCAGATCTACATATATGTCTCACAAACTCGCTCAATAAAAACTGCTTCTGTGAAAATCACCCCCCCTGCAGCTGAGGCTGGAGTGCTGGGATGTTCCATGAACCCTTCACCAGTGCATGGCAGCAGGACTGGGAAGCAGGAGGGAAGCCAGAGGCCAGTTTCTGCTATGTCAGGTATTTATTTACCTTTACTTACCTTATTTTGCTCTTCCTCCCCAAAAAGCCTGACATCAGTAAAAAGGCAATATAGACAGCAGGTACAGGCAATGCACCTGCCTACATGCAGGCCTCATTTAGCAGCCTTAGGGGAGGGGGTTTTGCCATGCACAGCTCCTTCCAGCCCTATAAAATGCAGTGTTTTCTGCTCAGGAGGGGCTGCCCCTTGGTGTGCCACTGTGCCACACAGCTCAGGAGCCATGTCCTGCCAGCCAGAGCACAAGGCAACCCCTGTGGGGTTCAGAGCCCAGGATGGAGCTGTGGGTAGAGGGTGGCAGGGGAAGCAGTAGGGAGCTACCCCCAGCCACAATGGCCAGCCCCTGGGCTGATCAAGTTACCTATTAAAGACAACAGAAATTGCACTCTTGAGGGCAAAAATATTTTCTAAATTATTTTCCATTTGTTTTCCTTGTTGGAGCCTAAGGACCCAGCACACATCCAGCTGAAGCTGAGGCCTCTCCATCCCTCTCCTGCCTACATCTGCCAGACTGCTGTGCTGGGGGGTGTGGGATAACAGTTTACTTCAGCCTTTAGCCTCCACCTTGGTACAAAAGCATTCCAGTATTACAGAACACTTGGATTAAAAACATTGCTTCTTCTTGGAATGTGCAGAGTTTTCTTCTTATAAAAGACTTAGCTGCATGCCAAAAACTTGCATCTCAATGCTGCTGCAATCACTAGGCACAGGGACCTATTCCAAGACTTGCACATTGATCTGTAGCCAGATGCTATTTACACCTCACTGCTGATGAGCAAATAGAAACCGCCAATGAGATCTGAAGCAGCATACTTAACTCCCCTCATTTTTAAATACTAGCAGATGGAACCACCCCAGGGCTCAGGGAGGATGCAAGTTGTCTTCAGCTATGAGCTGAGTGCTCTTCACCAGGAGAGCTCACAAGAAAACACATTGTTAAAAAACCCACCCCAGAGGCCTCAGAGGTGCCCAGGTGAGCAATACTGTGGGTGATGGAGACCTCCAGCTTCAGCACAGTGCAATCCCTGCACCCCATGGGGATGAGCAGCTCTTCCCCATTCTGTGCCCAGAACATGTCACCCCACAGCTCAGCAGGCTCCTGCATGTTACCCACCACAGCAGACAACAGTGCCTCTGCTTATTAAAAACATAAAATTAGACAGACTACAACGTTGCTTTTCCTAAAGAGAGCATCAAAACCAACATCTGATAAACTTGCTTCGTTTCCCACAGGTGCTTCCCTTTCAATTGGTTAGAAACCTCACTCAGCTGCTGTATTTCAGCAAAAAAACTAACAAAGGGAAAGGGCATTTAAATTACCTCAACCACATCAGTAGTAAGAGGAAGGGGAGACCAAGGGTCCCCTGAGCCCAGACTGGCTTTGCATACCAAGTCCCCCTGGCTCTGACAGCCATATTTCAGATCTGCAGGCTGAGGCCCCAGAAGGAGAGCCTAGGTAGTTCCAGCACTTTAGGAATATACAAACCAGTATGAGACCAGACAGAAAGTGAACCTAGCAGAAGAGGATAAAAGACATGGGACAGGGGAGACACTCCTCGTAATGGTGTCCCTCTCTCTTCACCACGGCTGCTGTCACCATCTGGACACAAGGCACAGTGCAAGCAGTACAGCTCTTCCCACACAGACCTGGCTGATTAAGACATAATGGACACCACAAATTGTGAACAATGGGTGGGAATGAGGGTAACAGCCTAAAAAGAATTCTGTTTTGCTAAGAGAAAAGCTCAGGCTTTGCCTGAAACCTTTCTGGCTGTAAATGCAGGAGAGGATAGCAGGACTCCTTTCCACCTCTGCCCGCCCATCAGTGCCTTGGGGATGGCACCAGCCCAACGTGCCCCCAGCCAGAGGCACAAAGCTCAGGCATTTCTGTCACTTCTTCCAGCTGGGACAGGCTCAAGCACGGGCAGTGATGACCCTCCTGGCCAAGAGAACAGAGCAATGACTTGCACTCAGCTGGGAGCTGCAGTGGGACAGTGCCTCGCTCCAATTGCTTGCTCTGCAGGGGTCTGGCAGCTGCTCTGTTCCACCTCTCCCTGCAGCTGTGTGGGAGTCAGGAGCTCAGGGCAGGCACTTCCAGCCAGCTCTGAGGCCAGCAGAACAGCACAGACTGGGCTTGGAGGGGCCATCAAGCTCATGGTCACTGTGAGGGTCCCTCCGGCCAAAACGTTTCAGCAGCTCTGTCTGTTTGGATAACTGCAGGGCTGAGTACCCACCAAAGGCACTTTAAAGCACCAATATTTGGGATTTAACACCTCTTGGAGACACATCTCTGCCAGAAATCAGAAGTCTGAGCAAGCTTGTCACCACCTTCCCCCCTGTCACAGTGAGAGTCTTCTCCTGTCAGGTGCTCAGGTCTTCATTCATCGACTCATCCACCCCTGAGCAACCCGATGCAATCACCAAAATAACACTCCTGAAAGCAGGGGGAAAGTGTCTCTCATTAGGGCTTTCTTAGCAGTAACAAAGAAACCCAACACCATAATTCCTAAAAACAAGAACAAAAACTTAGAAGTAACTGAAACCTGGCACCTCTATTTTGATAATATATTCTCCACCAAAAATGTTAGCAGCAGGGAGAATTAAAATACAGTGCTATAAAGTGTTTCAGACATAGAATAACATAAATAGCTTACAAAGTGTGATGTGTTTCCCTGTGGGGCTTACAGATCAGGTTCCCAGAGCTGTCACAGGAACCCCTCAACCTCAGCAGCACTGAGACAAGCCAACCCAACATTCCTCACCCTGGTCTGGTGCTGGTGGGCCTTGCAGCTCGGGCAGCTCATGCTCTCAAAAAGCAAGAGGACAAAATCATAAAGACGGAGATAAATACAGCAAATGCTGGGATCTCTGGCACTAGTACCAGGACACAGATCTGGGGGTGTTTAAGTGCAAGGTAGCATTCTTTGTAGGCTGAGGATATGGGGTGTAACAGGAGCAGGACATCCCCCATCTAATGTGTGATAGTCCTATCTTGGTTTTAAAAATAGCAAGTGTCAGAGACTGTGTATACCTGCCAAAAATTTATACTCAGGCATTTGTTGTCTGGGATCTGGGAAGCCTGAGCTTTCTCCCAGTAGCCACCACTGCTGCTACAGCCCCCAGCATATCTTACAATTTAAAGATGAGATTTTTTGCAAAGATAAAGGACAGCAGCACTTTTTTCACATGGCTTAACAACCCAATCCTGTATCTACCTGCATTTTATACCACCTCAGCAGTGCCACCACCTGAAGTGGGAAAGCTGCAGGGGCACGATGGCTGGGTGGGGCTAAGGGTCTGGAAAAAAGAGGGCTAAGCTTGGCCAACCTTCATGTGAACGTATCTGCTGTGCACAGAGAGGTTAAGTTTTGGCCCATTTTTCAGTGCACACAGCTACATGTCCACAGGCACACATGCAGAAAGAAAGTAAAACTGAAGAGTAACATGGCCTAAAAATGCAAATTAAATCAAAATCTTTTTAAATTTAAATTTAACATCATCCAAGATCCTTATTCCTGTTTTTTAGGATGAAAATATGCCACACATCAGATAACATGCCTTCTGCTTCTTCTGCATGGAGGCTGTGAAACAGCCATCCTTACTTTGCTCCTGCTTCCAAGAGGGATGAGTCTAACGCAGCACAGCCCCCATGCTCAAACAAAAAAGCCCATGACCTCTCCTGGCTGTATTTCCTGCCTCCTCTCTAACCATTCCTGCTCGTATTGCAATAGCCCCAAAAATCTGATGAGCAACAGCCACCCCCTCACCTTTTCTTTTTTTTTTTTTTTGCCAGCTCTGGTTGAAGTTTTGAGGGAAGGAGCTGGGCAAAAGTTGGTGCTTGAAGGAAGTGGATTTAGCAGATTAAACGTACCTCTATCAACAGCATTCCAACTCTTTAAATATTTGCACAATCAGGTTTTCTGCAGATTCCACACACAGACATTTTAGCTCAGTTTCTTTGTGTTATTCTTTATTACTATATGCTCAGGATTAGCCCTTAACATTTATCCAAGTTATATTCAAAAGTTACCTCTGAAATCTGATGGACATTGCAAACTTGAAAAGGGGAACACAGAGGCAATTGTATGTCAGATCCCTTATGGCCACCAAAACCCTACCTGGGCTACAGATCCAGAGGCAGCCAAGCCAGCCTGTAACAGCTTCCTGTGCTTTCTGGAAAGGTGGCTAATGCACTGCTCTTCTCACTGCTCTCATCCTGTGCTGGCCTCCTGCCATTTCAGGAAGGTTTGATGAGCCCCAGCATTGGCATAAGATAGGAATCAGGAGGCAGGGAACTCTTAGTTTGGCATGAAACTACAGCCATCTTAAAATGTTTGCTTGAGCAGAGCTCGGGTTTTTCAAGGTGTTTGCCCAGTTGGACATGGAGCCTGGCACACTCTAGAAGCAGGTGTTGACAAGCTCCCGTGATCTCCAAGTCAGGAGATGCACAGTAAGTCTTCACTAAGCTGTCCACATTGTCAGGAATATAAAACAGTAAAATTACTCATACAGTAGAAATAAATCTCAAGCAGGAGTAAGTAGAGCAGCAAGTTCAAGATGCTTGCTGAGGTTTAGAGGATTTTGTGTTTATTTTCCCAAGAAGTCACCAAATACAACTGGTATTTGCCACACAGTGACCTTGCATGATGACCATATTTGAAAATGTCTGTATTAGAGCAATACAGTAAAGCTAGATTTTTCATATAGACATTCTTTATACACTTTTGGGCATATTTAAATAATTAAGAGTCTCAACACATTTATACAGCTTTGAAGACAGTATCTCCCCTTTTTCCAAAAGCCCTCCTGAACCCTGCTCAGCCACAGATGGTGTGAGGAGCACCCACAGTCATCACAAGTCCGGTTTTGGACTCAAAGCTGCCTCTCCCTCATATCCCATCTGTCTTCCCTTCACCATTTCAGCCCTGCATCCCATAGGTGAAGTTCAGGGCTTAGCTGTGCTTTGCTTTCATTGCAAAGTGCCCAGAGGCACTCATCTTGCAGAAGGATTTGAGCACAGACACAGCTGCCACCACTCCATGAGCTGTGCAGTCAGGGCTGCTTATTTTGCTAAGTCATAGGGGTCAACACCCCATGAGACCAATGTGAAGCTCCCTCTATGAGCAGGAAAAAGGCTTTCCAAGGCATCTGCCCTGCCAGGCGAGTGCTGGGAGTAACAATGACATCCTGTGTAGCTTTGGAAACTGTGTAACTTTGGAAACTTCTAGAGCATGTCCACACCAACACCAACACACTGCTTTCCTGCAGGCATCCAAAATGCAGGGTATTGTAAGAAAAACACCTCTGAAACACAGGAAACCCTTGCATTACGAGAGTAAAGAAAGGTGTATATATGTGTTCACACTTCACGAGAAATGTCTAATGGAGGCTGCTGTTAGCTCACACTCCAGGACCCATCCACAGAGTTTTCCCAAATAACATCTAGAAGATTTAATCTTTTTTCCTTTTTTGGCAAAGAGCTTCTTTTCACCCCAAGTACTTCTTGTATAGATCTCATGTCTACAAATATGTAACTTGCATGATATTTTTAAGAATTGTTAGGTTTAGTATCAACTCATGACTCTTATTCCTGTTGTGTGGCTGGTTAGTACTTGTGACTGGCCAAAGACATTTCTGGTCACGGGCAACATTTTTTCACAAAGCAAAACCAGCACTGAATACAGTTGCTTTGTTTACAGACTTTAGACCAGGAATTCCTCCCAAATACTCATCTGACATAAACAACCTAGGGAGAGGATTTGCAGAATTTCTTACTGACTTAGCTGTGATGGGTTAAAACCTCATGTCCTGGTGCTCAAAAGACTGGCATGGAGATGCCTCAGCAAATAGCTTAGGCTCAAACATTCCTTCCCAAACACCATTTTGCAGCAGGTAAAATCATCTATATTTACATTTGCTTCTCTGCAGATAAACATTTTGCTCAACCAATGCTTGCACCAGTAAAACTGGCTTTTTCAAGAAGAGATTGTTCACTTTAAAGAGCTCACTCAACAAGTTAAAGCATCTTCTTTCCCAGTCATGTAGATGATCAGGATGATCAGGAGCAAAGACATGACAAATTAGCTTGAGAAAATGGAAGCCACTGAGTAATCCAAACCAGCAGATACAGCAATTTAGCTCCAATTTATACAAAATGGAAGATGTAAAAGGTGAAGGCAGCTTTAGTGAACTTGTGACATGTTCACTGGGACATGGTCTATCAGTATCTCTAAATAATCAGGACTGAAATTATGGAGTTATTTTTGTGAGAGGAAGAAAACTGGAACAACACTGAAGGAGAAAAACAAAGGTCAGAGGAACCAGTGGAAAAGTTCTGAGTTCAAAATTGTCATAGACAGCAAAGGAGAAATTTTGGAAATTTAGGAATTAAAAAAAGAGCAACTTTTATCAATATTTGGTATTTAATAGAGAAGGATAGTGAAAAAGGAAAGCTGAAGGAGATCATTATCCATATGCAACTATATGTCACAGAAATTGGCAAAGATGGAAGGAATTTCAGTAGAGAATACAAAAGCAGAAATTTTACCTAATGCACATCTCAACTAGGCTGTGCAGCTTTCAAGGTACAGAAAAGTGCCAGCTATTTAAAACCAGAAAAAGGTATTTATCTTCCCCTCATCTCTCTGCTTCCCAGTCAAAGCCAACCTGACCACTCTGCAGAATCAGTTCAGGCTAAATCTAGTATTAAAGACATGTTCATAACTACACCCTTCAGGCACTGCATTGCACCCACCTATCATAACTACACCCTTCAGGCACTGCATTGCACCCACCTAACTTCTGGAGCAACCACAGCCCAGTGAGGACACTGTTGCTGCAAGGGACTGATCCCTTTGCACTATCCCAACCTCTCTAAGACAGAAAATTAACTTCTCACATCTTCTGTATTTCTTACTTTTGAAATAAGAATATTCAAAAGTCTAAGATGAGCCAATAATTAATGTACTAAACATTTAGCCTAACCTAAAACTAAGGAGAGCAATTTAGTGAATCCAGGGATTCAGTAGAAGAACTCAGACTTAACTTGAAAATTACTTAAAAGTAACAGCAAAAAACCCCTCAGCTTCTCCAAGCTGAATGCTGTAACTGCCCTTTATCATCAATCCAGGACTGCCCAGGCCATGCCTTGCTCACCTGTACTAAGCCATTGTGTGTGAGTGGCACTGCAGACTGTGGCTGGAAAGCCTTTCTCAGTAGGAATTGGAGTTACAGGGAGAGCAGGTGAACAGCTCATTCAACTCAATTCTATGTCTTTCATGGGCTGCTAAAGTGACCTTGACACAAAAAGCATTGTTTTCAGGAAGACCAAGTCCCCTCACGCATACCATGGAGTCTATAGCCAAAACCAGACTTCCAGGCTCCACATTTTCCTTCCACAAGGCTTCAGGTAGGTGGGATTGAATCCAACCTCTGCAAGTACTGGTGCAGGTGCAAGTCATCTTGTACAAACATTTAACAAAGAACACATTAAACCAGTACAAGAGGGAAGTTAAGTATTCTCTGAACAAGGTAAGCATTGTCAGAACACTTAAAATACCAGCGTAAAAGACCATTATATTGCCAGCTGCATTGCTGCCACAGGAGAAAACTAAATATTGAAATAGGGAGAGCAGCACACATTCATGTGTGGAGGATCCATCCCAGACTGATCTATTTCAGCCGAGCCAAACACTTGGAGCATTGTAGAGACAAACAAACGGGTCTGGATTAGATGACCAGGCAGCTCAGTCCCAGGATTACATTCCTGAGGGCAGACAAAGGTCTGAGAATGCTGCAGAAGCCAGCACAGGGCAGTGGGACAGCGGGACAGCTTCCCTGGAACACAGCAGGGATGGGCGAGCCTGCCCATTCACCCCCAGCAGGGGTACAGGTGACACACAGGCACAGCACTGCAGGGTGGGCTGCTGTGACCAGAGAGCTGAGGTGACACAGAGGCTGCAGAACAGCTGCTCCTGATTAGGGAATGCTGCTGCTGAGCACATCTCCTGCACCCCCTCGGGATGGAAAGAGCTTATCCCTACCTCCAGTGCCCACCGTGGCGTGGAGCTCTGGCTGACAGGAGTTTGTGCTCCTCCCAGCAGTCGTGTGTCATCCATGCCCTCCTGCAGTGGCACTCAGAAATCACTGCTTGCTTTTTCATTCATTGAATTAACCATTGAACTACAAAGTGACTGATGTACTCACAGAAAAGACTATCCAAAAACATACGTACACTCTCCAATAAAGTAATAGATTTAAAATAAAATTCAAGTTCTTTGGGCTTCAAAAGTAACGACACCCACTCGCCTCCCCCCAGAGATGGCTGTGAAGCTGCCAAAAAGCACTAACTCACTTTGTTCCAAGAAATCAGGTGTAGTTTTGATAGATAAATAATTGAAGTTTGCAAGACGCATTAGCACAAAGCATTTTTAGGTTTATTTAAATAAAAATTATAATTTATACAAGACTTTTTAAACAAACAAGATTTTCTTAAAAAATGTACAGGGCAAATAATTTCATTATTTCAATTATTCATACAGTATAAGTCTTCTGTCAAACAAAAGTTACACTGATAATGAATTATTTACAATTTCAAAATATAGACTCAAACTTCAGACATAAAAATTTTAACATCCATTATATTTCAATGATTAGTAGAAATTAAACATCTGCCAAAATGTACAGATTTCAATAAAAACTACCAATGTTTTCAAACAGGTTTAAGTAGCCAAAAAACAGGTACATCCTTTCATCTCTTCACAGTCGGGTAAAATTCCTTTTCTCTGTGTCTGCAGAACGAGGGTAGAGTTTTGCTGCTGGCATCCTGTGTGATGTTGCTACTAATAAATAGCTTGTTTCATTCAATCTTGCCTCACAAAAGCTACAGTGCACAGAAAGGCATGATTTCATATTTCAGCTTGTTTCGCTTTTGAATTTAAATGGTCAGTGATAAAGGATTAGTCAGTTTTCATCTCCCTTTTTTTATTGTCTTTAAAAGGGACTCAAACTAACCAACGAACTTCTAAAGAAGTTAAATCCAATTACACGTGAATGATCCAGACATCCACAGACATGAACAGAATTGCAAATATAAACAGCACTCAGACAGACAGAATGACAAGAACATCACTTTCAGCTATTTAGAAGCACTTTACATTAAGTGTTCCGACTCAGCCTGTTTCTGAAGCGCACCAGGCTGTACTGCAAAACTACGTTGGAAGATTGGAATTTCAGGTGGGAGCTTCAGTGTGATCACACAAGTCAAGGATACATTCACTCACTGCCCATCCCCTCCTGCCCTCCAGACCCCAGAGGGTGCAGCGGGGAGAAAAGCACAAGTAAACACTCAAAGGTCACCTTCAGTCTCTGAAGTCAGGGGCAACACGGGAGCAGCTGTGCAACAGGGAAACCGGATAACCCAATGTAAAGTGAAATTTGCAAAATATGTACACAGATGTCCGTCAATTATATTACAACTCTATTAAAAAAACCAACAAAAAAAGAGAAATCCAGTCTGTTTTCTCTATACTAGAACCAATGTTGCATTGCAGTTTGCACTAGGTTTGCTGCTTTAAGGATCGCTAACTTTTAAGTTCACACTGTTTAAAGCGTGGAGTCATTTAAAACATCAGCACATTAGATTTTATAAGACATTTCTAATTTCTTCACTCAGAAAATAAATTTTAAGAGTATATTGTACACATGAGGCATTTCAGTCTGGGAAAAGGATAATGGTATCTCTTCTCCTCTCGGAAGCCTAGGTATGGTTAATTGTCCTGGCACCAGCAGTATAGATCCTATAGCTCCTCCAGGAACCAGAATCTAGGACAACCCTGTACACGAGGGTCACCAGTGAAGGGTGGGAGCAGGAGGAGGTAATAAGTGCAAGTCAACTGATTTCCTACTGAAACTGCTGTTATGATCAGAGTGAAGGTATAAATTACACTTGAAAAATGATATAAAAATAAGAAAAAGAGCATGCTCTCTGTAAAAAATATAGTTTTCTGTTTCTTCAAAAAAAAAGGATAACCTTAAAACACGCCCAAGGGATTTTTTTCTTAAGACAAAATGAATGAATCTGATTAAGATTTATATAACATTAAGCTATTTTAATGCCTATTTTTTAGCCACACTTGCTATTCAAGGAAGATTCTAGAAAGAAAAGCCAAATTATAATATGTAGCAATTACAAAAAAGATATTGACTGATTTTAAAGCAGTTTTGATGAGAAAGATTTAAGATCAATAATTTTTACTTAAACATGTAACCTGAATGTGTAAAGTTATGAAACCATAAACTGTCAAGCTACATCCACTTTAAAGGGTGGCAAAATGGATTTCCCACCAGTTCACTTATATTTGAAGTTTTCAGGCCCTGAGTTACAGCATACCAAAGGTGGTGTTAGAAATGCACCCATTTTTCAGGTCATGTACAGACATGTTCCAGTGCTACTCTAAAGTGAGAACTTGAAAATTGCATTTTAACCATTACAGTGGTTTCTCCCCAGTTCTTGCTTACATTTCCACCCAGGGCATACCCCATCAGTGTTTCACTTTACAATACTCAAACAAATTATGGCATTCAACACTACTGTTTCATATAAAATTTGTATTAAGTTCTCATATCCTACCTTTTCATGGCCAGACTAAAATAAGGTTTGTACAGTTTGACCTCCACCTTCTTCATTACTCCTGCACTTATTGACACACTTCAATTTAAAACTGTGCTAAGAGTTAAAACACCCTTTGGTGTTTGCTACCCTTCTCCCTCCTTCATTTTACCCCTTTCCTTACAAAGAAAGGAAATTCCTGTTCAAAAAAACAGAGAAAAAATCCATGAAATTAAGTCTCATTTTACATAAGAATTTGCATCTCCATTGCTTTTTTTTTTTAGGGCCATTCATCTAATGTCTGGAGACATCTATACTACTCAACTCAAAAGACACAGCAAAGGAAAAGACACTCTGGAAGGCTTGGCATAACTCCTACTGTGCTTTCATGAAAATGCAAATAAAATTCTAAACCTCTCAGATGGGTGCTATTATATAGAGTATAAAAGCTTTCTAATATTAAAGACAAAGGTCAATATGTGCTTTGCTGCTAGACAGGCCTGAGAGAGTTTAGAGGAGTGCAGCCTTCCTGTTTTACCTGGCATTTGGGTTTAATTGTTACTAAAATTTAATTCTGCAAGGGGGAAGACAGAAGCACACCAACACATCTCAAATTATGCTTTGAGAGGAACTAGTGCTTTCAGTTGCTATATTATAGCATAATTTTATCACAAGGTAACTCAAGAAAAGAGCCAAATTAAAAAGATCACATCTGAGTTTAGTTTAATCCCACCTCCCCAACACAAAAAGCCTTCAAGTCTTTAATGCATTAACATACAAACGCCTTGTACATGCAACATGTACAACAGCTGAGCCCTTCTAGGACAAGTACCTATAGAAATATAACTATAAGATGCCTAACATTTTAGGAACAACATTTTGGTGCCCTCTTTTATAAAAAGTATCTGCCTGCCTTCCTTCCTCTTGCTTTGGTTAATGAGGAAAGGAAGATATACTTACAAACTTTCTCCTCCAATTCACTGTACAAGTAATTTAAACATCTCTATGCAGGAAAAATTGAAGTTAACCAAACCAGTAAAACATCCTTCTGCAATGCAAAAATTAGCAAGGAGGAGTTATTTTAAATGCAGTTGTACATATGGAAATACTAAGAAGAGAATACTTCCCTGGTGTTGCCATCAGTTTTAATAAAGGACCCAATTAAAAACTCCAAGCTGAAGAAGGAGACTTCAGGCTGCTGCAGTCATCATTCTCACATCTCAGGGAAAAACAACTAAATAAAGGGACAAATGAATTCCTAATGACATCAGTGGAGATAACGGGATCAATCTGTTATATAGTCAGGTCTCCGAGCATCTTCCCAGCTTTTAATGTCAATAAATAAACATTAAAAGTGCTTAATGTGCAAGGCTAATAGTGATGATAGCACTTTCACTGTTTTCATTTGGTTTTTTTGTCTTTTTTTTACAAAAACCTTAAAAACAAACATGAAGGCATATATAAAATACACTTGGTTTATGTAACAGATAGAATATAAACCACCAGACAAGAAAAATTATTGCAAAATAGATGAGGATGTTCATTTTTTTCACTACCAAGTCATACAAGAAGAAAGTTTCCTTCAGCTCCTCCAAGATAAGACACTAGCTTTCACTGCTGGATGATGCAGATGTTATTTTCATGTATTGGCTGAAAATTGTCTCAAAAGCTTCATCTCTGTGTACCATGGCACCAAACACCAAAGGCTAAATGACAGAAAAAAACACATCATGTCAGTCCACAAAGAAAAAGAATTTCCTCTAGGTATATTTTTGTCAAGTCACTAGGAAGAGATTAATTGTACCTGAAATGCATTGATAAAGACAAAATAATCCTTCTGTCTATTAAATATTTGACCACGTGGCGTATTTTCTGATATTTTTCACTTCCTTAAAAACTTCACCTGAAGGTCAGGCCCTCCCACCTCAAAGCCTCCTCCCCCATGGATACTCTCAAAGCCAACAGCTTTTTGTTTCAGACTGTGTAGCAGACTGCATGCTCCTGACGTAGGATGCTGGGGAAAAGCTTTCTGAAGTGTCAGAGTAAAACACTCCAGATGTAGTAGACGAAGCTGAATATTTAACTCATTAAAATTCTGAAGACAAACATACTGAATAACAATAGACAAGTGAATTTTTTAAAAAATAAAAAAAGCCAGCCACTGGCATAAGGGGACAAAAAAGCCTTTATGCTGGTGCTAACCAGAGGAGGAAAAGGTAAGGAATCCAACACAGCAATACAGATACAGCCAGCTACTTACTTTCTGTGTAGATGGTGTTGATACAGCAATACCCATCCCTGATCCCGGGAGAACAGAGAGCACTTTATACTAAAAAAAAGAAAAAAAAAAAGCCACATGCAAAGACATAAGATACCTTCTGTACTGAACAACTGCAAAAGTTGCTGCAGAGGTTACACAATCCATCACGGGCATGTCCTCCCAGCCACAACTAAGAGACCTCTGCTAAAACCAGGATGAAGCAGCTGCCATTCTCTGGAGTCTCCTTCTCCTGACTCACTGGGTACAGCCTCACCCGGACAGACAGGACCCTTCTCTCCACTCCCTCCCACGAGCTGCTGGAAGCAGCCCCAGCCCCACCGTGAGCATCAGAACTGCTCCAGCACGCGGGAGCTGAGCCGGCCGTGGTGCGCGGAACCGCAGGCGGCCGCGTGGGGTGGGCAGGGCACAGCCCAGCTCTGTGCACAGCTGACTGAACTTGGGAGGCATCACCCACAGCTTCCCCTACAGGTGACGTCCATCCATTCTTTAGAGGAACAGCAAGCAGACCAGAAAAAGCTTCTTTTTCAAAATTAGATAGAAAACAGGATATCACAGAGTCACAGAGTCATCATTAAGGTCAAAAAAGAGCTCCCACCTTTGACCAGACATCAGCATGTCAACAAACCATAGCACCCAGTGCCACACATGGATTGCTTGCTTGTTTTTTTAGAAACAAAGTCCATACAGATAAGAAGGAATACAGTTGGCTGAACTTGGGAGTATTCACAGGGAGAAAGTGACATTCAAGTCAGACCTGGGTTTCCCACCTCCAAATAAAACCAGGCACAGTACATTTTTATGCTTGACTGCATGATCCCTGTCTCATCTTCATTAAAAACACTACACAGATGCAAAAGAAACTTTATGGCAGTAAAGGCCTACTGAACAACAAAGCAAGTTGAAGTATGCTGTTTGAAATCCATTAATATGAATTATTAATTCCAGTAGGAATGTTCAATTTGAGCATAAGCTGCCTGCTTTATAGACATGTCACAGAAATATAATTAATTTGAAAATCTGGAGGTACTTATGCAGTAATAGACACCAGGCTGAGGTGTTTCTTTGCTCAACGTGATTTAATCTGTGGTAAGGATGCAGCAGAAAGCAAGAGTGTCTGTGTTCAAGATAGGGACAAGTTCAGGAAGGGTAACAAAAAGTGATGTTAAGGCCATAGAGAGTGGTGCAAGGCACCAGTAAAGCCATTAGTAACCACAGGCTGATAAACCTCCACCAGAGGAAGGACAACACTGCCATGGCTATGCTTCCCACCTTCCACTTCTTGCCTCTGTTACTGATGGGTTCCAACTAGATGAAACTCCAGCCCATCCCAGTCTGGCTATTCTAATGATCTACCTTTCTCCACTGACAACAATCCTGCCTCCCTCTGAGGAACCAGCTTTTAGATGGTGCATCTATCAATATTCACACCCAAACTGAAGTTAGTAATACACAATTCCTGCTACCAATAGATCTTCTTAAGGCCTACACAGCTCTGGTCAACACTGGAGTTAGTAAACAGCATAACTTAATTTTTTTTAAAAAATTCAGGAGCGTAAGGGTTTAGTAAACTAGTTTGTCTTCATGCTCATAGCAAGTTTGCTTGTGCTGAGTCTGAAAAAGCAGTCCTGTGAAACATTCATAATCAAAGAATTACATTTCACTTATACAAATTATCAGTGGCATGCTTTTCCAAAATAACAAAAGCACAAATGCAAAACATGACTAGCTAACAGAAAACCAGTTTTCTCCCCTATTTACAACACCAAACAGACATACCTTCTGGATATCTGTTATGTCCGACAGCTTTATAACTTTATTTCTTTTTGATGAGCCAGATTTTGAGCTTTCAAAGCACAAGTAACTGAAAACAAGAAAAGAAAGTGCTTATTTTGAGTGTTTTAAAATAAATTTCTCATATATCCTCTTGTCTCTTCTGCAGTTTGAAATCTCACAAGTTAAAATAACTTTCAAAATAAAAGAAAGACATTCAATTCAGTTATGGCTTCTAATTTAGTGCAAACATTTATAAATTCTAACGACTGGCTGGTGTGTCTGAAAGCCCAGAACACACAGTATGCATACACACACAAGAATTCTTGTATTTTTATTACTGCACTGAATGGTTAAACCTGACAAGCATTTTAAAGACACACAAGGGACATATATCCTTAAACAGTTGAAATACCAAATGTCAAAAGGCTTATATGTCTTTCACCATCCTAAAAGAAGATTAATGAGAAACACTGTGTTAGTTTCATGTTATTGTGCTGCAGACAAAAGCTCAGATTTCTAAACATTGGAGAGCAGCCTCCATCACTAGGTGACATTGCATACAGATGAGCTTTACTTCCTTTCATTACACTCCAAAGGAACTTCAGTGCAAGACCCAAACAGTAATGACCATAGCTATTCAGTCCTGGCAGGCTGGGAGGTAAGTAAGGAAATTTAAAAAAACAACCACTCACCCATAAAAATTTGAATCCAAGGCTTAATTTTCAGTTTTCTTTTTTGTTGCTGTTATTTCAAGGAAGCTACACATTCAGCTTGCTTGAAAAAAAGCCCAAACTTTTGTCAAATATATTTGTCAAATAGCTGTTGATCACAATTTTCACCGTTCACTTAGGTTTTAGGTTTCTTTTCTAGTATCTATACAGTTAGTACATTATCCTCATCAAGAACTGCAGCTTCTAACAGCTGTCTGTACAGAGCTACTTTGCATTCCTATGCAAGTCTTTCCAAGGCAAAATCTCATCTGTTAAGCATAGCCACACACCAGGTTCAGCTCTCCCTCTCCTTTGATGCTTCCTTGAGGTTGCAAAGCACCTTGAAATGGCATTTTTGTTTCAAAACATTATTAAAGGACACTTTTTAGAGTCAAACGCCTTAATGTCTCGAATTCCCCTCCTAAGAAAGGCGTGGAGTGCAATGACTCACTTTTCTGTGACATAAAGAACTCCATTCCTGATGTAGTCTGTAGGCATCTTCCGATCTCTGTTAATCAAGCAACAGCGCCAGCCATTTTCACACACTGAAAAAGTCAAAACAAGAAATCTGACTTTAAGAAAAAGAGAGAGAGACTGGCACTATCCCCAACAGTTTCCTTATACAATAGAAAACACCGAATATTAAACCTTAATATTAAACTTTAGATACCTAAAACTATAAGTGCTTAGAAAGAAAAGCCTAAATCAGGTGTTCTAGACACCACAGCATCTGTTTTAACACTCATTTTGAAAAAAAACCAAAATAAAAACCACCCACACAATTATTCCCTTTAACCTGACTACTGGATTTGCATAACCATAAAAGGAACACCAAGCTGTGCACTCTTTCAAAGAGCTGCAAGGGTATGGAATGAAAGAGACCTTCTCCATTCATCCTAATTTAAAGCAAGACCTTTAAATCAAAAGCTTACACCTATACAATGCACAGAAAAGGAATTCAACTTTAAACTATCTTTGGCTTTTTACAAAATATTCTACTAATGTAGCCTTCCTGTGGCATCATACCTGGCAAAGGACGTTCATTCTCTGACAGGTTAAAAATTTCATGGAAATTTCCTCTCTTGGTGGTATGAAAACGACTTGTGTCTTCATCTTTGCTTATTCCAGTTGGGGCACTTGCGCCCACGTAACTCCTGGAGGCTGCTGTTTGAAGCTGCAGAAAAAGAAACACGATTCTAAAATCTGAGCAGCAACATTTAAGCTACACTCTCAAAAATAATTTAGCTAACTACTCTTTCTTAAAAAAAAAAAATCTATAATGCAACAATTTTCATTAACTACTTCCATAAATTAACTTTGGACTACTGCACTATGCTGCACAAGCCTCTAATATGGTACCTGAACATAACAAATTTTCAAAGTGCTGCCCTTTGATGGACACACTTTGCTGGGGTGAAGCACATGGTGCAAAATGTACCTATCTTTAAATACCACTTTTCTACAGTAAAGGCTATGTCTCATTAGGTACAGCTAAGTCACTGCAAACAGCCCCAATGATTGTAACTAGTGGGACTACTAACAGACACTGTATTATCAGTACTTGGCTTGTTTTCAAGAGATAAACAAAGTATTACTGCACAAAAGAAGTTTAGAAAGAAAAAAGAGAAAAAAAAAGCCACACAGAACTGCATAAGCTCATTATGAATACAAATGCTGAAAATGAAAGGAAGTTTTCCACACTATGATCCATACCTTTTCATGCCCTGACAGCTAGCAGGAAAAGAAACAAACAACACAAATGTGACAGTGACAAAAGAAAAAAAGTGAAATCTATTTAACAGTATAATACACAGAATAAAACATGAACCAAGTGGCACTGCAAGATTTTGCTCACAAACCAAAAGACTACACACAATGAATGCAATTAAAAAAGAGTTACGAGTGGTTAGAGCACACCAGTTCAATTTATTCAGGTTGCATTAGAAGCATTGATCTTTTCTGGGCTTTGAAGTTGTACTGAATTTTGAGAGTGTTGACACATAAAACAAAATCTGAATGGTTGTTGGCATCCTTGGGAAGGAAAAAAGGTAGTATGGAGTTCCTAAAACCAAGGTACTTGAGTAAAATCTAGTTTTAAACAGAGCTCCTTAACCACTGGAGACCGTTCTGGCAACAAGCTTTGCTTCTGGAAGGACAGCAGGCAGTTTCTTTTGGAAAGCTCGCCTGCACTTTCATTTTCATCTTGGTGGGGCACCACATGATTCCAAAAGCTGGCACTGGCAGCTCTGCTCTTAGCCCTACCATGCACATGCAGTTAAACAACTGGCAAACTGACAACATGGAAGCTCAGGACTCAGCTCTTCTTCTGTAAAGGCCCGATGCTGCTGAATGCCAAGCAGCCTTCAGCTGCTTTTTTGTTACTTTGCACTAAATTGGCAGCACTCAACACCTCACAGGATTCACACACTAAGAAAAGAAATCCAAAGCAAATGAAAACATGTGAACTGAAACCAGACTGACAAAACAGGCACGGCAGAGGGCATCGCCATCCGCCTTTTTAGGGTACCTGTAAGACAATGATGCCTCAGGGGAAAAAAATAAATTAAGATAACATGGAAAGCAAATGGCTGATGGTAACTAATATCACTTCTGCGGTGCTGAGTCCCTGGAACCAAGGAAAATAACAGCTTCTTCAACAATCTGTGTGCAACTAAACATTAACAGAATTTTCTGAAGGCCTTCTTAGACAAGCTATTTGGCTGCACATGCACACAACCAGGTGAAGCACCATGGCCCAAAATATAAAAATGATCAAAGCAAGAGGTCTAATGCTCCTTGTGCTGGAATAAGGACTATTTCTTCTCTCTGCTACACTGCTTCCTATCTACTTGTTACATAAAGAGATTTAAAAAAATGGAGTTTAAACTTCAGTACCATTACCCATCTGGTGGCTGAAAATGTGAGTAGTTCTGTCCTTACTTCTAGTCCTGCCTAACACATGCAAATGTTTCCTCTTACCACTCAGGCTTGAGACAACCAATGGTCAATTACTAAGAGAAAAGCATTTTGATAAGCCTTAAATCTAACTGGAAGTGACTGGATTTGTAATGCTGGAAGAGTCCTGATTGTCTAAAAACATCACCAACAACCTGGAGGTATTCCTTTTCACTTGATCTGTCATCAGCTTTTGACATACAACCTTTACCCATCAGACACAGTTGTCAGGACTGTTCTCTAAGGACACAAGGTCAGAGTGGTGGTACAGGCAATTAATATTGCATTGTGTCTAAGTTTACTGTGTCTTGTACACTGTTTAGTAATAACAAGTCACAGTGAATGCACACATGCTGGCACTACATGCTCTTGGGCTCTGCCTTTCCTATGGAAAAAAAATTAAAAACTCTCTTCGGCTTTTACTTTTTAGTACAAAAATCTATTTTTCATACTATGAGGTTTGCAGAAATCTCTCAAGGGGTAAGAAAGTTTCTCTAAAATTACTGAGATCAAGTTAATGTTTTCCAAGGCATTTGGAAGCAGGTAATGCAGTCCTGCACATCCTTTCCAAGAAGACGAGACCACCGATCCAGACCTGGTAGTAAAAAAACCCTGTCTCTACTTGCAAAACTAAAGCCATGAAGAAAAGCCAAAAGGAATAATTACTCTCTAAGTTTATGGACTCAAGTTCAATTCAGAATCAATCAATTCAGAATTTTTTCAGACAATTCAGAGTCTTTCCACCTCTAAGGCAGATTAGAGACACTCAGCAATATGATATCACAACTACCACATTATGTGAAAGATAAACTAAGTGTGAGAAGCACAGAAGCTTTTAATATCATCTTCTGCAATCAGGAGAAATACAGGCCATGGATGGCTTCATCCAAGTGCTTATTTACCCATCTCATCCCTTGGAAAACAGGAATAGAAGACTCACTTTCTGTAATAGACTGTCCTTGTCCACTTCCTTCTGAAATATTCAATTGTGCTGCAGTTATTTTACCATCCTCTGCTCCACCACCCCCCAAGCCCCAGATTTCCTCTTAACAACTGAGGGTTCATGTGCTTATCCCTTTCAGTCTCCAGCTGTATACCCAGGCTGAATTCTGCTCAGTACTGTGCATTTCAGACAGTACTCAGAAACTTCACAAATGCAATTAGATATTGTGCTAAGAGGCATTAAGCGAATGCTAAAATGACATTAGACTCAAGGTTTACTACAACTATTTTAATTTTTAAACTAATAAACATTGACAAATCCAGGGATATGAAAACCCTGACTCAGTTACCATGTCAGGCCCCAAAAGAATTTACCAAAGATGCACAAAACACAATACTTAGTGATTTAACTATGACATTTTAACAAAAAGAAAATGTACTGCTGGAGTACAAACATGAAGTCATTTATCACCACTATGCTAAAAGGTCACCTTATAAAAATAACCATGAGACATCATGTCTAAGTATGTAAACTACCTTACTACCTTTGTTAGTGATTATCCCATTAGAAAGCTGCATATTATACTCAAGCCTGTATCTATTTTTAACTGCACTTCAATTTAAGTAAGTATGTAAATTTCCACTGAAAAAGAATGTCTAAGAATAGAGAAAGTGGATACAAAAAGACTGTATTTGACAACAGAATTACACAGAATGTAGATTAAAAAAATTCGTATGAATATGGATGGTGTTATATTTGTGTGTTTAGCTTCATGATTCACAATATATCTATACATAAATACATATTTTTGGGAACTGATTCCTTTCATACGAGAAACAGAATCCATAGAAGAATTGTAAATCTTGAAAATAATAAAAAAAGGGATATTACAATCAACTAACATTGATTGTAAGGATTTAATTAACCTTCTCTTTAATGTGCTCTAGTCACTGGAGAAAAGGAAAAGGGAGAAAGGGATCTGATTTTCAGAGGCTGGGAACATAGTGACAAAAAGATTCATTACCCTTACCCGTCTCGACACTGTAGCATTGGATCTTTCTTTGAGCTGAGGATCTGTCAGGAGACTTATCCAGATGATATAAGGAGTATCATACTTAGCTCTTAGTCTGGGACATCGTTTGAAGATAAAATCAATAAGGAAAAACTTGATTCCAGCATAGAGTCCTGAAAAAAAGGTCACTTCAGTTTGAATGCTGAAGAGGCATTAAGAACATCACTGTTTTGATCATATTTTCAGAAGTTCACAAATGAAACTGAATTCTGTATATTTAGTCACAGTGTTAAAACCATTCTCCTAGGTTTACTATTTTGTTATTCTTCTTCCAACACCAGAAAATTATTTTTCTTTCCTTCCCATCCCCAGTTCTTTTAAACATTTACATAGCCACTATTATGCAGAAGAACATTTGAATAATTCAAACATATGTTCCTTATTACCAGAAGCATTCTGAAAACATTATATACTACCAAAAGAAAAACCACACCAGAGCATTCAACTATGCAGCTCCTGCAAGAATTTTAATGGCAACAGAGGGCTCTCACGTACTACATAAAACTCTATCTTCCAGTCCCAACTCTTATCTTATACAAGTTATTTCCTTGCATTCTGCCATTCAATATGGGCTTAAAATTCTCTCTCAAAACTTTACTGAGTGCAGTTCAGATCTCCTAAGAGTCAAACAATTATTCCTCACACATCTAAATTCAATTGCTGTGGTCAAGCAAACCTACATTTATGTTCAAGCTAATGGAATTTGAAGTTCAGTGCCACTAAAAGTAACACTCATTTGATTACTTTAACCAAAAAATGAGAACTCATCATTACTTTAACCAAAAAAATGAGAATTCTTGGTTCACAGTACAGGGCTTCATACCTTAGCAAATAGTCCCATGATGTAGTGAGAACCCTTTTCTCAATTCCCAGCTGAAACTGAGTATCTGTGACAAACCCACAGTAGTCTGTTCGTTTTGTCCAGCCCATCCTCCAAGTTTTACCAGGAATCCCACTAACTCTTTTATTTTTTTTCCTACATTGTCATCTTCATGCCTCCTGTGTCATGCTACATATTTCATCTACAAGGATGTATGAGCAAAAAACCCTCAACATACAGGATTTTCCAGAAGCCTCGGAGCTGACAGTCTGAGAAATTCTGCTCACAGCCTATCACAGACTTGTTCTCTTCAAGAAGCAAAAGCATTATCCAGTCTTTTCCTATTATACACTGAGATGGTTTTCAAAATGGTCATGACAAATTATGCCAAGTACAAAGAAAATACTTTCAAACACTGCATGATTTATTAATGCAGGTTTTCTCCCTTAAACTCTAAAATTCTCCCTCTGAAGATCATGTAAGTTTTAACCATTAAGTCTAGACTGTAACAGGTGAATTATTTATTGTGTTTACCCAATGCAAGCCCAAGAATCCTGTAGGGCAAAAAGCAGGATGCAATAAAAGCTGCCCATAGAGCAATGTAGAGCTTCTGTGTAATTTCTGGCTGGACCCACATGAACAAGCTGAAAACAAAAAAGAAGCAAAATTTTATTACCAGTGTTACAGATATTGGTCAAGTCTTGTTTTAAAAGGGAGGAAAATCTCACATCAGGTAACTTACTTTTTAAATTTTTCCAGTATGTCTGCCATCTTGCCAAAAAGGTTCTGCATGAGAAGCAAGAGAATTAAAACCAAGTCCTGCATTGTTTTGGTGTTTTTTGTCCATGTAATGAAAACAAATAGCTTTCTGACTTTGTTGGTAAGCAATTCCCAGAAGTGATTTTTTTAAAACTAATTTTTAGCCATTTTTATACTTCACAACTGAGTAAATACAGAACAGAATAGCAACATATTATGTCTTCCATCTCATTTAACCTTGTTCTGTAACTTGTGATTGATCGTTACAAGTGAAGAAACTATTTGATCCCACTGTCATGACTGGAAAGCATTTATATTACTGCAAATATTTTAAATTAAGCTGTCAATCTAAGAGTAAAGAGCTTCTGTTAGTAGGTAACAAAACTGAAGGTTTCTTCAGACATTTTGAGTGCTGAAATTTCAGGAAGTGGTAACTGAGTTCATAAAAAGGACTAACAGCTTCTTGGAAACAGACCTTTATCAGGTTTTATAATAAACCATGGCAGACAGCAGATTTCAACTAATTCCAACAAATGGGGAGGCAACTGACCCCTGCTCAGGACTCAGGCCATATTCTCTGACCAATCCTTACTGTCAGAGCAACTGAAAATTTCACATTCCCAATAAATTTCCAAAAGTGTTCATATAAACATATGCACCACCCCCAGCAGAAGGAAGGAGCTGAGCAGTCACAGTTAGTAGTGAAGGTTAAACCCCTCCTCTCAGCAGCACAACATCAAGCATGGCACAAGGCTGCAGTTCAACTGGATGGTGCAGTCACTCAGCTGCTACCTCATCCAACTCACAGGGTTGGGAGAAAACCTTCCTTCAGCCTCTCCAACACCAGCAGATTTCAAGGCTTGGAGGGTGTGGAGTTTTTTAAAACATGCTGTTTTAGAGACGCAGTGCAAACTGTTGAATTAATACAGCTAAACAGACCACAGCCTTCAGCTAAATTTTAAAGGAACAGAGTCTCCTACATCAGTTTTATGACTAAGAAATTTGGGATATGTGTGGCATTCACATTCTCTGAGCAGAGAGACATGATTCTCTCTCTCTCTCAGGGCTTTTCCTGGAGAAGCACACAGAGAATGATCAAAACAATCTTTATCTCATTCGTTGTGCCTGTGTTTGTCCCCATGTGGAATGTGTTTGGAGATTGTTTACCCAAGGTGATTGCTTGACTGGATTCTGGTGATGGTTGTTTGGATTCATGGATCAATTGGATCCAGCTGTGTTGGGACTCTCGGCAGAGAGAGTCACGGTTTTTTCGAGTTAGTGATAGTTAGTAAGTAAGTATGATATAGTCAGTATGTAGTATAGTATAGTATCTCTTTAAAATAGTATATTAATGTAATATAGTATAGTTTTAATAAAGCAATCGTTCAGCATTCTGAATCAATGGAGTCAGATGCCAATCATTTTCCTGCCTTGGGTTCACTTTTCACCGATAGACATGGATCCACACTCCAGTACATTTTGAAGATTCACCACCCAATCTACACTATCAGAAGCTCAAATGCATGTACAGGGTAGAAAACTGTGAGAAGTTCCTTCTGTTCCCCTCTGGAGTTTGCTCAGAGCTGCAGTCAGAGAACCTCAACCCATTCTCTGAAGCATCATGCTATTTCAGAAGCTCCAGGAATCTTACTGAGATCTCCACTGCTCATAGGTAAAGTTCCCTTTGCAAGAAAAGTATTTCTTCTTTAAGCATTTGTTTTCACGTGTTGGGTAACAACCTCCTTTGACCACCTGGACCACGAACCCCCTTGTCTCTAAGGAGGCAGCCAGAGAGCAGCACAGTACCTGCGCCTTCTGAGCCACGTCTAGAACAAGCTGGAACTTTTCAGACACGGTCAGGTCCTCTTTTGGGTTCTCCTTAGGCAAGAAAGAGACAATCCATTGATTTGCAGCTCAGATAAAATGTATTTTACAAAACTTGTCAGAACAAGGTGACCCCTCAACATTTTTAGCAATACTCATCTCACTTGTAATAGTCTCTACATTTAACATTTTCCTCCCTTGTTTCAGATCTACTTTTCATGTCTTTCATTGCTGGTTATTTTTAGTTTTTAATGTTTTGGGGGGCTCAGGGGAGACTTTATCATTCTCTACAACTATCTGAAAGGAGGTTGTAGTGAGGTGGGGGGGTCATTCTTCTCTCCCAGGTATCAAGTGACAGATCAAGAGGAAATGGCCTCAGACTTTGCCAGGGGACATGTAGATTGGCTATTCAGAAAAAATTGTTAATTAAAAGGGCTGTTGAGCCTTGAAACAGGCTGCCCAGGGAAGTGGAGTCACTACCCCTGGAAGTATTTAAATGACACTTAGATCTGTCACTTAGGGACATGTTCCCAGACCCAGTGATGGGGCTGGCAATGCTGAATTAACAGATGGACTTGATGCTCTTAAAGAAAACAGAATGCAAGACTTCTTGAAGATCCCACAGGACCTAATTTGTCCCAAGCTGATAAATTAAAATTCATTTCAGAAATGTGTTTTAAGTTTGGAATATTTTAGGGTGAAGCATCTGAACCTAAGAGTGCTGTTAGTAAAGACTTTTAAATTACAAGAGAAAGAAAAAAAATGTAGTGTCTTCACTTGCAGCTTGCTCTTCCTTCCTTTCCAGCTACCCACACAAACACAGAGGAAGGTTTAAAGGTGCAATTTTTTTTGTAGGCATACTGGCGAAACTGATCAAAGACCTACCATCTGTTCAGAAACTTCAGGCACAATGCTCCACTGTATTCTCCAACCCCTAGGAATGATGGAAATAGTTAAAGAGAGCAAGAACTCCATCCATCAACATGGATTATTTGTAGAAGGTTAAAAAGCAGTTTTCTGCAATAAGCACTTATGGCTTAAAAGCAAATAATATAATCCCCTAACAAAGAACCCACAACATAACAGAAGCACAAGTGGCCAACAACAGACAACTTTAAAAATATTAGTTAAGTAGATCCAGAACAGAACCACTGCTTGTGGGTTTTACAACAAAAGTTAATGGTGTGCATGGAGTAAAGGATTAGGAATATTTTTCTCTTATTTTTTCATGTGAAGAAAATTACATCAGCTTATTCAGAAGCCTATTTGCTACCAGCAATTTCCAGGGAATACAATGTCAAACAGAAATTATCAATTAAGAAGTCAGAAAAGTATTTTATAATATGCATATTAAGGTCCTTTATGCCATTTTAAGGTGCATTAAAAAAAACCCCAGACTTAATTTATAGAAGAGGTTGACTTTACAAATGGAAGATACTTTGGATAAAGTACTTCAAGAGCTATGGAAAAAGGCAAAACTGCCATTTTAGGCCTAGGTGAACATTCTCTGCTGGGAAAAATAGCAAGCTTCAATATTGAAGGTGATGTTCTTCAAGTACTCTGAATATCGTAGAATTAGAAATATTAAAATTTTAGTGTGCTGAGGGATTTGTCTGAGAGCATGCAACATTGTTTATGATAACCCAAGACACCGGATAAAAAGATAATTCCCACTAATAGTAAAAGATTATAGAAACTGAGCAATGATAGTTAGGATATCTGAGTTTGAATTTCACTGTCTTAAATGTAACTCACAATATTAGAAAAGGTAGCAGTTTACAACTCAGTGCAAGAATAACAAAACATCTTTCAAACAAAGCATTACTTAAGAGAGTAAGCTAGTATTTATGCAAATACCTGGCTATGAGGTAATTTAGGGATAACCTCAAAATTGCTAAAAATAAGAACATAGGAATGGCCCAGCCATGCCATACAGCATTGATGTAAATCTGCAGATTAAGAAGAAAAAACAAACAAAGAGAGATGCGGATTACAAACTGGGGTACAGTGAGTTACATGAAATACCACTTCCCACTGTGCTGTTGAGCTCAGAACCATGCAATTAATATTAAAAAAATTAATAAATTTTAGCCACTCCATGACTGACAATGGCCCCACACTCAGGAATGCAAAATCAAAACTAAGAATGAACCAAATTTCCAGAGATGATGCTTAACTAGTTCTCAGCTGCCTCAGAGAGAGTATTGAGTATTTTCAACATTACAATTACTTGTAGGGGTAGGAGGGGGGAAAAAAAAAAGAGGTAAACCCTCAAGTCTGTGAATCTGCTACGTGACCATGATATGGTCAGCAATGGCACAGAAGCCATGGTATAGAAGTGGAGTTACGGCAATTAGCCCCATACTGGGCAACAGGATAAACTCTCACTCTATTATTTCAGGTCAATTAAATCCTAAATTTTTACCAAGACTAAAAAGATTGCAGGAAAACAGGTTTTATTTTATGTAACAAGCACAAACACAAAAAGCTTCAAAGCACAAAAAGCTGTTCCCAGCTTCTGAAAACAGAGACTACAGTCTCTCTGTGAGAGACAATACGGTTTTTACTGATAATCCCAAACTGAAACATTGCTCTGGCTCCCAGGTCCCAGAGCTTTCAAAAAAACCAGCTCAAGTTTCTTCTTTCAGTTTTTATCTGAAAAATGGGCTTACCAGGTGAGGCAAGAGAAAAATCAGCAGATATGGAGAAGGGACAGACAGAGGGCACTGGGAGGGAAGTCTCCTCCTCCATATCCCTTCAGCTGTGCCATGCAAAATAGCAGAAGGTCTATAAATTACAGGGAGGTATTATTTAACAAAAAGGTGTGTGACATTTTCACCACACAGCTATTGCCAATTCCTTTGACAGAAATACATTTCATATACACTATGACCAAAAGAATTTAGATCATTTAATTAACAATAGGAGGAAGGAAAACAAATCAAAACTCCACTAGATACTTATGTCTCTTTGCAGCATCCAAACCTCATTAAGGTAGCATAGAAAGGCTTGAACCTAGCTCACAGACTGATGTTTGCACATTGAATCCTGCTGAAATCAAGGCATTTAGCCTCTCATCATTATGATCCTAACAAATGGCAAAGAGCCCTGATGGGGACAATAGCTTCTCATCAAATGTAACCACTATCAGCATTTCAGCCCTAGACAGAAGAAACTTTGCATTCAATTACCAGGACTAGGAGACGAGAAACAAGAAAGGAGTGAACAATACCCACACAGTTCTAAGTCATTTTAACAATTATAAAACTGTGCTACAAGACACCCAGGAAACACAATTTAACTGGTTTTATATATAACAGAAGTTACTACTACTGGTATTTTGTGTCAAATGAAATTACACTTTTTGATTTGACTTGAGCTGTATCACAACCCCTACTCAGATACGGCAGTTTCAAAGAATTTCAGCAAATAATGTATTTTTTCAAGTTCTTACTAGTCCTGGAGGAGTAGGATAACTTACAATAAAGGCAATAGCAGAAGTGTAGATAGAATACCAGTCTAATAAGGCAGAAAGATTCTTCACAAAATTTGTAACAGGTTTGGCACCTCTCTCTAAATGGAAGTTGAGAAAAACACAATATTAGAATTAGCTGGCAGTGGTTAAATAACTTGCAAATTACAAACAATCAAATTAGAAAACTATAGAAATATTCATGACATGTAAAGATAAAAAGGCTTATCCAAATGAAAAAAAAAATTAAACCTGCCAATGTAACTGAACAATTAAAGAATGCACTTCCAAAAACTAAAGTGTTACCCAAGACAAAGATTACGTCTCAACTCTTAAATACAGACAAAGGAAAAAAATTAACATCCTTTATAAGGGTACCCTGGATGCTAAAAGCAGCTTGTTCTCAGCCATGTTCACAACACCCCGAAGACCACTGTACAGGTCAGTCTGTCTCACTGTAAAACAATGTCCATTAACCTGACTGAATTACAAGCCACCAAGGAACAACTTAGAATCATTTAGGTGGGAAAAGACCTTTATGATCATCATTGTGTTCAACCATTAACCCAGCATTGTCGAATCCATCACTAAACCACATCCTTAAATTATTTTCTCTGCAGAGCATTCCTACCCACCATCAGATCAACACTTCTATCCAAGTTGGTGTCATCTGCAAACTGACAGGGAGCACTCCATCCTGCTGTCCAGATCATTGATAAAGATATTAAACAGGACAGACCCCAATACTGATCCCTGGGGAACACCACTTGTGACCAGGTGGATGTAGCTCCATCCCCCACCACTCTGGGCCAGGGCATCAGGCAGTTTTCTAACCAGCAAAGAGTACACCTATCCAAGCCATGATAATCCACTTTCTTCAGAGGAATGCTGTGGGAAACAGCATCAAAGACTTTACTACAGCCTAGGTAGACAAAATCCAGAGCCCTTCCCTCCCTTGCTGCTGCTTCACCAGCTATATTAAAGCCAGGCTAGATCTCCTGGCTGTATCTCTACAGGACTCTACCCACTGCTAGCACTTTGCTGCTTACTGTTCCTAAGCCAGGCAACCCAGCACATGACTCCCTGAAGAAGTCTGTCTCCCATCTCTGCAGAGCTCTGGTCTTGCTGTCACTGCATGGGAGACTGACCTGTGCTGGGAGAGGCCCACACACAGACACACCCAGCCAGCAAGAGCAAGAGGAGCACTTCCTCAGCTCCCTAAAACTCTCTTACCCTTTACCCGCTTTCACTACTTGGGCAAACTAGCTAGGGAACACAAGGAAACAGAGAGGGCTGCTGCAAGACCACCATGGTCCCTGCTGGACCACACCAGTTTTGCCTTTCCTGATGAGAAGAATGATGATACCTCCTGCACAGAGAGTCTCAGAAGGTCTCACTCTCTTTTGCAGTAGAACTCAGAACTTTTCAAGTCTTTCTTTAAGAGAGCCTCTGACTTGCTGTCCCAGTTTGTTTGGCTTGAGACTCAGCTATCCTAAACACACTTCCTATATGAAGTAATTAAGCAACTAGCACTAGATTTCCTTAAGCATCAGCAGCACAACCAAAGCAGCAGATGAAGTAAGTGGAAGGGCACACCCATGGCACTGAAGAGCTCATGGACTCAAGTGCTGCTTCCATCCACTCTGCTGCAGCAGCCTACACCAAGCCCAGAGAGAAGATTAAGACTTGAAAGACTGGAAACCACTGGTGACTCCAACATTCTGGAGAGCTCTGAGTCAGGCTCCTCGGACAACAGGGATCTAGATTTTGCAGCTAACCTAGAGAAGTTAGGAACCACCCAAAATTTAAATTTAATACTATTTTTAAAAGGTATTCTGAAGGCAATGCATGTACACCACTAACAACAAGTCACAAGTATTCTCCCAAATGGAACCAGAACAAACAGAATTAATAAAATATTGCTAAGTACTTACTTAATCTTCTCATATTTTCAGTCAACCTGAAAAATAATAGATAAAAGCAACTTGTTAAATAGACAACTAGTGCACACTTGTGTACATTTCATCCTTAAAATACTCTTCACAGTTATAAACTATATGAATGCAAAGCTTTTCTTGCCTGTTACAAAATGTGTTTCTAGTAACTAATACAGTCTACCTTGCATCAGACTGAAAACTGACGTTTAAAAGCTCTCCAGCCTAACTAAGACTTTGTTCACTGTTTCTGGGAGGCATATAACAAAACCTGGTAAATAATACAAATCTTATTTTATTTCAGACAGCAGATAAACTTAAAATCCCATGTTTTGTCCAAAGCAGTCACAAAACTTTTGAAATAGTTCCGTACTTTTGGTGTTATTATTTGTCATTGAAACACTTGCTCAAACCATACAAAAGGTTGGTTAAAAAGAAAAAAAAAGTGAGGAAAAAACCAACTTGTAAAGGCACCAACAATTTCTCACAATGACATTAGGAGTTTACCTTCTAGCACTAAGTGGCTCTTCTGTTTCCACTGTATTCTCTTCTGGCTGAAATCGGAAGTCCTCAACATACTCCCCAAATTTGTCACAAAACCACTTCTGGAGTCTTGAAGAGACTGTGTGACTGCTCTTATCTATAAAAGAGAAGCACTAAGTATCAGGATAATGCTAGAAGACATCTTTATCCAATGCCAGCCTGTTCCCACACACGGTGCTTCTCTGGGAAGCACACTTTGTACAGCTTCCCCCATCCTTCACCAACACTCTTTGTGGAAACTTGCAGTTTACTTCTGCTGTTGCACAGGAACCCAACTGCATTAAATTGCTAAAATAAGACTAAAGGTGACTCCTGCACTGCTCTCAGGACAGTACATGGAAGCATCTTATTACCCAAAGTACAAAGAGTAAAACATCCTAACAAACACAAATTTTTAGCAAACACAGTAAAAAACATTTTCTGCTTAAGAGACTTCTGTAAACGAAAGACTGACATAAATCTCAGTGCTCCCTGTTGTGCTGAAGGGTGACCTTGAGAAAAGCAAGTGCAAAGCAAAACACTCCTGAGAAGAGAGCTGGACAACCACCTTGCAGCCACAGGGATTTGACAGGAAAGGGAGGTGGAAACAAAAGCAAGATTCTGCTAGAGGCATTTTTACTTCCACTTTCCAACCACTGATAGTTCATAAAGATTGTGTGTGTGTGCGTCTTTATAGAGCAATATAAAAAAAACATGCAGTTTCTTTTTTTCTAAAGTCAGCCTTCAGAAACTATGCTGCATATACCAATTTCTATATATGGAATATACAGTCATAATACTACCTGGCATGTCTTACACAGCAAAACAATGAAGTGATGCACACTTTCTGTATGTCAGTTTCAGTGGAAAAATATAACATAATATAGGGGTACATGGAAATAAAATCAGGCTAAAAGCCTTAAGACACTGCAAGTGAGAAAAAAACAATCACCTCTAACTCACAAAATTGTGGTTTAGAAGGAACAGACAGACTATTTGGAAACACAGCTCAATACAGAAATGTCACAAAGAGGATACTGGTCATAATTACTCCATGACCAAATTTAGTACAGAATTCCATTAAATTAATATATGATTAAACAGAGGCATGGAAGATTCATCAGCCAATTACAACAGCCAATATGATGCATTTAAGCTCAGGAGAAAAAGCCACTGGTGCTCAGAAAATAGAATCAAACAATTTATTAATGATTTACAATGAAATCTAGAAAAACAAGGAATCTAGTGACTTTTTACAGCTGGGACAATACTTCCAGTTGAGAACAAAAATATGAAGTAGCTTCCCACATGCTAATACTTCAGAAAATACTGAGAAAGAAATTTTGACAAGAGAAAAAAATGTCAGGTTGTAGCTCACATAACAGAAAGCATTGACACTACGGAAGCACAGGAGGGGAAATTTCAGATTTAGACCACAGATTTAAAAGCCTAAGTCTCAATCACAGGCTGTAGGAAGGAAAGTAAAAATGTACTGAAAGATTGAGAATTTGACTGTTGCCTTAGTTCTTTCAGACATCAGTACATTATTGAATTCATAATTAACATCAGCTTGAGAAATGTATATGGCAGTGTAGGTGTCCAACAAATTAGTAACTCTTAATCTTACTCCTTCTCCAGACTGTCTCTTCTTTTAGACAAAGGAAGTAGTAATATGGTTAGTGGCATAACAGAACTTCTGCAATTGAGAACAAAACAGAACATTTTTTCTACGTATTACATCTGTTTTCTGGTAAGTCAAGGATCAGCAAGGCATGCCAGAATGATGAAGTGAGCCAATAGGTTTCATTACACACCTAAAGGCCTTACAAGACACAATAAATTCCTTGCTCAGGTATGCTAAGTCAACTACAAAAAGTAAATGCAGAATCATGTACAGAGAGAGAAGTTGCTTGAATTGTCATTTATAATCAGCTTCTTCAGAAGCAATATTTGATCTTCTAAGGATCAAAAAAAAAAAAGAAAAAATCCAACTGAAGTGCTGTTAGAGATCTGACGAAGCTCACCTGTTCCATTGGCTTGTGCCTGTGGCTTTGCAGGTTGCTGAGCTGCAGGCACCTCTTCTGCCCTACAAAGAAAACAGAAACAATGTGAAATGTTACAGAGGAAGAATTTATTCCCTTTTAGGTAAAGGAAACACCAGAACCTCCATGGTTTCCACAGCTGAGATTATAAAATCATGACATAAGAAAACCCAGCTTACACCCTTTCACAAGACTCAAAATATTCATTGCACTTAGGATCCTGGGAAATACCATCCACTGCGAGGTGGGGTTTAGCCATTCCTGTCACCAACAGCTCAATTTCATCTTACAACTGCTCAACAATGTAGTATTAAATTTCTTGCATTATTTATGCCTTTGTGTGGTATATTCATTGCAATGCCTGCCAGGAAAATTCTTCAGAGCCGTGACTCTTCCCACAGCAATAAATTAAAAGAGATTCCATAACACAAGTTGATAACCACAGCAGTAGAACAAAACCACAATTTAACACACAAATCTTGAATCCTGCCATCGCTACTAGGGTCAAACAACCTCACAAGAGGAACAGGTGTTAAGAATGTTTTAAAATGTTATGTTGTAAACTCTCAAAATATACAGATCACAACCAAGTTGAAAAGTAACTTCAGAAATTGAAACAGCCTGAAAAACTGCAACAAAAATGTTCTAAAAATATATGTCAAGTAGCTGGCATCATGGGTCTCACCTTTCAAGATGACTCAAGAATATTCTCATCCATTAAAAGTGAACAGATTTTTTAAAACACAAATGCTTTTGGCATTCTGTACATGTGCAAGGCTTCAAATTACATTTGTACACAGCCTCCAACTGCCAACCTGTGTTGAGAATACTTTAGGCTTCAGTCCCAAAGTCTTCAGTCATCCATAGAGATATCATACAGAAAGATTTTTCTAATGAAGCAGGAGCTTTGACAACATAACCCCAGCCACAGCAAGCTTTACTTGACAGGGAGTTGTATGACTGAAAAGATTACTTCTTGAAACAAAAAAGTGTCCATTGTGCAATTTCATGATCACTCATTTATCAGGCAATGTAAGCATTTTCAAATGTTCCTTTCATCTTTTGCTCCTCAGAAAGGGAATCAAGTGAAACATGGTCAGCAAATGAAGAGCAAGAAGAGGGATCCCACTGCACTGGGCAGATGGCAGCAATACAGGCCTCTCTCCTGCTGTTCCTCTGGAAAGGACGTTAAGAAAAGATGTCACTGTACTGCCTGCACATGGAAAAGTCATTACTACTGTGTGCTGCTCAACATTACTACACATCAATGAACACGATGGAGAAACTACAGAACTTGTTACCTCCCTTCCTTCCTAAGCACTCCTGATCCTTAATGAGTTTTCCACATCCTTGTTCATTTCTAAAAAGAACATTTAGAAATAATTTACTGATTTATGAATTACAGCTCAACATTTATTGGTGTTAATGAGCTGAATTCAATGGTTTTTGCTTTGAAAGACACTTGCTTCCATGATTCATCAGGACTTTTCCCTATGGCTCCTGTATTTGCAGCACTCTTCCTTTCAAAAGTCACCTGAAATGTCATCAGTTTATTTTCCTTAGCTAAACTTTAACTTTGGCTTTCATGCCATTTTACCCCAGCGTCTATATAAGCCACAGGTTCCTCACCTAAAAACTCCTCCTATCCTTGCTCCTCCTATAGCCTTGCATCTCCTCCATTTCCAGCTCTCAAAAGACAGACAGCAATAAACATTATCAAATTTGCACCAACTATTATACAGTGGTGTCTTGTTTTCCTCTACCAGCCACACATCAGATGGTTACACCATATAGTTGAGCATTTTCAACTGAAATCTGTCATTCAGACTGCGTTTCATTGAAGCTGAAGCCATATTTAGGTGGAAAGGAGGTGGCCATTAGCAAGCAGGCAGGAGCCAGTTACTCAACCCATTCCAGCTGTGTGGAGGCACTGACTGGGGTGGTGTCACACCAGAACTCCCGGGACAGAGCCAAGATGAGATCCCACCACTGTCAGCTGTCAGTCTTCAGGCTGAGTCTTCCTTTGACAGGCTGGGATGTATTTTCAAAAGCAGCACAGCATCATTACTCCCCGTGTTTCTTAGGCAAAAAATGAAACAAATCTCATCAAGAAGTAGCTCTGTACAGCAGCCTGACTGGGCTCCATCAGGAGCACATGACAGTTGGCTTTGGCCCTTCTTGGTGCTTTTGTTTCATTTTTCTGGCAATGTCTTACTTGCCATCTGCCTGTTACTTCTTCCCCATGAAGAACCTGACCTTTACGAATCATCAGGTTAATGACAGCTCATTACTGCACCTGTGAATCAGGTTATAATTAGCCACTTCAGACAGATCTGTGACAGGAAGCTCAGAATTCATTGTTTGGGCTTGCACACCTACTGGGAAGTTCAATTGCAAAACCAGGTCATGTTGAACCATCCAGCTCATCAAGACCACTGACAGAGGGAAGAAATTATCTTTCCAAGTTTCTGGACCACTCTTCATGCCAGAGATAATTTAAAAGGCTGAAAAATATAAACAGTCCCCAGAACAACACGGTGTTCCTATGTGGGCTTCCTAACCGCAGCCTGAACCTAAGAAAACAAGGTGCATTAATTCCTCTTGGACACACTTTCCACCCAGAAAAAGGGTGTAACTGGTAACACCAACACATCCCCAACATGAAGCTAGGTCATCTTTATGCAACTAGAGACTGCAGCCATTTAAAGCACAAGCTGTTTTAAACAGATAAGAGCAACCTCAGACAGTGGAGGAGACAAACACAAACTGTCTTTTTTGTTTATCTCTCTCTTTTATTTTAATATACTGAGGTCAGGGAAGCATCAATATTAATGAATATTAGAGCTGTTCATGACCAGGACATATGCACCTCTCAAAAGCAACTAGCACACTCTGATGCAGTGTGCAGTCAGTGTTGCCCCACAGAACAGCACCCAAGTGTTATTTAATTATTTAGTTGCAAGTATAACACAAAAGTTAAGGGAACCTTGACACTGAAGGCCATTGCCCTAAAATAAACATTTTTGTTGCTGCATATTAGGCCCTGAATACAGCTGCAAGTTGGGATGTCTGTGAATCAACAGACTCCCCCAAAAAACTGGATGCAGACCAGAACTGCTGGACACAACTGGTGCAGTCACTGCCATGATGTTCTCAGACATATTCAAAGCAATTTTCCCACAGGCTAACTCCAAGTTCACAAGCAACCCATCACCAGTTTTTCAACCACTGTTTCAGAAGACATTCAAGGCTGTTAACACTTTTCCTACTGCTAAAAGCAACCTGAATATGTGTGTACTTCCATCAAAAGCACATTCCAACCTCATACATGCAAAAATAACCAGGTATTTTCTTAGGCTAGTTTAAAAATATATCTTGCAGGTATGCATGGCTTCTTACCCTGAAGAGGTGTTAAAAAACCAAGTTAAATAATTTTCATGTTTTCCATCTCCTTCCCATTAAAACACACTAAACATTTCAGAAGCCCTTGCTATTCTCATCTACAATGAAGAAATAGTGACTTATGCAGAAGCATTTTCTAGTTGGTCCTTGTAAAAATAGTTCACACTGATACTAATAACAAGGTGTGCTGCATAAGTCAGAAGCTGCTGGTAAGTATTGTTGCAAAACTTTCTGTTATTTTTTTTTTTTCTGCATGACTGTAGCTCACAATTTGTAAATATGGCAGTTACAGCTCACACAAATTATTCCAGATTATTTATGCATCATTCTGCTCACAATATGTCATAAGCTTCAGCTGCCATACCAAATGCTGGGATGTACTGAACTGTATCTGTGGAAAACTTCAGCTGAGGCCACTGTATTTCTGAATAATCAGATTAAACACCACGACAAACAAAAGCACCAGAAATCCTCTTCTTCCACTCTACCCTCTTCCCTGTGCCCAAGTGTGACGTCAATTAAGGAAGTCCATGTTCTTCACTAGAAAAAAAAAATTTAGATTTTGAACTTGTTTTCTCCTTGCCAAACATTTTTCATCAGGTTTTATATTGCTATATGTATTATCTGCCTCACAAATACTTTTGAATACTGCAACTTTTAAAATAATTTCTTTCTTATACCACAGCACAGTTTGATTTTCATTAGCAGTTTACTTCTGGAAGCAAAAAGAACAGTACACACAAACCCCAGCCTTCAACTAAGTACCACAAAGCTGCTCCCTCTTCTACCAGGGGACACATGAATATCTACTTTTAAACTGCAAACAAGTACCTTAGAAGCAGGGTGAATTTGACATAACCAGATAGAACTTGCTGCAGTTACTTTGCTTAATAAAATTAAATTCCCATCAGGCATAAATATGGCCTATTACATATTTGACTATGTAAGCCAACATTTCCCCTACAGTCCTAATAAAAGTATTTTTAAATGTCCACAATGACATCCAAAATATAGTACGCAGTGAAGAATTTCACACAATGAAGCACAAGTTAAGGAAAAATCATGGACAAACAAATTGTTCTCCTCCTGGGTAGAAACCAAAAAAACTTCAAAGTCTCATTTTGTTGTCACCTTACGCATCCTGTCTGTCACAAAGAGGTTGAAATAGTAGTAACACCAGTTAGAGAAACACTTTGGTAGAGAGGGTAATTGGCTGAATGTAATCCCCAAGTGCAATACTCAAGCTGACAGGACTAATGTAATCCTTAGGATATCTAAATAGCACTCAGGGAGCCATGTCATCCTACCTTAATTTAGCAATGTCACTCCTCAGAGATTTGCTGTTGTTCACAACCCATCAAGGTACATATGTTGACACAAATATTGATAAACAAAGACCTTCCATCTCTTTTCTCTGTAAAACCTGTGCTGATAAGCTGCAGTGGGCCAGATCAGACTCTGAGTCAGCCTTACTATTCTGAAACAGAGCGGGATGATGAGTACCATCGTGCAGAAGAAGACAGCTCCTCATCCTCCTCCAGGACTCGCAGCCATCAGATCTCTTTCCCCCCTCTCTGTGCATGACCTGGAGCCCAGGCATAGCCGCCCTAGGGACAAAGCCAAAAGCCTGTGCCAGCACTAAAGACAAGCACGTGGAATTTGCATCTCAACCAACTTCTTCAAGGCAGCAAGTTACAGGTGAGAAAGTATCCTTTCCTTAAGCATCAGTTTCATCTACCAAGAGCAGGAAACAACGCTCAGTGCTTTGTACAGCTGTTACTGGGCAAACTGATACTCTCAGCATGCAACAGGCCCAAGCTTCTCCTCTTCAACTGTCCACTCTAACAGGCAATACCAGTCTGGACACACAGCCAGACCAACCAGCACAGGCGATAAAAATGCACTCTCACATCCCAGCTGTAAGAGCAACTTTAAAATGTCTGGGCCACCTTCCCACGGCACAGCTGTGGTGCTGGCTTGGGAACCAGACTCTTCCACAAGGACCTTCGAGAGCCCCTTCTAAGCTGACTTGGCAGTACTGGTCAAAGACTTCACATAGACCAATTCTGCACAGAATCAGTGATTTTGGAAAATCATCACTGTGAAATATCACCTAAAAAAACCCCACTGTAGTGGGTACTGAGAATAAGAGGGAAGGCCTAATCTATCTTTTATTATCTAAAGCCTTGGTGCACCAACACTCTAAATACTTTTCAGACTCTTAAAACAGTGAAAGAATGGCAACTGAATTGATGAAGGGGACGAAGTACTCTTAAAGAGACAGTGGAAAAGCTGGAACACTTTAGTCTGGAGAGAACGTAAGAGAAGAAAAGACTCGTTAAGGATGGCAAATAAACTGAATGTCAAACAGTAATTCACCAAATCTTACAATTCTGTAACTACGGGGCACTTCTTGAAACCACTATAACATCTGTTAAAAAGGAAAGCAAATAAAATGCTTCTTTAGGGTTAAGAGAGGACTTCTGTAATGTGTTGTCTCAATATTTTCCAGAAGAAGATAGCTCCAGCAATTAATAGTGTTAAATAAAGTCATGGATAACAGGTCTGCCAACAGAGACTGAAGTGAAAGACAGCAATGTACCTTTTGACACCCGTAAATAAAGTATATGTGTATGCTTACAGTGAGTGGTTGAGGGAACAGGGGTTGTTTATCCTGGAGAAAAGGAGGCTCAGGGGAGATCTCATTGCTGTCTACAACTGCCTGAAAGGAGGCTGTAGCCAGGTGGGCGTCAGCCTCTTCTCCCAGGTAACAAGCTATAGGACAAGAAGAAATGACCTCAAGTTGCACCGGGGAGTTTTAGACGTGGTATTAGGAAAAATTCCTTCACCAAAAGGGTTCTCAAGCACTGGAACAGGCTACCACGGGACGTGGTTGAGTCACCATCCCTGAAGGTATTTAAGAGACACGTAGATGTGGCTCTGGACTGCATGGTTTAATGGTGGCCTCGGCAGTGCTGGGTTAATGGTTGGACTTGACGGTCTTAAAGGTCTTTTCCAAACTAAATAATTCTATGATTCCATGGGAGCAGGAGGTAGACAGAGAACAGAAAGAAACTAGGCCCACATGTTTCCTATAAATAGCTCCTACTTCCATTGCTACCAGTGGATGTGGACTGGCCTGGGAAGGAAGGTATTTTAACACCTGAGCGCAGAATGAAGTGGGAGGCTGGGAAGAATTGGCATGGCACTGGGAAACCGCATATCCAAGCAAAACGTTTTGCCTGTCTGCTCTTGCTTGTCACCTCTAAGTAAGTGGCAGTGCTTAGCATGTGATCACCAACTCAGCCTGCACTGTCCCCTGATGACAGCACTTGGTGGTGAGCCACAGATCCTGCTGCTCAGCCGAGTAATCTCAGCTACTGCTGGGGAAGACAAAACAGGCAGCTACGTACACAAGGGGTCCAGAACAACCAGGCCCTCAAGCAACTGCTGTGGTCTGAAGATCTATGTAGCTAAGCAGAGTAAGGAGAAACAACATCAAATGTGATGCTTTGCATCATCAAGATGGATGCCCTTGAAGCTGAAAGGACCTAGGAGCATGGGGAGGTGTTTCTACCTGCCACTGCGGTGGCAAGAAAGGCTCGAATTCCAGTTACTCACGTGCATTTAGGGCTTTGCTGTGGCACTGGGACATCCTTGCTGCTGCTAGAATAAGAGTAACAAGGATTGGGCAGTCTGGAGAAGACACATGTTTTGAGAAGGATAAGCATATGCAAAGGCTCTGGCATTCAGTAGCTCCAGGAAGGCAAGATCCCAGAGGGAGAGCATCAGAAGAGGTGAAATGAAAAATATCTCAACTAGAAAGTGTCATGGCATTTCTATAGCTACAGCAGCATGTATGGGCAAGTAACTCATATGTACATGGATGTTAATTATGTAGTTTTACAGGACAACATAGACAGCTGCTCTCTCTGTGACCAGTAATTTATTTTAAGAGCACCTAGGCTGGAAACATATGCTTTTACCAGCACTTCCCAGAGACAGTCAGAGATCTCAAGTGGCTTTCAGCTCTACAGTGAAGATGTTTCTCTTACCTTGCTTTAAGTACTTCATTGACTCTTTGTTCTAGTTCTAATCTCCTCTGCCGTTCCTTTTCTAGCTCCTGCCTTAATGTTTCAGCGTTTGTTTCTTCTCTCAGCTTCCTGAGCTCCTCCTCTGTTAATTAAAGAAGATAAAGATTTAGTTACCCTGAAGTATTTCTATAAGAAATTTAAAATCTAATTATGACCGATTCAGTGTGGGGATTTTTTTAGCTGTGCTATACCAAATATGTTCACCAGAAAAAAAACAAGTATTCAAGGGCTAGACAGACTTCATAAAAAGCACACAGCTGTATCAAGTACAAAATGTTTCATTACAATTGTTAAGCAAGGAGGAAAACAACTCCAAAGTTTTCTTTTCAAGATGCAAAACAAGCCCTCGGTACAAGCTATCTTTACTTAAACACAACATACTCTTCATTCCCCAAAGAAATAATCAGCAGGAAAGGCTGTCTATTGCTAAATCCAGTGGTCATAACAAAAAAAGTATCTGTTTTCTTCCCCCATGTCTGTGGGTGGGAAAACACGAAACCATAAACTCAAAAGAAGTTATATGATGCCATATAAACCCATGCCCATCAACTTCTGGCACTAAGTCAGATGGACCCTCTATGAGCCTCAGCACCTTATAATTTTAAGAGAGTTGCAAAACAAGAAACTATGTTAAAATTTTTACACTTTTCCAAGGTTATTGTGTGCCCTACAAACTTCCATGTAATAATGATATGTATAAATATACTCACATATTTACTTATACAAACACATACACACTCTCACAACGTTTTTCACACTAAGTTAGTATCAAGTATGCATAAGGCTTTTTTGTGGCTAATCAGCCTTGCTTTTTGTCACTGGCAGTGTCCTTGTTCATGATCTTATTTTACTCTAGAGCTAAAATGGGGTCACTATTACTGACAACTTTTCCCAGAGAGGCATACATGAGACACGGCAAAAATAAGACTGGGAATCTCTCTCCTCTTTTTTTCCTTTTTTAAACCAAAATTTACTCTACATTTTTTTTCTCTGGGATGGTTTTTAAGCTCAATCACAACAATCAATCGTAGAACAGCAGGTGTATTTCAAGTTTACAACAAACCAGAACAGAAACTACTTTTTCTTTCCACTACCATCACAAACACTGCGGGTTCAGGCTTTTTACATTGTTTTACAAGACTGGAATACTATGTTATATCCTCCAGAGGCTTGTTACACAATCTCTTTTGTTTCTTCTCACATATTGCCTTCTAAATCTTTGATAATCAGAGAATTTTGGTATCTGAGCCTCACTGACTCCAAGCACTATGCTGCTGGAGAAGGTCTGAAGCCGTAGTGCAAATGTCCAGAGGAACTGATACACTCTCCGTGCCCTGCAGGAAGCCCTGGTGCAGTGTGTCCCATCACTTCATCTGCCAGTTGTCTGTACTCCTGCAGAGAGTCAGAGCTTCAGAGCACAGGATTAGGAGAGATGGGAAGAACATACATGAATCAAGGGGACAACACTATGGCTTCCACTGTGAGGCTACAGACTGAACTCCACCAAAAAGAAAGGAGGGCTGTTACCCATCTCCCCACTGAGAGACAGTGACCCAGGGAAGAAGAGCTGGAGCACAGAAACCACCACGTTATCCTCCAGCAACTAAAACTGAGAATCCCCAAGGGTGAGGTAGGGAAATATCACTGCTGCAGAAGGTATTGTCTCTCCTGTAAATAAATGGAAAGATATGGATATAAGGGCAGACTTCTACATGGAGCTGTTCCTAATTACATACCCACAAGGAATTTTAAATCCAACAAGAAAACTACATTTATAATTAGTTTACCCTACTTTCAAGGGCTTGCCTTGTTCCAGAACAAGAGCCTGCACACAGCTGAGGGGAAACATCTGTTGCACTTCAAATGCACTGGAGCTTGTGCAATATCATGAAGATATCACAGAAAGTTCCAAAGCTCAATAGAGACGTTGTCTTCTCAAGACCATTAAAGGGCAAAAATTCTTCATTACGCATTTTTTGTTTTATTAAAGAGGAAGTGACTATGCATTTTGTGTACATAAGAAAACCACACACATTATAAATCAACCTCAATGTCCTTGAAAGTCAGACTTTCCAGCTTCCTTAATTCCAGTTGTTCTGATTGCGCTACATCTTGTACTACTAAAACCAAAACAAAACCTCCAGAAATTTTACCTCTTGTCCTCCAAATAGGACAAGCAGTGCTAAATATTTTTAATGGAAAGAGGCAGAGTTAAATGTTGCACAGTGAAAGAGGCAGAACTCCTATAAAACAAACAAAAAAAAATATACAACATCCAATCCTTAAGGACTGTCATAGCTTCACATTTCAGAGCATTTCTTAACTTTCTCATACATGACTGCAATTCAAATCCACCTCATCAAGTCTTTAAAGCAGTATTTGTTGCTGCTTTGGCAGCAGTGTCGTCTGGCACTGCAAAACCTTCGTGTTCAGTTAGTTAAATACTCCTAAGTCTGCTAAGCAACAGAAGCCACAGAGAGGGGAAGGGGGGGAAGTTCTTCCTTGCTCTCTCCCCTGAAATAATCTACC